>VXAX01000174.1:935236-989552 GCA_013399835.1 Leptocoma aspasia | reverse complement strand
AAAAAAAAAAAAAAATCACCGCCCTTCTCGGCCTTATAAAGTGAGCGCTGGGTAAGCGCAGGGCACTGGGGGGTGAAATAGTGGCTGATACCGGGCGGCAGAGCGGGGTCGTTTGGTCCCGGAGTTTGTGGCCGCGGACTGCTAGGAAGGGGGATCTTGGCTGCCAGGCCCCGCAGGGGAATCAAGCCTAGGCTGCGATCTCCAAGGGCTGCTGCTGATCCCGAGCGAGGGCTGAAGCCGGAGGATCCCCTTCTGGTGGGGTCCCAGACCCGCCGTGCCCTTTTGCTCCGGAAGGGTGCCCTCAATTTCAAAAGTCAGCACCTTTCAAAAAGCCGCGGAGGAGGCGGCTCTCCCACCAACAGATCCTAGAGCAGGGACACGGGGACATTGAGAAGGGCACCCCACAAGTGCCCGGACCCGTGGAAGGGGTGTGATGGGAGGAGGCGAGGGACTCCTGAAGCACACCTCCTCCCGGAGAACCGGGGCGGGGCTCGTTTCCCCGGGACGATGGCAGGCCCCAGCTGCACCCCACGGGGCAGAGGACACCGCTGACGGGGCACCCGCCACTGCTGGCCCCGCCGTCTGCTGCCGCCGTCCCCTCCCGCTCCTGCCTGCGGGGAGATGAGTGTTGTCGTTTAAATTAAAAAAAAAAAATACAAAATTATTTGAAAAGTTTAAAACAACATGAACATGAAAGCCGCTACTGCAATTTCTGTAAAATTTTGTGCCTGCTCCGCAGAGTCGGGCCGGGGGCAGAGCCGCCGATGGGACCGGGCATTGCCTCTCCTTGAACCCGGCCTCCCGCTGCTGCCGAGCGGCGCTGCCCAGTGCGACCCAGCGCTCCCGGCCGCGGCGTCAGGGTTTTGTCCGGTAGTTTGTGCGCTGCCCGCCTTATCCTTCCCGCTGCGGGCTGGGACCGACCCTCCAAGCCCCCTCCTCCCTGGCTGGGCAAAGGCTGCCCTTCACGTCTTTCAGCGTCCCCGCGCTTTAGTGCCCACCAGGGACCGTGGGGACCCCACAGGACAGCCTGCTCTGGGGTATCCCCCATACAAAACAAATGGAGCTGGCATGCGAAGTGGCGTCTGTGCACTCGGTACGCCTCCTCACTTGTCACCAGCTATATAATCCCATCCTCATCCTCACACTCCCAGCGTTGCACACAAGTCCACAAACACCTCATGAGCTCACAGGCACCCATGTTCACAGTCCCACACATTCTCGTGCACACACACCTACATTTGTGCACTTACTCAAACATCCCGCACACTCACAGACAGTTACAACCCCCTGCACACACACAAGCTGTGACACACGTTCTCATTCACACCTTCACAGCTGGATGTATTCACGCCCACAGTCACTCCCATAACAGGCAGTAACACACCCCAGTTCCCGTGCGTTCAGACACCCCCAGACACGCACACATTGACACACCAGTGCTTGTGGGTTCCTGCGACCCTCACCCAAACCACAACCCTGCTGTGATACCCCAAGACTTGTCACTATCACCACACCCACCACAGCCCCACACGGGAAGGTTGTGGAGACAGCGGGCGGCAGCAGCAACCCACAGCCGTCCCTCGGCCCCATGCCCGGCCGGTGCCCAGCCAGCCTGCCCCCACCACCACCCAGCCCTGCCTGCCCGCTGGGGTCGGATTTCCGCCCCCCCCCCAGTACCTGCCTCAGTTCTTGACTTCTGAACTCTTCAGGGAACTCGCTGGCGCCAGCTCCATCAACCAAAGTCCTTGTGGTTAGGAGGAGCTGGGAGAGGAGGGAGGGAGGGAGTGAGGGCTGGGGCCAGCCGGGGCCGGGAGGCTGCCCTCGGGCAGGGGGCCTTCTTGTCCCACAGGACTGCAGCTGCCTTTCTCCTTCTTCAGGATACGCCTGAGCTTCTTCTCCTGACCCTTGTCACACAGGAGATGTGGGACAGTGTCTGCTCACCTGCCCTGAGCATGTCAGGTTGTCTGCACAGGGAAGCAATAAAACATGGCATGCCAGTCCTGCACAGTGCCACAAAGTCCCCTGCCAGTGAGCTCTGACACGCAGAGGGACACAGATCTGCTGCCAAGTCCTGAGACCCAGGAGATGCCCCCCCTCCAGTAAATAACACAGCTGCCTGATGCCACTTGCACATCCCAAAGGCCCCCATTGATGCCAGGAAAAGCCTTGGCCTCCCCTGTGCCAGGGATCCCCCAGGCTGAGCAGATGCTGAAGGCCCCAGAGGGACTGGCCTCCAGAAATCACAAGGTCACCACCAGTGATCCAGTCTGGTTAGTGAGGGTCACAGCCCCCAGCTGCTGAGCCCAAGGTAGAGGTTTTGGGGCAATAAAACTTGCCAGGAGACAGATAACAGGTAAGTCAGAATTCCTTCTGTCCAGCACCCAGTGAGGACAAAGGAGAAGAGCAGGCAGGGCTAGGTCCTGACAGGGATTCAAAATTCCTAGAAATCAGTAGGAATTATTGATGAGTTTGGGGATGATACATAGTGTAGGATTTATTTTCTGCACAGGCCAGACTTCACTTGCATGCTTGAGAAAGTCACACAGCTCCTGGCATTGGAAGTTCGGGCACTGCACATCTAAGCTCCAGGACAACACCCACTTCAGATGTTCCAGTTCAAATTGCTCCTGGCCTGAGGTCCTCCTTAGGCTCTCCAGGGCTGTGGCTTGAGGAGTACCATAGAGCACAAGGCTCTGGAAATGTCCTGTCAATTAATGTACGGGTTTTGCCTCCCTAATTCTGAGGCTAAAGAGGCAGTGCTGCAAGCTCACACACTAAGACATGTCAGGGTCAGTCTTGGTGCTTTCAGGTTCACATCCCAACAGGAGAGTCTACAAGGACCAGCACCCACTTTCAGATGCATCCAATGATCCTACAAATGGACCCCTGGGTGGGGGCCAGAAGCACCCCAGCCCAGCTGTCTCTGCCTGGATCTGCAGACAGTATGCTTCCATTTGCTGAGGGCTGCACTTGTCACTCTTTGCTAGGACTCTGAATGCCAGGCCCTGCAAAAAATAATTTAGATATCACACTCTAGGCAGAGCTCAGGGAGACAGACATTCCCAGATGTTTGCCCAAACTGCTGCTTTAATTCTTAGTTCTTCTGTACAGAGAAATCCTGTTTTGTGGGAAACACCAATAAGGTGGGTCAGACCTCCTTGGAGGTAGATGGAAGCATCCAATGCAGGAGCTGACACATGCACTAAGTTGCTGCAAAATTTATACATTAAAGAAGCCCAGTGTCCTTGGTCTCCACTTCTCCAGAGCATCTCATCTCCTTCAGGTATCCACAGCCACAATACACTATACTTTTGTCCCCCTTCACCTACCCTAAACAGCTGCTGGGACAAGTTCATTTCCAAAACGGTGTTTTAATCCTGCCCCAGATGCAGGTTGAGGGCCCAGTTTATCCATGCTAGGAAATAACAATTAAAATGAGGGCTCTTCCTGATGCATAAGGCTCTCCCTCCCCACGAAGTGCCCAGGGATCCTTTCTCAGGTTCTCTCATTGATCGTGTGCATCTGCCTCCTGCTAGCAGAGAGGAGCAGCCCAGCCAGGGCCTGACCTCCACCCTCCACTCCCCTTTTCTTCTGCCTTGCTGGCTTGCCGGGGCTCCTCTTGGCCCCTGAGCTCCTTTGCAGCTCGGGGCTCCCGGGAGTTTGGCATCGCAAGCTGCCTCTCTGCCTCGCAGCTGCTGGCCGGGACACCGCTGCGAAATACAAGCCCTCCTGAGGGGACCGGGGACAAAAGTGATGTGTCTGGGACCTTGGCAAGACCCCAGCAAAGCCCATCGGGCTCGGTCCGAAAACTGCACTTCGAGCAGTGCTTTCCGGAACCTGTAAAATCCTCTATATTGCTGGAAGGAGATAGGGCAGGTGCGCGGCGACAGACACCCCTCAGCAGAAGGGTGCACCCCGACTCCCTCCCTCCCTCGCTTCGTTGTGCCAGGGCCTCCCCAGCCCGGGTTTTATCCAGCTTTCTGCACCTCCATCACCTCCCGCCGCTCTTTCTCTCCCGCCGCGGCCCCTGTGAAATCCATTCCGGCGAAGGCGCCGGTGCGGGCTCGGGCTGCGCACGGGGGCTGGCGGGAGAGCCCCGGGGCCAACACGGCCCCGTCGGGCGTCCCTCGCCTCTCCCTGGACCAGAAGCCGCGGTCTCCGCTGCCGTCGGGGCTCCATCCCTCAGCACTGCCGCCCGCACTAAGTTATGCCCCAAGTGTCACGACAGACGCCGATAGCGAAGCAGGACGACTCCCGCACCAACCAGCCGGGTTCCCGCGGAGGCGTGGGCTTCCCGACGGGAAATCTCGTTTTCCGCAGCTCCGACCGAGCCCGAGCCCGCACGGGCGGCGGCGGCGGCTTTACCCTGGCTCAGGGTCCGCGGGAAGGGCGGCCTGCGCTTCCTCAGCGTTAAAAGCAATTAACACCATTTGGGGAATTTTTAATTGCTCTATAAAGCACGCTGTAAATAATTACTCCCAGCTCTGTTGATCCCTCGAATACGCACTGACAGTTGTAATTTATGGCTTTGGAAACGTGGTCCCGTGCATTCAGCATAACTCCTTATTACAGTAATGACTTAGCGCCGCTGCACTTAATGAGTATAAAGTGCCCGCCGCAGCGGGAGCCGCAGCATCGCACGAACTTCGCCCGCAACGATATTTCTCCCCTTTATGGTTACAAACGACCGGGGGACTACGAGTTAATACGGCAGGGAAGGAGCGGCGGGGCCGGCTCCGCGCTCTGTCAACGACATCTCCCGGGGCAGAAGTTATCTACCAAAAATAAGCATTTAGAGCAGTCCGCGAACTGCCCCTTCACCTTCCTGTAGCCCCTGGCTTCTTGGAGAAAACGGGTTCAGCAGAGGGAAGTGCGGGGTCACGACTCATCGCACCTGTGGGCGCAAGCAGAAGGGACCTGCACCTTCCCGCTGCCTCCCACCTCTCGCTGCCCTGGGACTGACCAGCTCCATGCAACAGGCCGGGGGTCTCTCGTCCTTACGGATCCTCCCCAGACGGGGGTACCCGCGGAGGGGAGGAAATGGGGTGGTGGCCGATGGGACCCGCCGTGCCCGGCGGCGCCCCATGAATATTCAATGTCGCCGGTTGCCGGAGGAGCATCTGCCAATAAATTATTGGTCCTGCCGCACCAGCCCCTCTCTCCACCGTGCAGAAATGCGTGTAATCCCATTAGCCCCGTCCCCTTGGCCACCCGCCCCGCACCAGCCCCTCTGTAATGAACGGCGTCTGGCCGCCACCCCCGAGGGCATCGACGGCAGTGGGGGACACCGGGGGCTCTGCCCC
Organism: Leptocoma aspasia; assembly: GCA_013399835.1. Taxonomy (NCBI): domain Eukaryota; kingdom Metazoa; phylum Chordata; class Aves; order Passeriformes; family Nectariniidae; genus Leptocoma; species Leptocoma aspasia. The sequence goes on along the minus strand of VXAX01000174.1, from coordinate 984,249 downwards.
GTTATTAACTCACAGTTTAATTACACTCTCCGTGACAGCAAGGGACCAGACGTGGGCTGGTCACCCGCGTCCCTCCGCCGCCTCCCCCTGGGTCTCCCCCGCTCCGAGAAACTCTGAACCCGGCGACAGCCAGGCCCTTCGCGACACAGAGGGTGGCAATCGTGACACGGCCCGATCCTGCGGTTGCCCCTCACCCACCGGGGGCTGCTCACCGCCGCCGGCCCCGGCTGCCGGCAGCTGCCCTGTTTGCTCGCTCGCCGGGGAAGCGGCGGCCTCTTTGTCTCCCCCCCGCCCCGAGCCTTAGGCCTTTTCCCTATCAGACAAAGTCCTGTTTTGCCAACAGATTTGTGTCTCTCCCCTCCCCGGCCCCCCCATCTTAAAAGCCGCCCTCGGGGGCAGGGGCGCAGGCAGCTCCCACCGCCGGGCAGGCGGGAAGCGGCCCGCCCTGCCGGCTCCGCTAACAGAGTAGCTTTCACTAATGAATGGGAAGATCCGATAATAATGGGCTTAATTATTGCAAACATTGTTACGGGCTTAGCTCTAAAAACCTCAAAACCTTCCTCGGTAAATCCTCGCGTTTGTTTGTTTATTTCCTCCCTCTTTTCCCCTCCCCGAGGTCAATTAGTACGCAAAAAGCAAATACAAATTATGGCAGAACCAATGGGTAAACTTAAATCTAATTTGCTGCTGTTTGCATTAGCCTTTGGAGAGGAGGGCCGGGCAGGAGGGGCTGCCCCGTTCCCCCCAGGCAGCTGCCGTACAGGTGGGTGGCTGCAGGGACGAGTCCATGCCCTGCCCGCCAGTCCCTTCTGTCCCCGAAGTCAAGAGACGCCGATGGGTTCAGGCGCTTTTCCTTATTTACACTTGTCTTTTTACAAGTGATTCGTATATGGGCTGAAATATCTGATCTGTAAATAAACAGAAAATATTTTTGTACCTAAGAAAAGTACCGACAAACTCAAACACCACAGATTATGGCTTATAGTAATTTTTGACCTAAGGATTTTTTATTGACATCTACATACCGTAGATGTCTAGATGTAGATTGACATCTACATACTGTAGATGTATGTAATCGAAGTTAACATTTGTGAAGTTTTTATACCATTTGTGTTATGATATTTTGAAAGGTAATTTTTGGAATTAACGGTTGGCACGGGAAAGTTTCCTAGCAAAGGACTACCCTGCTCACCATTTAACTAATTTTTGCACCTGAAATCATTGCTGACGTTTACATTGCTGACGTATACGTTTACGAATACATACAAATTCTGTCAGGGCAGGCAAAAGATTGCCGCAGCGCTTGTCGTTTGCAGCACAGGTGTTAGCCACGGCATAAAATCGAGGAAGTGATCTAGAAATAGGAAATCATGTGGGTTTCCAAACCCTAAGTCTCCCCTCTTGGCACCACCTGCTCCCCGCGGGTAAAATGCCCAGCGAGTTCTGCCCGGAGACCGATGCCCGGGGATGGGGAGCACAAAGGATTATCTGTATTTAAACACGATTGGTCACTGGCACAAAGAGTAATCTCCACACTTGTAAATTTAATCAATTATTTCCAGTTTTCACTTTCGTATTAAGTGCATTTTCTACCTGTAATTCGTTGTGATAGCCAGTGCTACAGCCTCTCTATTCACCAAGTGACCACGGGGAGAAGTCAGAGCAGACTCCCTTCCAAAGGTTTTGCGGATGTTTCTAATTGCCCAAGTGGAATGCCGAAAATCAGCTTAGAGAGAGCACGACAGAAAACAAACATTAAACACGGTGTGTAAACATAAATCGGGAAGGAGAGTAGGTGACACCAGTTTCCCAGCTCCGTGCACATCAGGAATGGCTTTGAATTGCCAGTGCCGACAGGATCGGGGCTTGCAAAAACTCGCTGTTTTGTGTTATTGTTCCCTCCACGACTTTCCGGAGCGGGAGCTTCCGGGACCCCAGAAGAGCCCAGAGTGCCTCGCTGGCCGGTCAAGGTCACCCACGGACACCGGGGGTACGAAGCGACGTGGGTTTTTGTAGGTGGGGAAATGAGCTGTGGTTTCATATACAGCTCTCCGAGGGAATGGAGCTATCCTAGGCATTGTATAATCTTCCAAGGCAGCTTTCTCTTTCCCTAAAGCATGCCCTGTGAAACAGGGACAACTTCCAGCAGCTCATCCTCTGCTGCAAATTTTCCCCAAATCTCCAAATGGCAGGAGCTGAGGCTTCAGAAATGGAAGGAAAGGTGCCCACACTGATCTGAGCTCCCAGAGTCGAGATGCTGTAGCCTGGGCAAAACTCCTCTCCTCAGCTCCTGCTCTGGGACTGTGATGTCTGACACAGAAACGCAGGGCTGGTTGTGGGGATTTCAGTCCTAGGAGAAATCCTGATCCATCTTCTCATTGAGAGCGAAGCATCCTCAGAGCCGAGCCCCGAGTGCAGTCTCACTGAAGAGCCTCGCAGCTCCAACCAGAAACAAGAGCTAACGCAAGGCAGCGAGTGAGCTCACAGCAGGACTTGCAGAGAGATGCTGGGAGAGCTCTGGGGGCCGACACAGCCTAGCACAAAACCCGCATCCGTTCCCCTGTCTGAGCCTCGCTCAGTTCCAGGAGCAGCTCTGTGGCAAAGCTGAAGTTTTGACAGGACACTGAGCCTGCTGCAAAGGAAACAGAAGCTTTGACATCCCCTTCATCCTCCCAGCATATTTTTTCCCTTTTTTCCCAGGACTTTTACTGCTCATAGGAGATGAGTCAAGACATTTCTTCTCCCCTTTCATAAATATTGCATCTCCCAAATGCAATTACCAAGGGTGAAGCAACACAAGTGTTTGCTAAACAAGATTATGTGATAATGTATTTTATGCCTGTGCTGTGACACCAGACAATCCCCCTATTAATAACAGCTCAATGAGATGTGGAAGTTCTTAACAGGGTGCTTTGGGGGATTTTTTGTTGTTGTTGAGGATTTTTTGGTTTTTTGTTTTTGGGGGGGGGCTTTTTTTGTTTGTGGTTTTTTTGTTGTTGTTGGTTGGTTGGTTGGTTGGTTTTTGTGTGTGGGTTTTTTGTTTGTTTGTTTGTTTGTTGCTTTGGGTTTTTTGGTTTTTGGTTTTTGGGGGTTTTTTGGGGTATTTTTTCTTTTTTTCACCATGGGGAAGGGAAGCACAGTACCATAGCATCAGTTGTAAGGGAGGAAGAGCAATTCCGAGCACCAATTAAAATAGCGAGTGGAGCTGAAAGCAGCCTGGAAGGTCCAGTTGTTCTGTGGATAACACACAGACTGCTCAGGGGTCCTGGTAACAGGGTGTAAATCACAGAATTTCATATTGCAACAGGCCTAGAGAGGTTTGTGCACATTGCCGTGGTCCTGTGAATGGATTAGTGCCTGACTAGGAGTATTTGGGGACCCTGTAGGTTTATCAGAAGTGCTCTGTGTCAGCCCACGCATCTCAAACTATTAATAGCAGGCCTCACCTCTCCCTGAGACAAGACAAGAGCAAGAAAAGCAATAACAAAAACCACCCCTTGGTTCAACTTCCCTCAGCTGGAATCACTCAGTCAAAATATCCCAATCAAAGCTCTCCTGTGGTGTTCTCCAGCTCTCACCTTTATCTGCTTGTTTTTCCTTTTCTCCAATGGCCATGTCCATCTGCCAACTCCTATTGATCCGTCCATCCTTTGTGGTCTTCTGCCTCTCTCATATGACTCTCTGTGTGTCCCTTTGCATATGGTCAAAAGTAACTGGGGATGCTGGCTGCCCAGCCTGAGACATTTAGATGTGGTCCCTATTTAGGAAGTCCTTTGAAAACTCTGTACTGCAAAGCCCAAGCTTTCTCAGTGGTCCCCAGTCCCAGCACCCACAGGTTAACATAAAACCACGAGCTCCCAGGTCCATCCACCTGCAGAGCAGCCAGCAGCCCTGCTGCCTTTGCAGGACACTGGCGGATACACAGCAAATCGCTTGTGCTGAGCTGCATCACGCTGCAAGTGTGAGCAGCCCCAGCATCCAAGTCAGGGATTTCCCTGCAGACCTTTTCTGCTTCAGCCCTTGAACTGACACAGAGTCCCTCCCAGAGCTGCTGCCCAGGGCTTGGTCCTCTGGGTGGCAGGGCCATCATCCCCATGTTGATGCAGACAGGGTGATACATGAGTCCTTTGCCTTCTTTGATGCTTCCAGGGTAAATTCCTCTAGAGTCTGCAAAGTTTGGCTCTCTATTTCACATTAGCACTAGTTTGTAGCTGCCCTCTGGCCCCTGGGGTGGAAGGTCAATCCTTTATTTACTTAGTCCCTCACTTAGTTCATCTGCAGCCCTCTCAGTGCTTTGGATAATAGGCATAAAATGGGCTGCTAAGCTGCTCTCTGGACATGAGCCTGCACTCCTCAACTCCTGTGCCGTGGAGAAGTGTGTTGCCTTCTCTGGGTGATACCAGTGCCACACAGCAAAGCAGGCTGGGCAGGCAGCAGCTCTTTCCTACACAGGGGCAAGATCTGATTCAGCACGAGATGAAATGAGGGGCACACATGCTTCCAAGCTCTGACATGCCTAGGCTGAAGATCATGAATGGCACGGGAAAATTATATCCCTGACATCACACCTGTCCTGGTAGTTCCTGCGTGGTGGTGTCTGTAGAGCTGGTCTTTGCTGCCCTGCAGGACAGCATTGTCCTGGACACTGCAGTATCCTGGTGCCATTGCTCTCTTGGAGTGACTCAGGTCCTGTCCTGAGCCCATCACATGCTGCTGCACCTGCGAGAGCTTCATCAGGCAAAGCCAGCATCCTGTGCTGAGCTGGGGAATGTGCCAGCTCCAGGCTCCATGCCCAGCACAAACAGCCAGCTCCCTGCTGCCAGCACCCTCTCTGCTGTTAGAGCATGCCCAGGACAAGAGAGCCTGGTGGGTCCCAGCCATGCCCTGGACCCGCCAGGATGGCTCATGGGTGGGCTCAGAGACAGAAAATTCCCCAGAAGCAGAGAGGTGCAGACCAGCAGGCCAGCTACAGTTCCCCAGCTGCAGCTGGCCACAAACCCAGTAGTTTTCAAACCTTGTCTGCCTGCATGAGCCCAGAAAGCGGCATTTTCCCAGTCCTGTCCCACCTGGGGACAGCCACCACTGAGCATCTCCCCCTTTACTTGGGATGCTGCAGCTCACTGTGGTGCAGCTGAGCCTGACCTCACTCCCTGTCATCTACAAGTAACATCAAACCAAAGTAATCAATAGTAGCAAACAAGCTGTATGAATAACTAAATAGTTATCAAATCATTGCTATTGAATATTAGTCATATTAACAGGGTAAATTAAAGTACCCATACGTGGGCTGGGTTTAGATTCTGAAGAAGCAGATGAGAGATCTTGACTCTCTCAGAGGAGACCGTGTACCAGATGTCTGCACAGGACCTGGAATACAGTCTCGTGTCCCACCCTCTCCAAAGCAAGGGACCCGTGGTGCTGGTGCAGGCACTGCTGATTGCAGGGAGTGGAGGTGTTTTCCAAGGGTCAGCCAAAAGCAGACACAAAAGGGGTTTCCTTGAGGACTCAGGCACTGGGAGGGAAGCGTGCCCTTTGCCTGGGTGCGCCAGGCTGGGTGTTTATTCAGGTCCTGCAGAACAATGCTGCAGCCGGAAAAACAACCTCCCCCCTGCCCTGGGCCCAGCTGGAGGGGCTGTGTGTGTCCCCCCAAGCTTGTCCCCTGGGTGGGTGAGTGGTGCCTTGGCTCACAGCCATGCTGATCTTGTTTGTCACCACGGGGGCCTTTTTCTTTTTTTAAATCTTTTCGTTTCCGTGCTCTCCCAGTGCTTTGGATGACAGGATGTAGAGCTTCTTGGAGAGAAGGTTGGGGATTTGGGGAGTTTTCAGGCTGGGAGGGAACACAAGCTCATCTGTCCTGACCTCCCACTGCAGCCCTGCCCCACAGCATCCCCCGGCTGCAGGAGTGCTGGCTATAACCTGCCACAGGCTCCTGCGAGCCTGGCTGCACCAGAGTACCTCTGGAGCAAGGAAATTGCCCCTGTCCAACAACTGAGACCCTGCTCTTGGGATCCCAGCAAGCCCCAAAGCTGGATGAGGTGACCGGAGGGGAAGGAAAAATGACCACAGCCAGTGCTGTGGTCTGTGGTTCAGCCAATCCAGACTTCCAGAAGGCAGAGGCTTCCCAGGACACCAGCATCTCAGGGATTGTGGGGTTTCAAGGCTGCACTAGGCTAAGCTCTAACATCCCCTGCACAGCCACCTTTGCTGGGCAGCCAGGAGAAATCAGCCAAATGGGAGCAATCCCTGCTGAGGGTTACAGAGCCAAGGCTGAGCCACGCCCAGCATTTAGCAGGCCTAAACTCTCCCATTTTTTATCAGCTGGAGGATGCTGCAAGGCAGTGATCTGCCTCTGGACTGAGTGCTCCTGGTGTTCCCTGAGTGAGATGTATTCCCACTTTGATTGCATTACAGGATGTGACAAGCTGATCCCTGCCAGGAAATTAATGAGCCCCAAACACCTTGCTCATCCATCACCACCCCAATCAGCTGTTTAACACACTACCCACCCTGGCCACACACCCAGCACTGCTGGTCACTGAGGTTCTGCAAGCTTCACTTTCCAAGGACCAAATGTTGCTGCCAGGCTGGCAAAGGGCCCAGGCCTCCATCAGGCCAGCACATCCCAGCTCTTCTCACACCCCAGCAATGGCTGCAGTGCTGACACCTCCCTCCAGGCTGTTCTGTCTGACCAATGCCTGTTTTCCCTGCCTATTGCCCATAGGAACCCCTGAGGCCATCATGGTCCTCAGTACCAAGGCCATGAGGAAATGCCCTGACTACCAGCAAACACAAACCTCATATTTAGCAATGATAGGGGCAGGTTAACACAGAGCTGAAAATAAGAACAGAAAACTTGGGGGGCTGGAGAAGTGTCTCTTCAGTGAATCAGATCAGCAAATCAGTGAGAAATTAGAAGAAAAATGAATTAAAGAGTTTTATCATATAACAGTGGGGAGAGCGTTGTCCCAGGGCTTCATTTCACAGAGCAAAGGCACAAAAGGGCACTTGCAAAACACCAGCATGTGGCACATTTTCAAAATCCATGATAAAAGGAGCTGGAAAGTCAAATGGATGAAGGCACTTCCAGCTCCTGAAGGCTGTGCTCCCCAGGGTCTGGTCCCTGCAAAATGCTGTACCAAAACTGGTGTTTAATGTGCTCACAGCCTTGCAGAAGTTTTTATGAAATGCTGGTGCACCATGATGCATTTGCTCACACTTGCAGCTTGCCAGGTGGCTCCTCGGAAGCTGCTGCTGTGTTTTGGGGCAGTGATGCTGGATGCCTGGTGCTTAGCAGCATGGCAGTGGCGAGGCGACAGCTCCCTGGGCTTGTGCCAGGTGAGCAGAAATCCTGCCTGGCACCTCAGCATCCTGCTCACGTGCCCTGCTACCTGCACAGCTGGTGCTGGAAGGTGGGGGACATGAGGGTGTCTGGGTCCCCAGAGAAGATGGCCTGGGGGAGGGGTCCCTGCTGAGGAGCCCTCGTGCCTGAATATGGCCCTGGGGAAGAGGATCAGGCTGGTAGGCACTTCTCTCCTGCAGACTGGGGGTGCAGGGCAGCTCTGAGAGCCCAAAACCTGCCCAGCAAGGACTGATGACAGCAGATGCAAGGAATGAAGCAGTTTGCACAGCAGGTGAGGCCAAGCAAAGGCCCTAAGGGTCTTCACATGATGAGGGCATCCAAAATGTCCTTTTGTACCACCCCAGCACGTGCAGAGTCGCAGCAGGAGGCAGAAGATCAGGTCTTGAGGATGGGGGTGTCTGCAAATGCTTTCTGACGAGCTCCTTCTGTCCCTGAAACATGAAATTTCATTAAATTAGCTTTGAAGTAGCGTGTGAAATTCCCATGTTGTGTTTGTGCTTCACTTTGTCTCCATTGGATAATTATGAAAAATACTGCTTTCCAAGTGTGTCACTTGCTCTTCTTCAGCTTAAAAATTTCTTTCCCACCTCGTTCTCCAGGCAGTATTTTTTACTTCATCTTAATTGTGGGGAAAAAAATTGATTTCCTGGTAATAGAACAAAACTGAGACAGAAACTTTCCAACCCGAAACTTTTCCACCAACAAAATAGGACCAAGTGAAACATTTTTTTCCTTGACCATCTTTGCTCCCATTGAAAAATTTCAGGAGGAAAAAAGTCACCAAAAGACAAAAATTCAATAGTTTCCTCCCTAAGCTGATGGAGATCTCTCTAGAGGAAATGTGTCCGATAAGCTAAAGTGAACCCACCTCCCCTGCTTTATCTCAAGCAGTGTCAGATGGGTATTTCTAGCAGGATCTCTCCTGGACACTCAGAGCATCAAATTACTCTCCCATCCCGTACTCCTCCACTGACCTGTTTCAGAGCTCCCAGGCTGATCACCAGAGACTCCGGGCAGCCACGCTGCAGCTGCAGGGATGTGGTCCTGCCTGAAGGGAAGGGCTCTCACCACTGCCAGACTCCATTCTCCAAAGTGGCTGCTTCACTGGAGAGGGCTGAGGATGTCCCAGGAGTTGCCCCCAGTGCCACACAAGTGGCTACAAGTTTTCTGTTTTATCAGGGGTTTTCAGTCTTATGAAAGCTGCTTAGATGCTTCAGTTTCCCCACTAAGTGTTTCAAGACACCTCACTGCAGTCTCTCCTAAAGGAAGTGTGAATCAGAAACATTTGCATTTCCTGGTGTTAGAGACATCTCAATTCACTCCTAAATACAAAGTCAGCAGCCCTTGCTTCTGACCCCACACAGGCCCAAACAGGAAACTGAACACCTCAAAGCATCCAGGTTCTGAAACCCCCCATGGCTCAGACTGGACACGTGCTGCCAGCTGGACTGGGGCACAGACAGCAGTGGTGAGAGCAAGGCCAGTCATGTCCTCATCCCAGCTGTGTTCATTTTCCTTCTCTGGGGTTTGTTGTTAATACTCCCACCTGCCCAAGGTGGTGGGATCAACCCACACCTCCGTTCACTTTGTCCCTCAGGGCTTTGCATCCAGGTGCCATGATGCAGATGCTCATTTTTGTAGTGGAGAGAGGGCCAAAAGGAGTCCAGCCTGGAAACCCTGACCCAAAATCAGGCCAATTACCCATTAATTGACGCTGCTCACTCCCCAGTGATTAATTGACAAGAAAAACCATGTCACATTTTGCAAGCCCAGACTCCAGCACAGCGACACCACAGGTCCTTTATCAGCCCCGGGGCCAGCCGTGGCACCAGCCTGTCTGAGCCAGCCAGGTACCTCCACATCCCAGGGCTTGTTTGTTTTGGTGTAAGCCTGAGTGTAACTGGGGCTAAAGAAAAATACCCACAGCAAAACAAATGCGGCGCCAATGACGGACACAGCCCTGCAGCCAGCACAAAGACAGATGGGAGGAGAGCCTGTCCTGAGAAGCCCAGGTGGAGATGCCCAGAGTTCAACACGTGCTGTCAACTGTTCAATTAATTTCCAGAGGCTCCTGTGAGAGTGAAGACCCCAGCCAAGCACCTCCTGCAGACTGGATGTGTCCAGGGCTAGAGGGAGAACTACACTGCATCCCACCCTGCCTTCCCAGCTGGGGGACCGAGACCACGGGACTCTCTCATGGCTTTCCTTGCCTCAGTTTCCCACAGTAGCATCCTGAATAATTCATGCACAAGACAGAGAAAGGGATAAATCACAAGCAATGTTAACATGAGTTATTTCACATGCTGGGAAGATCTGTCAGCCTGGCTCTATCAGGTTGAGGCGATTAATGCAGCATGTAGCCCTGGACAGAAGCCCTCACATTCAATTACAGATGCTGGGGGGGTCCTGGACAGCAAGAAATCAGACACAAGACTGAAGGGACCCCAAGCCACTGTAAGACATTCTGAGTGGATCCACTTTATATTAGCCTTAACCAAGTTTAATGGCATTCAGAGAGGTTAAGAAACCAAACACACACAAATCAGGCACACTCTGACATCCCAGTGCATTTTTGATTTACTGCAAAGCCATCAAAGCTGGTTCTTAGGTCACGTCCAACACACAAGTCTGCAGGTTTGTCAGACCAGCCCTCTGATGCCATGGGAGTGGACTAGCTTGGTGGCAGAAGTTATTTTAGAAATAAATTTTTTAAAAGTGCAACATCTGACTTGATTAACAATTACTAGATAACTAGCAATCCATTAACATTAATTAGTTACAAGCTGAATGTTATTTTACTTCTTTGATAATCACTGACTCCAAATGCTCTATTTCACCCTGCCCAGAGCTGCACTTGTTTCCAGGTAAGCTCCCCCTGTGCCCCATGAATATCACCTGATTTATTTCCAACAACAGCAGCCTGATAGAGATGTTTTTGCATCTGCTGGAGGGTGCAAAGAGGGAGAGCTCTGGGGGTTTGTAGCCAACATCACAGGTGTCTGATATGATGGAGTTTGAACCAAATCCTGAGCTGGCTCTGCACACTGACTATTTTTTGCTGTCTGATCTCTCTGCTTTTGTTATGCCAGACTCCTTCCTCTTGTATCATGGCCTTTAATAACAAAATGCCTCTTTATTCAGATCTAGATTTAATAATCAATGCAACACAAAATTCAGGAAAGTCACCACTGAGTTGTATCCATGTGGTGAGGCTTTAACTACGTGTTTTAGAGCCTTGGTAGCATCAGACCTGTAGCACCCATTGAAAAGAAGGGGAGAGTCCATGGTTACAGACTGCCTAGCAGGAAAAACTCTCCCCTGCTCACTGGCATGGCCAACCCAATTTCCCTCTGCAGCCTGGCTGGGCCCTTGTTTCACTGCACAGTGATCTTCCAGGGAGGACTTACATTAGCCCAAGCCATGAACACAGAAAGTTATTAGTAGGCTCTTGGGCAGAGTCCATTTTCATATTTATTTGGCTAATTAAATGTAAATCACTGCTCTGGATTACCACTAAGGGTCCCAAGCCCCATTAGTCAGCCTGTATTCACAGGGGAGAAAGGGTGTCACCCCTGTGCAGAGGTGGTTCATGCTCACACAGGACATGCCTGGCCTGCTGTGTCCATGGGTGGCTCTGTCACCCATGGGTGACACAGGGGGGTGCTTCAGGTTATTTGGGCTCCAAGGAACAGGTACCACTTCTTTCTACCCATGGGATATTTAAACCAGGGACATCTGGCCATGGCTCTCCACGATGGCAGGGCTTGAAAGATGTTCCAGGAACATGCTAGCCATGATCAATATTTGGAGCCTGCTGGCCCTGGCTGCCCTCCCCAGGGCTTGGCAGAGCATATGGGTGTTTCCACCCGGCTAGTGTTGCAGCAGCTTTTAAGATGTCACTGATCTCCTCACAGGGACCGTCTGCCAGTCACGGAGGCTGGAGTGGCAGGGGAGTCCAAGGAACTCTGCAGGGTCACATCACCAGCCTGGTCCCCATTCCCATGTTGGTACCCAACACATCACATGGCAATGCTACAAAACCACCAAAAAATGGGATTTTCTGCTCCAGACAGGACGCTGAAGGGCTGCATGTGGGGGTAGGATGGACAGAGATGGATGTCCGGAGAAGTGGTGTGGAGATGTTTCCCTGTGGCTGAGGCACTCACAGGAGGGACATGGCTCTCCAGTGAGCACTGGCATCCCACCTCTCTTTACCATGTACCGTGTCTGCATCAGGGCCCTGCCACAAACAGCAGCACAGCTGGGTCTGGTTTCACGCCTTTTCTCAAAGCAAACAAACTCAGACAGCACTGCCTGCTGCATCAGCCTGGGGGGCACCGGGGCAGGCGGGTGTCATCCTCCCATGGACACGGCATGCAGCCAGCCCTGAGCTGGCTTGGGTGCTCCAGGTTGCTCCTCCCAGGCCCCCCAGACTCAGCTGGGCACGAGCTCCATCTTGCATCCCAGTGGTGGGAGAAGCCAGCCCATCTACCTCTGTGGCCAGGGGTCTCAGGGCTTCCACATTGCTTACAGGAGTGTGAAGCCACCCTTTATGTGATACAGGCAGGACAGAAATAAATGCCATGTGTGGGTTTGGCTGCCCAGAGACCCATGGGCTTGGCTCTGCACCCACAGAGTGCTCAAGGGATGGGCAGAGAGGGACAGAGCCAAGCTGCAAAGCCAAGGTCGGGGGGATGTGTAAGAGTCCAGGCTGGGGGAGAGTGCTGGGGAGAGCTGCCATGCAGTGGTGGTGGGGGAGCCAGTCCAGCCCCGCTGACTGGTGTCTGCTTTTCAGTGCCTGCAGCAAAATCCACCTGCCACTCAAAGCAACTCCACATCCGCCTGCCCCGCAGCCCCGCTCTGGTTGCATGTCCCAGCTGGTTGCAGATGGATTGGCTGGGAGCAGGCCAGGAATAGACTGTGTTGCTGGGAGCCAGGGATACTTTGTCCCATTTTGGGGCAACTCACAGGCAAAGCAAACCTGGGGTACTTGGCTGTTTGCTGTAGACTGAGCTGCAGCATCACACTCATCCTCTGAATTCCTTGTTTATCTGGCATATGCTGCCCAGCTCCCTGGAATCCAGCTCAGTGCTGGTAGCGGGCAGCATCAACCAAGCTAAGCACATACAGGGTGGGGAAAGCAGGGGACAATGTCTCCACGAGTTCAGGAGCTGTGCCACACTGCCTGCAGTCCCATGAGTAGGGAAGGTGCAGGGGACTTACTCTCCATTGCCTGCAGGTACCTTGCAGCCCCTTGTCCCACAGCCAGGCTGACCCTGCCTCTGCGAACTCACAGCCCAACCCGTCCCTGCTGCCTCCTGTTATCAGCCACTGAAATCCCACCTGTTTTCCCTGCCATTTGTAGGAGCAGCCCTGTCTATGTTAACCTCTGACCCCACTGAGATTCTTTTGGCAATTGCATTCACCAGGGGCTTGGAGGTTGATGCTTTTCTCCATGCCAGAGCTCAGCCATCCTGTCTCCAGCTCAGGATGCCCCATGCTCCTTCCCAACTTGGACATCTGCAGTGCCTGCAGCTTGGCACAGGGATGCTGCTCCTGCCAAGCCAGCCTCTGATCCAGAGCAGTCCCAACCTCCCTGAAAAGCCTAGCAAGAAGTGATGCTCACCTTCTGCTGGGAGATCTTTGGAAGAAGTCCACCACCCTCTCCAGTGGTCCCTGCCAAATTTCCATGGGACCCCCTCTTGTCTGGGTACCAACAGGGAAGGTCTCACCCTCACACCTCCCAGGGCTTGTGTGACTTGTGCTTTCAGCTGCCCCAGTTCCAGCTGGAGAATTTACACCTGCCTGAGACCTTGGGAGCAGGGACAGAAGAGGGTTTAGGGGTGGAGGCCAAGGGCAGAGGGTGTGAGGTGGAAGAGTTGGAAATCCTCACCCAGCGAGCCCATCCCAGCCTCAGCGGATTTCTCTTCAACCTCCTCCCCTCACTCACCCTTCCTTAATTATTCTTAATGGGCAAGCTCATAAGAGCTTCTATTAACTTTATTACCAGATCAATTAGTGCTTACTTCCCCCTTGGCCCCCTTGTGCTAATAATACCATCAAATATGAAGACAACATCCACACTGCTACCCAGCAACCTGGAGAAGGTGCTGGGGAACACAGTCTAGTCTGAGCTCCAGATGCTTCCTTGGGCACTTCTGAGATTGATGAATCCTCCCCAAGATGTGGCCCATTGAGGAGGGGAGTCAGGGAGGAGGAAGATTAATTGGGGAAGGCATTGGCACCAAGCAGCTCCAAAATCTCCTGGCATGAGCTGAGAAGAAGAGGTTTGGCACCAGAAGGAAGCCCTCTTGCCTGCAGCCCTGTGAGCTGGTAGGGTTGGCACAGGCAGCAGAGGATACAGGTGTTTGTTGGTGGATCTGGTGGAAAGAGCCATGGCATCAATCAGAGCTCCACAGGATGGCAGGAATGGTGCCACTGGGACAGGAGGTGGGGGAATGGCTGTAACTACTTTCTCTGAACAGAGGGAAGAGGACACCTTCCCAGCACAGAGAGAGGAACAGCACCAGCACTCCTGTCCTGCTTTATGGGGGACATGAGGGAGGATGGGGACACCCCTGAGGCACACAGCATCCATCCCCACATCCCCTTTAGAGAGGGAGGGGCACAGAGGATGGGTGCTGGTGCTGAGCGCATCATCCAGCAGTCCTTCCCCAAACTTTGTCCCTTTTGGGGACCTACTCCAAGCACCCCAGAGGCGAGTGCCCCCCATCAGCCCTTGGCACAGCCCTTGCACAAACATGAGTGCTGGATGCAGAGATGCAGGAGCTGGCTGCAAGCTGCAGCCGTGCTGGATGGCCTGGCTCTCAGCAGGGCCATTGCAGCATGACTGACAGGCCCTGAAGGGAATGAACAGGAAAGCTGTGGGAGAGAAAGGATTTTCAAATATTTAACCAGGGCACTTTGCATGGAAAGAAACTCCTCTTGCAAAGACACCAGCTCCCACCACAGAGCATTTCTCAGACCCCTCAGCTGCCCACGCAGTTTGTTCCAGCCTGAAAGGACCCACTTGAACGTCCCGGAAAGGACACAGCATTCCCAGCACCCCGAGTCACGTGTCCTGCTTGTGTCATGCTGACAGCTTGCAGCTTTGGCACTTGGAAAGTACTGTAGAACCACTGCAAAATTCCAGCCTGCCTGGACATGGGACAGCATGGCTCTGAGCCAAAGGGCTGCCAGCCCAGGGGCTCAGCGAGGCCTCTCGTCCCTTTGCCAGCTGGGTTAACCAACAGAGCTGCAGTATGGGAACAACATTTACCTGAGCCTTTTCAGTAAACAAGCACTCAGACAGGGTCTGCAGGGCCACTAGCCACCAGGTGTAGGTCCCTGCAGAGCCAGCTCCCAGTCCCATCCATTTGAGCCATGCTCAGCGTTCAGCATCAATACAAACTTGTTCACCTGCCCAAGTCCCTTCCCAGATCCTGAAGGATGCCAGATGGGGCACAGTGTGTTTGACCTGGTGAAAAATACCCACCAACAGCTTTTGGTGGCTGTCAGCAGTTGACTTCTGCATGGAGACATTGCTGCTTGACTGCATCACCCAAGATGTCCCCAGCCAGAGAGGAGCTAGATTGCATCCTGTTCTCCTCATGGAAGGAGGTCCCACTGCCTCCCAGTGTCATGGGTGGTTTGCTATGAACAGCCATCAACTGAGCCCACACTGATGGCCAACAATCCTCATGGGAGCACAGGTGCTCTCACAGACACATTAGGGTGCTCTCTGCTGGCTGAGCACCCCAAACTCCTTCTTCTGTCATCTTTCCAATTGCCCCAAGTTTAGCTTTCTCCTGAAACAACCCATTCCTGTGTCCCTGGCTGGCCTTGTCCCTGCTCTTGCCTGCAAGTCTCCATTCCATGGAGCTGATCCAAGGCTCTTTAGACTCCCAATGCTCTCCTGCCCCATCCACCTCTGGGGCTGGACCAGATAAGGTCCCTGCCCAGCATCTGGCCAGCACAGGGATCTCCAGCCCATACAGATAGGACTCCCCTTGCTGCCAGCAGGATTGTTACTCCCAAGCCTCAGACCAAGCAGGGAGCTGCCCAACTCCCACCACAGCTAATCTGCTTACATCCCATTCCTAAGGAAGACCTCAAAAGACAGGTCCTGGCCTTCATCCACTATGGGCTCTGCTGACTCAGCCCCAAAGAGCTCCAGTTTGCAGCTGACCCAGAGCGGAACAGTGGTTCTGAGAACCTCTAGAGACACATGGGGACTCTGAGTGACTGGGGGGTGTCCTGGGCAGAGCACCACAAGCCTGGGATCAGTCACAGCCAGAGGGCTAGTGGGGAAGAGTAACACCACCACCACGGTCTGGAAAGAGAAGGAATCCTAGCCTGCGTCTTCTCAGTATCCAGCAGAAAATGCAGCTGGAAAACTGCTGCTAAAGCCTTCTAAGTTCGTGTCCAAGGACTTCCCCTTTGCATGTAGTGGTGGTGGGAGCATGAGGGAGAGAACGATGCTCTGCTTGAATGGGGCTATTTCTGCCAGGGAGGGAGGAGGAAAGAGCAAAGCACCACTACCCCCCACCCCCCAGCCCTTCCAAATAAACAGGTCTGGGAAATAATAGTCAATGTGAAAGGAATTAAAAAGGCTTCAGCGTGTGTGTGTGTGTATATGTGTGTGCGAGTCCTGCCAGGTTAATACTGCTGCCTATTCGCCTGACAGCTCCAAGATTGATTACCTGCCTCAGCGCTCTTTATAACTTGATCAGTCGAATTAATCTCTGGCTGCGGGCCCATCTGATGCCAGGCATCACAAATTTAATTTGGAGGTGTACGGGATCTTTTATTCCTCCCTCCCTCCTTCCCCCGCCCCAATCCCTGTCCATGTCCCTTTTTTCGTAGCTCATCAGCACACATGATGTTCCTGCTGATGTAAGGATGACCTGGGCTGTCAAAGCTTCCTCAGGGCTGCAGGGAATAACATCAGCAAGTAAACCCATGCTACCCACAGGGGGAAAAAAAAAATCAAAAAAGGAAAAACAAACAAGAAAAAAAAAACCTAAAAAAACCCCCAACAAAACAAAACAAAAACTCCAAACCTCAAAACAAACTAAAAAACCCCAAATCAACCACAAAACCAGAGGCCAAAGCAGACAGTAAGTAAGACATATTAATGTACTAAAGACTTAATGAAGTTGGGGGGGGTGTGGAGGGGAAAGTGCTTACTTTATTAGTTTATGGCCGATTAATGGGAACGGTCATTACAATGATGGAGATGGATTACTCCCATCAAACACAACCACCAGCCCCTCTCGGAAGGTAGAGGGGTACTGGTGTTAGTGCCTTGCTGCTCAGCCAGGGATTGGGAAGTGAGGTGCTGCACAGGGAGGGGACATGGACTCAGGGAGGGCAGGGGGCTGCAGAGATGCCAGGGAGGTTTTGGAAGATGCCATGAGCTGGAGACTGAATGAATGAGGGGTTCAGGTGGTGGGACAGAGGGGTCAGTGCTTTGGAGGAGAAATCCCACAGAAGAAAGGAAAGAAAAGGGCCAAGTGAAGAGGCCAAGGAGCCCCCATGCCAGTAAGCAGCCTGGGGGTGATTTCAGGTCCCCAAAGCTTGATTCACCTTCTAGGCTGAGAGGAGCACAGCATCTCAGATGCATTAATACCCAGCTCCCAGCCAAAAAGGGCACAGGATGGACAGACAGACTGGCCAGAGGCATGGGAGATCAGCTCCACGGGTGGTAAGCAGCTTTCGCCCCTTGCCCATCCAGCAGTCTGCACTGAGAGCTTCAATGTGTCTGCAGGACCAGGATGTGAGAGCCAGTTTGGTTCACCCAGAACATGGTTAAAAACCTGCTCACAGCCCAGGTGCCCTATGGCGATGACCCAGAGGTCCCCAGATACCTCATGATAATCAGAATTACCAAATATCTCTCCAGCCACTAATTGGTAGTTACTCATTAGTTCCCTGGGGCAGGGCAGTAACTCTCATCCCTGTGAGCCATGGTTCAAGGACTATCTACTCTCACTGGGGATTAAACGCTCCAGGAAAACACTCACACTTGCATTCACTCAACAGCCTTTGATCCCTCCATGTTTTCAGCCCCTTTCATTCACACCACACCAAAATTTACACCAACCATGGAAGATAATTTACTTTTTTTGCCTTTAATGGCCAGAATAGTCACACTGATAATGGGAGTTGGGAACTGAAAGGGAACATCTTAGATACTTGTGCAAACTTTGCTGTTTGTCTGGAAAGCAAAGCTGTTGAGCTTCACATATGGGGAAAAGAAACAGAGGGAAATACATGTCTTATCTTCTTCTTTGGTGCCAGGGTCCCAGAGCACAACCATGACATGTTCTGGCAGCCCCCTGCCCTGTATACCCAGGCACCACTGGCAGAGGTGGAAGTGCACCTGCCAGACCCTTGGAAGAAGCAAATGTGCACCCAAGGCAGACACTTTCCCTGTGCAGTGCCCGTTCCAGGTGGTGCTGTACCTGAGCTCTGACCAGCTGCAGGCATGGCCACTCCTTCACACACTCCCCACAGCTCTGCTCTCACAGACCATGGCCTTTCTCCAGCTTGGGTTGGGACCATCTTGTTAAACCTCTTTTGAGGGATCACCGAGCACTGGGAAATGGGTCTGGTGGAGCACAGCAGGGCCACAGGTTTCCATCACTTCAGATCCTCTCCCAGCACAGCAGCTCCTTGTCTGCGTGTATTAACCTGTGCTTGAGCCAGTTTCCCATATGACTGCTGGACAAGCCTGAGATGACTTGATCCCCAGAGCTTGGTGTAGCAAGCCCATCTTGCAATTTGTTGGGAAGGGATGGAGATCCCCCAGCAGCTCACCTGCCATCCCCACCCACAGTGAGGCTCAGCAGCAAGGAAGGAGCTCACGGTCACACGCCCGCTTTGAGCAGCGCTGCCGCTCTCCAGCATCCACATGGACTTGCAGCCTTTCATGATTCCTGAGTGATGAATAACCACCCTAATGAATGGAGGGAAATTGGATTAGTGCTGAACACCCATGTGCTTGAACTGTGCCTGATTAAACCCCCATCTGTGCAGGGAAAGGCCGAGTCTCCCTGCTTCTCCAGAGCCAGGGAGCTGGCAGCACTTGTGCATGGTCTCATCTGCAGCCTGTTTGGACATTTCAGGTGCTCAGAAGCATTTTCCCCCTCTACCATTGGCAAACCAGCCCCAGAAGGCTGAGCTGGAAAGTTTGGGACCGTTTTTCTTCAGTGTGCTGACCTGCTCCCAGTGGATGCTTTTGCATCTGGAAGAGGAAAGACTTACAAGACTTCTGAGTTGTCTCTGGGCTTGCTAACAGGTCCTTCCCTCGGCTGGGAAAGTCAGTCTCATCCTCCTTGCCTCAGTTTCCCCATTTCCAGCTGATACAAACAACACCTTCCTACATGCAAATACAGTGTTTTCTTTAGAGTAGTGTGTCTTCCACTAGGAATTTGGCCCAAATGGCAGAAGCCACCTCTGTCTTTCTTGATGGCTTTACATAGACCCCTTAGAAACAGTCTGGGGACACTGGTGGGGCTGACAGTTTCTAAGACACGGGTGCCAGCACTTGGAGTAGGCAATCTGCCAGGACCAAGGCTGCAACTTGAAAATTCAAGACTGGAAGAGATGCCAGGATCCTGTGTAGTTGTCTCAGAAATACTCAGGACAGATCATATCAACCTGCCTACAAACACTGACAGGTCTAACTTGGGTTTGCATAAAGAATCCCTATGACAAAAACACATGGCAAAGGATCCCAGTTTGCTCTGCAGATCCCAAGAGCTGGCCAAACCACCCCTAATCTAGGTGGAAAGGCTTATTTCAGCCGCTCTCACTGCTAAAACAAGTGAAAACCAAAATGGATCGTATTTTTAGGTGTTTTTCTCTTTGTTTGGGTCCCATCAACCCTCCAATCCAGCAGGCTCAAGCCCTTGGACAGCTGCACCTTTCTGCAGACCCTGGGAACAGCAGTGGGACCTGATACCACTGCTCACAGTCCTGGGACAGCTTGGGAGTGTCTCTGGGGAGAAACAGCAGCTGCCACCCATCTCAAATAGGACACGCCAGTGCTATCCCAAAGACACATCCCAAGGAGTCATTTCAGGTCTCCTCCCCACACACAGGACATCCCATGTCCAGGACATGGCAAGACACTGCACAACAGCACATCCACACCAGGATCTGGATCTATACCCAGCTCCCAGCTCTGGTCAGTGCTGTCTCATCCTTCCCCAGCCTCTGCACACCCACATGAAGGAGCAGGAGTTTAATACACCACCAGCGTGACCATGAGCCACTTTGGATCAGCACAACTCGAGGTCTGACTGCCAAGTGCTTTTGGCACTAATTTTTCCCTCACTCTCATATAAGGTGAGGTTGCAACTTCTGCTGGACAGATCTCAGCATGTAATGAAACACAGTCACTACTCAGACTGACAGCACAGCAATCCTGCAGAAGAACCAAGCCAGACACCAACCCTTGGATGGCTTTTCCTGGTTTCCATGAAGGGTTAGGCTGTGTTGTCCATGGGCTCCATTGGGTTTACAAGAATGACAGCTGTCTCTGAATCTCATGGAGCTTGGGCACTTGTGCTGCTTTAATTGCAGAGTTCCTTTGCTACCAGGCCCTAACCAGGCAGGTGAATGGCTGACATTTGTCAGCTGTGCAGTGTCACTGCTGTCCCAGCATTGCTGAGAGGTGGCTGTGAGGCCACTTGACCCCAAGAGTGCCAGGACAGGCACAACCACCCGTGGCAGGAGGCTGCAGGGACCAGGGGGACGTTTAGCATTATCCCTTGCCAAGAGAGCATTATGGTCCAGCACAGCATCACAAGGGGGTCCAAAAATCCCCAGCCCCTCTCCTCACTTCATATCCCCATCAAGGAAACTTTCAGGTGTGGGACAAGGTTGACACCAGTGATCTGTCACAGTCTCCATAACTCCTGGAGTCCTGCCCTAGATGTCAGGCACATCCTGGCAGCTCACCCTGGGGTTGGAATGACACACCAGCTCTGTTTCTGCACACATGTATTGCACCCACATGAGAAACAACTTCGGCTCCTAAATCCAACAAACACCTTGTGCCCACCCCAAGGACTGAGCCATGAAAACCCCTGCTCAGCCTGCAAACACCTCAAATGAGCTTTGCCAACAAGGGTGGTGGGGAGCCCTCACTAATGCACCCATAAAGAAAGGTTGCTGGTGCCAGCAGCTCTTCAACCATAATGAAAGTCTCAGGTATCCCAGCCCGGCCAAATCACCTCCTACAGACGCAGAACGGCGCTGGAGTAGCAATAAAAGTGTCAGGGATGTCTCCTCGTGCATCACCAGACTGCAGCATTTTGGGAACGGCCTGCACAGAGGTTAATTATTGCTTCCCTCTCTTCCCCTCTCGCTCCCAGTTTAAGATGGATCTGACTGTCAGGAGGGGTGACAGATGAAGACAAAGCACAGGTACGGCTCCCATGAACTCTGCGCCTGCCTGTATCATCCTAGAGCAGCTGAGAGCACGTGGAATGGAGGGGAGGGAGAGGAGGGGGGCGAGGAGGAGGGAGAGTCGAGAAAGCAGCAGCCATACCAGTGCTGGAATGGATTTGTTGTGGGGGATGTGGGGTTGCTGGACTGGGAGATGAGAAATTACAGCTCCTTCCACCCCACTCTTGTGAAAGGAATTTATTTTCCTCTTCATACAGCTTCAAAACTTCACTCGAGATTGGTGGAGACCTTTTCCCAAATATCAAAGAAAGGACGATAAAGAGCACATGGTCAGCTGCCTTCTGCTCCACAGAGCTCCCATCACTGCAAGCACAAACATGGATTCGAGCATCTCCCTTTTGAGAGTTAATTTAAGAAAGTCTGGGATCAGGGTCCCAGCTTTGCCACAATCATGAGTCTCTGAAGTCCTGTTCCCTAAAGCAGCCTCTGGCTGGAACAACACTCAAGTCTTTTGGGTGGAAGAAGCATTGCAGATGCTGTTAGAGCAGTCTCCAGCAGACAGATGTCTCTGAGCATCCCTTCTCTATGTGTAGCAAGAAGAGACTTGTCCTTCACTTTCCTTCCTGGTCAGCGGCTGTAATGCTAGCACAGTCATTGCCATTAAAACCTTGTTTGGCCTCTGGAGGTTAAAGAGATGACCATGACCTTTCTGTTTCCCAGGACATGTCCCTCTTCCTCTCTACAGAGCAGCTGGCCTGTTTTGATCACCTCTGTCCTCCCAGTGACCAGACATGCTGCCCAGGGGGTACCCAGCCCTGCTGCCCCCAGCAGGGACAGGACACAGCTGCTTTCAAAGTAGCTTCTTTCCAGCCAGCTGGGGAAAATCAGTTCCTATGCAGCAGACAGGAGAACATTGGTCTTTCCCAGGAAAACCAGCTGCTTTTCCTCCCAGTCTGGTTTTTTGGTTGGTTTTGTTTTTTGTGGGGTTTTTTTTTTTGGTAGTTAAGGGATGCTGTGACAGTGTAGCATGAGCCCCACTGTTGCTGTTTTTCCCCACCACCCCCACACAGAAATTCCCCAGGCACTGGGAGCAGTGGTCTTCCTCTTCCACTCCAAGAGGGTTTGAAGGTATCCATCAGGAAGATGGGTTCATGCCCCTTCCCCTGCTACCCCCTGCAAACTGATTTAGCTCTCACCTGTGTTCAGGGGCTGCCAAATATCCAGGGAGCCTGCAGGCTGGAAACAAGCCTGGAAGGTGCACTGGTTCCTCAGGGCAGAGCAGCACCCACCTCTCCATCTCCTGCCTTCCCCTTGTTCAAGGGCACAGACACTTCAGCCACTTGAGAGGGATGGAGCCACCCCAGGCACCCAGGATGAGAAACTGCCCTGTTCTCATTCCCAAAAGGGTTTGGATTTTATCCCATGATAGGAGCTGAAGGATGAGAAATGCCAGCATTGCCAGTTTTCATCCCTATGGAAAGGCTTTCAAGGCTGACCCTAATGGGAAGGTCTGCCTCAAGCCATTCCCAAACAATGCCTTTCCTTTCCAGGCTTTCCAGCCATTTCAGCTTGCCTTGATACCATTTAGCTGCAGATGCTGAAGGAAACATCACTTCAAATTAAACCAAAGGGGAGCACTTCAGCTGGACAGCTTTGAAGTAGGAGGCTTTGATAAAAGAATGTATTTCCTCCCCCTCTTGATCTTTCTTTCTTCCCCTTCTCCTCTCCAAATGGTGAGTTTTGGCATGGCTGCTCTTGCACAGCCACAGGAAAGGCTCTGACTCCCCCTCCAGGGGCATCTTCCATCACTCAGCCAAACAGCCTCTCCTCCAGGATGATGGACTCAGTACCAGTAGCTGAACCCAGGTTCAGCCTCTCCATAACACCCAGAAGATTTAAAGCAAAACCACTCAGAGATCCATTCTCCCTCCACGTGCACCCTGAACAGGCCAGTTCCCTGCTGCTGGGATGCTGCACAGCTCAGAAGATATTTCCAAGGACCTCAGTTCCTAGAGGAAAGGTGCAGCACAACTCTCTTAACCCATTGCCAGCCTGTCCCATGACTTACACACTGAGGTTGTCGCATTGAAACCAGGGTAGGATGCCCTCTTCAGAGCCAGAAGTGTTCTGCCATGGGAATAAACAAGGAGATACTTCTAAGCTGTCATTTAATTACCCTGTGTCTTCCAGGCAGCTCCCACGGCCCCAGAAGCTGCCATCTCCCCAGGCACTTACCCGAGCCCTTTTGAACCCCACTGCTCAGCCCTGAGTAGGCTGAGCCATCAGAGCACCAAGCAAGCCCCCAGTGCTGACCTTGGATGAAGGCTCATCTCCCACATACTCCTCACCAGCCCTCCTGGAGGGCAGCAGGAGCACCCAGGACGAAGGCAGCACGTGTGCCTGCCAGGGAGGTTGTACAGCGAAGGCTGAAGGGCTCGGAGCACATCCCTCCCTGTGCGACAGCTAAACGAGCCGAGACAATTAAAAGTGCCATTTGATGGCTGCCTGGCAGAGCCAGTGCCTCTCTCTCTTTTAATAAAAGGACTCTTCCCCAGAATCGCTCAGGCTGCAGTGAGGGCTGCAGCTTGTGAAGTGTGAGAGCTCTTCACATTTAATTAAACAGCCCGTCCAGGCCTGCCTGGTGTCGGCAGAGCTCACACGCTGCCAGAGACGCCCCGGCACCTTGCTCCCACTGCAGCCCTCACTGGCTCAAACACCCCTGCCTCCTTCCATCTTCACCCCCAACGTGAACAGAGCTGTGTCCCACCTTGCCTGGACTGCATGAGCCACCCCAAACCGGGCTGCTGTGCCCTCAGGTATCAGTGCCCAGGGGGTACTTAACCCTTGCAGAGCTGATAACTCCCTTGATGTGAGCCAGGCTCTCCAGGGGGGCTGAGACCCAGCGGCTCATTGAGTGCATGTGACAGAAATGAGGTGCTGCTGGAGCACCCAGGGTGTGAGACAGCCAGGGATAGGGAATCCACCAGTAGATCCAGCCCCACGGTGGACCATACCACCCCTCCACATCTCTGACCTGCAGCCACACAGGCCACCCCACAGCTGGGACACCACGGCCACGGTCTCCCTTGAGCCCTGTGCTCTTAGCCAGCTTCCGCCTGTCGCCAGCTCTGGTCCTCATCAACAGGGAAGGGGAAATGCCCTGCTCTTGCCCAGGGCAGATAAGAGAGATGGATAAGGGTGGGGGCAGAGGGGAGGCCAGCATTTTGGTAGCTTGGCTGACTTTTCAGAGAGCACTTGTTTTGCTGAGCTCTGCAGCTTAACCCTTCCTTCCCCAAGGCCAGGGCAAGCTGGCAGTGGGAGAGAGCTGGAGCTTTGGACAACTCCTGACAATACCATGCTAATGGGCTCACTGCTTTTGGATCTTCTCCATGTTTAAAGTGAGCCCTGTTGAGCTGGCATCACTCATTCCTGGCTCCTCCATCCTTGGGCAGGGAAGGCAGCATCCTCCTTCCCAAAATGATTGCAA
Organism: Leptocoma aspasia; assembly: GCA_013399835.1. Lineage (NCBI taxonomy): Eukaryota > Metazoa > Chordata > Aves > Passeriformes > Nectariniidae > Leptocoma > Leptocoma aspasia. The sequence goes on along the minus strand of VXAX01000174.1, from coordinate 959,983 downwards.
GGGAACTGCCACTCCCGTCCTGCAACACAGCAGCCTGGTGGCTGATGGTTTGTTATCTACAGGCATGGAGACCTTCAATCCACTGTCTGCAGCTGTACTTCCAGAACATGCCAGACCAGACTTCCCTGGACCTTCTTGGTTCCCCTGACACCAGCTAAGATGCAAACACAGATTTTTTTTCTGTTTTATTCTTCCCACCTCAACTCTTCTGTGAGGGAAGGACTGGCTCCAGCAGGTGTCCTGGAGAGATGCTGAACAGCCACCCCAGCCCTTCACCACATATGTCCACATGTGGCTGCAAAGTGGGAAAGGTGGATGGGGGCAACGGGATATGCAAGCTGCCTCTCCTCACAGCCATAGCTGGGAGAGGGGGGTTATTAAAGGAGAGGGCTCAGGTTGTTTTTTGAATGTGGACATCCAGCCAGGTGAATATTTGGGTTTTTTACAAGTAGCCCAAAGTTGCTGTCCCCTGCTCCCCTCCCACATGCTCAAACCAGCAGAACTCAGGCAGCTGGGGAAAGCTGCTGATGGGTATGAGCCCTTCCCAGCCCGCCAGGGCTCAGGGGCTGCTCTGCAGAGACCCCATCACTCACACTTTCAGGCCTGCCAAGCCAAAGGCACAGTAATTGCAAGCCAGATACCCCCCCACTTCCGAAGCAGTGTGCTCTGGCAGGGACCAGGCACAGGGGCTCCCATTTCCGCCTGCCTCCAGCTGTTACGGAGCAGAGAAGTGACAGAGAGCAGCCCCAGGGCAGAAAGGGCTGCGAGGAGAGACAGCAACCAGCACTCTGATAAGGCAGGTCCCTGCTGAGCACCTCCTTGCCTTTGAGATAACACACCCCAGGCACTCCCTGAAGGATACCTGTGCTCTCTGCAGGTTGTGCCCTCACATGGATCACTGCCTGCTCCAGCTCATCCCCCTTTCTCCGTGGAGTCAGACCCCAGTCCCAAATTCCATGCCCATGAAGAGGGGAAAGCCCAGACCATAGGGAGCAAACCCAGGACATCAGATGAGCACACAAGCAGAGATACAATTAGGACCATCCCCACACACTACTAAGGATAGGTCTTTCCCCCACCTGACCACAGGTGAAGCTCAAAAAATCACCTGCAATGCAAGGAGAGTGTGGGGACCCTCCAGCCCTCCCTTGGCTGGTGCTGCTCCTGATGAATCTGCACAGGGATCATCACCTCAAGGGGACAGGCAAGATAATCTGTCCCTTCACTGGATACAGATTCAACATCCCACTCACGGCCTCAGTAATAGTCATGGATAGAATCACATCAGCAGCTCTTGGGCTTTTCAAGCTAGAGGAAGTGGAGCTTTCAACAGACAGAGCTGAGAAAAAAAAAAAGCAGTCTCAAGTTAAAACCTTTTACAGGCTCCAGCAGGCACCAGCGCTGGCAGAACCAGAGGGTGTTACCCTGCACCAATCCCAGCGTAAAACCTCTGCTGTCAACACCAGCTAAAGAGTCCACAAAAGCTGCCCCACGCACAGCCCTGCCAGCACTTCAGCCAAGCTGGAGGACAGAGGCTGCTTACATGGCTTTATCTGGATGGAAAGCCCTCCTTAAGATAGGAGACTGCTTGCTCTGCTGGAGGGAGCTGCAGGTGCCTAGAGCTGGTTCAGCCCCAGACTGTCATTTGGCTGGATTTGAACAAAGGTCCCCATGTCCCACAGCCTTGGTAGAGGAGGGACTATCTGTTGTCTAATATAACACAAGCAAAGCTTGCATCAGGGGAACTGCTTCTCCTTGAGGCTAATCCCCAAACCAGAGCACAGGGCAGTCATACAAACCCCATTTTCATGGGTAAACAGTATGGGCAGTCCCTGCACCTCTTCTCACATCTCTTCCACCTGCTGTGCTGTTCTCTGCAGGAGTGGGTACCGAGGTTTGGCAGGATTGTCCCCAAACAGAAAGGGCACAGCTAGGATGCAAGACCAAGGAGAGGAGGCAAAAAAGCCACAGGGGGGGAGTGCCAGCATTCAAGTGTCCAGGTAGGCCTACAGCAAGGACAGAGAGAAAGCAGCATCTGGATCCTGCTAGGTGATGAACATGGGATGGTGCAACATCCTTCAGCCCTCACCTGTACACAGAGGTGCCTCCAGATATAGCTGGACCTGTTGAGCTACCTCAGCTGAGCTGCCTCCCTGACAAGCTCTTGCTTTTCACCAGCCCTTGAACAAATCCATGTCTGGAGGGGCCACCCATGCAGCCCAGTGGACAGCACACACACTTGCTGCAGCACCAGCTGTTCCCCATACCTCACATCATCTCACCTTGCACAGCCTCTCTGTCTCCAGGATGCTCAGCTTTCCCCTCTGCCTCCTTTTAAAGGCAGCCCAGGGGTGGTAAGGGTGGAGCAAAAAAGGGCTACCCAGGTGGAGCTGATTTAGGAAGGGATGTGGGTGAGAAAGTTCAATTTTGCAGAGAGGGATTGAACCCAAGGCTTTAATCTGACCTTGCAAGCAAGCTGTGATGCCAGCACGGAGCTCGTCTCTGGATGGCTGGGCAGCCGTACAGGGTGCAGCATTTCACACCTTACCCCTGTCCTTGCAATAATCCCCATTTCCCCCTAGTCTGGCTCCCATCTCCATGCACTGCCCAGGATTCCTGCAGTGCCAGATTGAGGGGCACACAGCAAAGCAAACCCAGCTCTGTGTGTCCCTGCAGCCAGCTCGCCCAACCTCCACCCACAGCTAGCACCCCGCCACTTGCTGTGACTGATACAGGGAACCTGGTGCTTTTATTAAACTCTTTGCTTCCTGTTTTAAGCTTAATAATAAATTGCATGTCACATTACGGCTGTGTTTATTAAAACCCATTGGCGTGGGCTCTGCTCTGCAACAGCATTTGAATTATTGAAAGCAACCCCCCATGGAGACCTATTTGCTGCAAACGCAGGAGGATTTATTTCCATTTTGTTTATCAGGCAGTATAAGTGCCGGGTGGAGGCAGGGAAGCTGTCTTGCTATTTTATTTTCTCTCTGAGCCACTACAGCAGGGTGAAGAGGTGCCGTGCAGAAGACAGGGGGGAAAATGTCACCCCCAGTGCGGATGGGGACAGGTTAGGGACAGAAGTCCTGGGGGTAGCTGGTCTCTCCGCCCTGAAGGTCTCTCTGGCTCTGGTTCTCTACGTGTAGTTGCTTTGTGCCTCAGTTTACCCATTTGCAGAGCAAGGTTACAGTGCTGCTTCCGTCCAGGCACGACCAGTGATCAGCTCAGGTTCAACGAGCCTCTGCCAGAAGCCATTGATCTCCCATGGGAGATGCCCATGGTGTGGGGGGATTGTCAGGGTGGCCATGAGAGGTGTTTACCCTTTTGCAGCCCCAGTTCAACGCAGACACCCAAGGATTGCAGCTGAACATCTCCAGGCTCTGCCTCACCCCAGCTCTGCCTGTGGCAGCCATGCAAAGCCAGTGCCAAGAGGATGCTCTGGCTCTGGTGATCATCCCGAGACACAGCTCATACTCACGTCCCTTGTGATCACCCCTCCCAGCAAGGCGGAGGTTCTGCCAAAGGCAGGGAAAGGGCATGGAGCAGGCATGGGTGGATTCGAGGGCCAGGGTGCCCCAGGGGTGCCCAAGGCCCCGCGTGCCTTCTCAGGCTGCCCAGCACAGTGGCAGGCGCGGCGTGGCCGGTGGCTTTGCCAGGAGGTGGCACTGTTCAACGGCTAATCACGGCCGTGGCCCAAACCTGGGCTCTGGGATGGAGGCAGGGATGCACCACAAGAAGCACGGCCAGCAGGTTGGGGGAGGTGGTTTTGTCCCTCTGCTCTGCTTTTGTGAGACCCTACCTGAGTGCTGTGTCCAGCTCTGGGGCTCCCAGCATAAAAAGGTTCTTGGACCAAGTCCTGAGGAGGGCCATGAAGATGCTCAGAGGGCTGGAGAGGCTGAGACAGTTGGGCCTGAAGAAGAGTAGGCTGAAGAAGAGAAGGCTCCAAGAACACCTTAAAGCATATTCCAGAACCTAAAGGGTCTATAAGAGAGCTGGAGAAGGACTGTTGACAAGGGCATGTAGTGATAGAAAAAGGATGAATGGCTTTAAACTGAATGAGAATAAGGTTAGGTCAGATATTAGAAAGAAATTATTTTTTGTGAGGGTGGTGAGGAACCAGCATAGGCTGCCCAGAGAAGTTGTGGACTCCCCAGCCCCGGAAGTGTTCAAGACCAGGCTGGGTGGGGCCTTGAGCAACCTGGTCTAGTGGAAGGCGTCTCTGCCCATGGCAGGCGCGTTGAAACTAAATGACCTCTAAGGTCCCTTCCAATCCAAACTATTCTATGATTCCATGTACCTCCTGCCCAGGCCCAGACAGGGGCAGGTCCCAGCACCCCCAAGGGCAGGGAAGGACAGGGGCAGCATGTTTTCGTTACAGGAGTGTATTTACTTACCAGACTTGGTGGGTTTTCCCTGCAGACTGCAAAACCCTGTGGTTGGCAGCTGGTCAGAGGGTGCAACTCTACAGTCTTCCAGCTCCTGGCAGGACAAGCCACCCTTTCTTTGTAGCCAGGCTCGCAGTGACCTCTGGTGCCCTGGGAAGTACCCGCACCCTGCTCATCCCGGGTGGCCAGGAGGTGTCGGTGCTATGCCTGGGCCAGTGGCCATGTCAGCACTTCCCAGTCCAGCTCTCCCCATCCCTGACATCAGCCTGACCTCTGGGCTCACCTGAGCAGATGCTCTGAGTGCAGTTGGCTGGGCTGGCAGGAGCTGCTCAGCCCCCTCTGCCCCCAGAAAGCAACTGTGCCAAAGATGGGCCTGCAAAGGAATTTGGTGCTGGGTGCTATTGGGGCACGCCCTCTGAACCCACACGGACACCAGGTTTGGTCAAGTCCTCGGGACCCTCTGGGTGCCTGGAGCTGAGAACAGCATCTGCAGAGCCTGGGGTGCCCCCTCCTTGGGGCAGGGGCTGCAGGAAACATCTGAGCAGCCAGCAGCAAAGGTGACCAAATGTTTTTAGAGCCAACAAATAACCTCAATTAAGCTCTGTGGCAGTGACCGATTCCAGCCGCGCAGCAATATTGGCTTCTTTAATTTTTTAGTGACTGGAAATGGCAAGACTGGGAGCTTGGATGAGGAGACACCAGCCCTCTCTGTGCCCCTGGAGCCACTCTGCTGCCCTTCACCTTGGGGGGAGTGGAGCTCAGCTACTGGCTGAGCTCCAGCTTGCCAGTCAGACAACCCTCTCCCACAGTGGGATCCGAGGAGTCTGGGACACACAGCCCTTGGTTTGGTTAATTTTGGCCAAGAGCTTTTGCTCAAATTCCCCCCTCTCTCGGTCACCACATCCCCACTGCTCTTCCTGCCAGGCAGGAACCACTAGCATCCCCTGCCAGCTCCCTACAGGGAATGAAGGCACTGGGTGTGAAGCAGAGAAGGGCAAGGACTGAGACCCAAATGCAGTTGCCCAGGCAGGGCATTGTCCTGCAGAGCACACGGAGAGCCAGGGATGCAGCGTGTGACACATCCGACACTCTCCAGCCAGAGCAAAGCTGCATCCACACCCGGCACAACCTGGATTTGTGCCAACACAGGCAGGGCAAGCCTGGCTCTGAGGAGGGTTGGCATGGCAGCCCTGGCTAGGAGCCAGCCCTGGGCACCAGCAGGGAGCCCAACAAGCAGCTCTTGACTGCTGAAGCTCTGGGACACTCTCAGATTTCCCCATGGCAGCCTCAGCCTGAGTGTGGCCCAGTTCCACCAGCTCATTTGTGTGAAAAACAGGAAGGGGATCAGGATGGATAAAAAAGGCCCAGCTTCTGTGAAAGCTTGTTTTACACCCAAGAAAAACCAAAATAAAAGCCAATGGCACACTTCTGTCCCTAGTCCCTCCTGAACACCCTCCGACTGTGATGGAGCAGCCCAGGAGGATTTGATTACAGTTAGATGGAAGGAGAAGTGAGGCATCAATGGCTTTTGCATTTCTCTGGCTGAGAAGGGAGTTTCTGCCAGAAAGGGCAGGCACTCCAGCAGGCAGGGAAGCAGTGCCCTGTCAAGCTGTGGTGCAGGGGGCCAGAACTGGCCCAGCCTCACCGTCTGCAGGAATTTTGCTCTGCTGCCAATTCCAGACAAATCCCTTTTATTTGCTTGTTCAGGTTTCAGTGCCGTAATTGTGTCATCTGAGCCAGCTCTCAAGAGAAAAAGGGAAAAAAGAAAAAACATGTGAAGGAGAGTAGCACGGGACCTGAGCCGCCAGCCTTATTGCATCCTGCCTGCTCCTGCCTGGGGTCTGGCCAATGCCTTTCTCACAGGGTCTGGCTCTCTGCCCCAGCTCTGGACCTCCCTGAAGCTGGGACTGAGTAACTGGGAGTGGTTTGGTCCATATGGAGCTTTTGAGCACCAGAAGTCCTGTAAATGCTGCTGCTTTGGGGGATAAAGCACCCCTTGAATGTGAGCCCAGTCTCAGAATGCCCATAGGAAGGATCCTGACAGCCCTCTCTAGGCAGTGAGCAGCACAGTGCAGTTCTGAGCCTCTTTCCTGTGCTCCCCCCAAATAAAAGTTTGCTCTAAATCACCAGCTCTAGGAGGTAGGTGGGATTTTTTTTTTAATATAATGTTTCCAGTGGAAATTGGAGCATCCCTTTACTTCAACTAGGCACAGACCTGCTCCACACTTGACAGAGCTGTGGTCACCTGGGTGGAGACCCCAGTGTAACAGAACTTAGGACCCCAAGATGAAAATGGGCAGCAGTGGGATGGGATCCTAATGCATGGGAGTACAGTGATTTGAGTCAATGCATCACCACTGCACAGGAGATTGCCTGCTGGGCACCCCCATTCCCAGGTAAGGTGGGAAGGGCAGGACCCACACCAGGACCAGCTGTGAGCACTGAGATGGGCAGGAAGGCTTCTCAACTCAAGCACCCCACAACGGACAAGGTAGCATCCACAGTGTTTGCACCCTTCCTCACCCCCATAATCATCCTTGTGGACGCAGGACAGTCAGCCAGCCTTGGCTTTGACCTATATGGATATCTTAAATAACATCAACTGAAATGACAAAGGAAAGCATGAAGTCAGTCAAAGACACTGAAGGGAAAAATGAAGTCAGATAAAAAAAGGCCAAAGTGTTTCTGACCACAGGGGAGGTTCAGCTGGAGAAAAGACAGCTCTGAAAGGCACAAGTGCCTGGTTTCCTCAAATCACTACTTTTCTGGTTAAAAACAAAACAGAATAGAAGGGTGTTTTGGCAGCAGGCTCCTCAGGTTCTGGGGAGAAGCAGAAAAGATGTCTCTGTGCTTGGGGGTTACAGAGCAGACGGGGGGATGACACACTGGTTATCACTGTCAGGTCCCAGCTCTCTGCTCCAGCTTCCCTGAAAATTATTCATGCAGGAAAAAATGTCCCTGCCTTGGCCTCACTCTCCCAAAGGGGGCTGTCTCCATCCCCAGCATCAAGTCCTCATCACACACAGCACAGCTGTCCCCGCAGTGTCCTACCTGCCATTGTGTCTCTACTCAGTGCCAGAGGACAGATCCACCCTGCTCCAGGCAGAGCTGTCCCTGGTCCCAGCCCCTGCCAACCAGCCAGTATCCCATCCCCCAGCACTCCAAAAGGATGTGTCATCCTGTGTCCCACCCCAAAAAAATAGGCTGCTGTGCCAGGATTGTTCAGACAAGGCATTTTGGGCGAGAGGGTGCTTGCTCCAGAGATATCCCCAAGCCCCAGGGAAGAGTTGCTGTGGGCAAGGTGATCTCTGCAGCTGGACATGCCATCTCTGGGCTAGTAGTAGTCCTCCTCACTCTCCCCGTAGTCCTCAGGTGTCATGCGGGATTTCGGCAGGGAGAAGTCTGTCAGGTTGAGTTGGTCTGAAATGGCAGCATAGGGACAGTGTGACATTGCCACCCTGCTGTGCCTGTCCCCTTCCCCACCAGGACCAAAGCCAAACCATGCACAGCAGCTTTCTGGGGCATGCCCAGCACAGCCCTATGCTCCAGCAGCTCTTGCCATACTGGTGCACTGCGCCCATACATCCCTTTCCTTGTCCCCATGACAGCATGGGGATAAGGACGTGGTGCTCACCCGGTGTGAAGACAGTCAGGCTGGCCAGTGCCACCACCTCCCCGACCCTGTTCCTGGCGAAGCAGCGGTACGTGCCCTCATCCGTCACCCGCACACCCTGGATCTGGAGCCAGCCTGTCACTTCGTATTTCTGGGGGCCGCCTCTGAACTGCAAGAAGGAGGGGATTTCTGTCAGCACTTGTGGCAGAAGCAAGAGGGAGTCTGTGCCACAGAGCCCCGGGTCCGCTGTTTCAGCAGGCACTGAGGTCCCAGGATTGCTCTGGCAGCAACCATGCTATTTTCTGTTTATCCCCAGGAATAAATAAGCTTTTTCTGACCCAGCTGGGCTGCAGCTGTGTTTGCAGGCTGCTATTATGGTGTGGTGGCCAGGGGTGGAGGACAGTAGAGTTTCCTCCAACCAGGCAGGGTAGTCCTGCCTGGGGTGGAGATCCTCAGTCAGACCCTGTGACAAGCTATGGGGAGGCTTGAAGGACAGAAAGATGGAAGGGGGCCATGCTGCCAGGTTCCACCTGCTCCTCTGGCTCCCTCCATCAATTCCACCACAGTTTCTTCCCTGTTGGTGCCTGGCTGAGGTGCATGGCCCCTTTGCCTCTGCCCACACCCTCTAATAGCTAGGTACACCCAGCAGGGTGCTATATTTGGGGCTGGCCGCGGGCAGGATGCTGACCCCTGGGCCTGCCAGCTCTGGGAGGGAAGCCCTGCTGATGGGAAAAAAGGGCAGGAACTGCCTGAGTGTGCTGGTAGGACCAGAGGACAAACCAGGCTGTAAGGCACTCAGGAGGTCCTCTTTCCAGCCCTGCCAGCGGGACTGCAAGTGAAGCCAGCACGCACAGCAAACTAAAGGCAGGCAAGTGGGAAACTCCCTGCTGCAGGACTCCATGAATAAGTCCAAACATTACTAGAGGAAATCACAGAAGAGAGCTATCCTGATGGCTCCTACCACTGAGACACCAGCCCTGGCTCAGTCAATCCTCATGCTATACAGCCTCCAGTCACCCCTCCTCATTCCCAGGCAGCCAGGCTTGGCCATTCCCAGAGTCTGACCACTCTCAGGTCTGGTTGTCCAGGAGCTGTGAGAAGCATTGTGTCACCCGGGGATTGTCTTCAATGCCCTGGGCACACCGCTCACCTGGACAGAGATGTGGGGGTCATCTCCAGGCAGCAGCATCTCTGTGCCATCCTTCCTCCACTCAATGGATGCCATGGGGTAGGCAAAAACCTCGCAGCCAAAGATGACATCCTGCCCAGTGATGTTCCATGTGTCATAGGGAGGGGAGGTGATCTGAGGCTCTGGGGAGGGAGGTAGAGAAGAGCAGGGTGGGCTCAGAAGAGGTCCCACCCTTGGCAGGTCCCATGGGCTCTCTTGGGCTGGTCTCTGGAGCAGCAGCACTTGGTTCACATAGAGATGCTGGGACCCTTCCCATGTCTGTCTCCTCTCCCTCCCATGGCAGACCCTCACCTTTGCAAGGACATGGTTCTTCATCACAGCTGGGAGCTCCCTCCCCAGCCCCCCCCCCCCCCCCCAAGTCCACAGAGGGTTGCCATCCCTGCAGGCCTCAGTTTCCCCGCCTGTGCAAGGATGCTCAAGCGATACACGCAGCAGGAAGAGTGCAGTGACAGCAATGTTACAAAGCAAAGCTCTCCTGAGCAATCGGAGCACGCTCCTCCTGTGGGAGAAAGGCCAAGGGGCGCTCATCCAGCTGAGGCTGGTGAGGATGGATGAGGTAGTTGAGCTTCCAGCCAAATGAGGCCTCTGCTCTGACACAGGGCTCATGCCAGCAATGAAGGGAGTCAGCAGGTCCCCATATCCTGCGTGGAGCCAACAGCTCCAGGTTCCACATCCCTTCCCTGGAGGGATAGAGTGAGGACCACCCTTCTCACAAACACCTGCTCCATGATCTGGCCCATAGCATGAGCCAGAGTTCGAGGGAAGGTTTCCACCTCCAAATATATGCGGGAAAACAGTCAAAAACATGATGATCTACAGAAAATAAGGTCAACTTTGACACCCCTCAGGCTGCAGTGACAGCACTGGGTGACCTGTGCCGGACTGGGCAGGATGGGGCACAGCCTTCCTGCTAGACTGTCCCCTCTCAGCCCCCACCTGAGTTTTAAATGGGAGATGGAAATCACACAGCCAAGCCAAACTAACCCTGGTTTCTATTTGCAGGAGACAGGCACATTTCTCGGGAGCAACAGGCCAGTGTGAACCCAGCCCTGCCGCCAAGAATTCGCTAACTGTTCCCTGGAACTTCCCCATCTGCTCCAGCAGGATTTGTTGCTTCCCATAAACTCCACTCCCTCTTGGCAAAGCTGCTCCCAGATTTCTCCAGGCATTGGATCTGCAAGGGGCTCCCCCAGAGCTACAGGGTGAGGGGACTAGTGGGAACCTGACACTGCATGGAGCAGCCCCCAGTGCAGCCCTGTCTCTGGTTTTGCTGCCAGGTGAAACAGTTAAGCCAGACCCCCCTTGCTTGTCTTTCCCACAGCTCCAGGGCCACTACCTGACTCGCAGGGACCTTCATGAGCCACAGTGAGGTTGGCATCGGGGTGGGCATGGGCAGCCTCCAGGAACCTGCAGATCTGGGCATAGGTTTTGCCATCAGAGCCGCAGAGGGCCAGGTGGGAGAGGCAGGTACACTGGGGCTCGGGCACCTCTCCGTGACGCAAGTCCCCGGCATCCAACCGGCACTCCAGGTGCTCCCCACACTTGCCGTAGAAGTGGTTGGTGTTGTCCAGGTCACAGATCTGTCCCTCCAGGTTGGCACATTCCCAGCAACAGTCACAGGCATCCCGCACTGTGCCAGCCAGGCACCCGCGTGGCATCGGGCACTCCTCTGGCTGGCACTCAGTGCAGCCCTCCCCTTCCTCCAGCAGCCGTTGCCAGCCCCGCTGGAGGTAGTCAGAGGTGCTGGGAAAAGCCTGGCCCAGCTGGAGCAAAGCCCAGTGCGAGGAGAGCAAGGAAAGCACGAGGCAAGAGATGCTGAGGGGCTTGGCTTCAGACATCCTCATGGCAGCTCCTCTGTCCCAATCCCACTGTCACTTAGATGGGAATTTCCGGCACTGCTCTGGTCTCCCTGTCTAGATCTGAGGAGCCATCCTGGCCTGTGAGGAGGGAGAAAGTGTGTTACTGGTGCAGGAAGTGTCTCCCACTAGTTTGTCTCCTGGCTGGCTTGCTCTGAGCAGCAGTGCTGCATGATGTGCAGGGGAGGGTTGGTCCCTCCTCTCTCACCCCCAGCCCTGCAGTCAAGGCCTTTGCACCCTGGAGCTCCCTAACCTGCCCTGAGATGCTGAACATCATCTGGAGAGAGAGTGCTGATGACCCCAGCCCATCACGTTTCTCCTTGTTCCCTTGGCAGCCCAGGATGGGAATTCCAGCCTACTCTGACCCCAGCATAGCCTAGGAAGCCACAGGGCTGGCAGGGCACTGGACAGGCTGTTCTACAGCATTATGGTTCAGCTCATTCATACCCTGCTCCTGGTCTCCTGTCAGAAAGTTGCCCTCAAGCTCCTTTCTTTCCCCATTGCTTTGCAAGAGTCATGAACACTTTTTTCCTCCCTCACCATCCATACAAGCACAATGAAGCAGCTGACCCTGCAGACAAGGTGCTCTTTCTGTGCTGGAGGCAGCCAAGTCAGGAGGATGCTCCCAATCACACCTGGCTTTTGTTCTCCTTCCCTCCCTGTGCTGTAACCCCTCCTTTTAGACACCATCTACTCGAGCCGGGGGAAAGATGTCCACTCCCTAGAAGGTCTTGTGACCCCCTCAGTTATCAAACAGGCAACTGAGGCTGAGCATGGAGGAGCTAAGTGCACAGGTGAGCAACCACTGGACTGACAGCAGACCCAGTGTGATCAGCCTGTACCAGCACAGCAGGGTCCCTGCCCTCAAACCCCACGCCTGCATTACCTACTCAAGGAAAGAAGAAGCTGATCTACTCCGGGCTTCCCATCTCTCCCTGGGGGGGAAAACGTGGCATCTCAGAGCCTGTCCCCAGAGAGGGTGACAATGAACCAAATCCCTTTGTGAACATCCCTCCCTGCCCACTGTCATACTCTGGCTGCCTTCCCTGAGACGGGGTGAAATTATGGTCCTCCGCCCTAGGACGACTCAGCATAAGTGAGGGGGGCTGGGGAGGGGACCTAGGCAGACAGGCTGTCCCCTCCCGTCCCGCTGGGAACAGCACCGAAGGGCAAACTGCAGCCCCCCCAGCTACACCCCCCACTCCCGGGTTAACACAGCCCAGAGCTGGGGTGGGGATGGCCCGGATAGTGGGTTACACAGATGCATCTCCCGGATAACAAACCGTGAAGATTTGACCCGTTTACCAGAGACCACCAGGCTCCCCAGGGGTGGAAAGGGGCAGAGGGTCCCGGTTGCGGAGCCCTCCCCCCGCCCACCCTACCCCAGTCTGTACGGAGTAAGGCTCCATCCCCCGATGGATGTGGGGGGCCAGAGAAAGGGTACGGGGGAATTGCAAAGTTGGTCTCTGGCTCCTCATATCTGGGGTGCAGGCGCTAGGGGTGCTGGAAGAGTGCTGGGAAGGGGCACGACGTCCCTTGGGGTCCCCCAGGAGCCACGCCACCATAAGCCGCCACTTACCAGGGGCGCCGGTGCCGGGGGCCGCGGGTGCGCAGTGGCCGTGGCGGCGGGGCTGCTGGCCCCCAGGGCTGCTGGCCCCCGGCCGCTCCAGCACCGCCGTGATGTCAGCGAAACGTGAATCCCCCCGCCCCTCTCCGGGCCCGCGGCCCGTCCCTGGACCGGGACACGGGCTGGCTGGCACCCCTTCCCTGCCGGGGTCTCGCCACGCACCGCACCCTGGCCCCGGGGCTCTGGCGCTCCGGCTCCCTGGCACCGGCACCTCCCCGCTGGAATCACCCCCAGCCGTGTGCGGGACCTGGGCTAATGCTCCGCCCCATCCATGGGACAGGAAGCGACTGGGGTCCCCTCCTTCGCAGTCCAGCTTGGCAGCAGTCCTCGGGGACAAGTGAATGGGTGGGCATGGCTAAGGAAGTGGCCAAAAGCATCTCTCAACCTGTAATTTGGGTAGGAAACAGAGACTGAAAAGTTGAGCAGCTGCTGGAAGTAAACAGGGGCATAACTCCCGGGGGATGTCTGCGCTCGCCTCACACCAGGAGCCACGTTTGAAGGGGGTTTTGGGGTGTAAGCCACGGTGCTCCCTTGGCTGGAGTGGAGCTATTGGGAGCAATGGTGGGGCTGCTCCATGCCACAGCAGTGCAAAACCCATGTGCACAGGGCTGGGGCTCCCCAGCAAGCTGACTTGCTGCTCCCTGCCTCAGTTTCCCTCTGGAACTGGCTCTGAGAAGTGGGGGAGCCAGCATGGCTTTGCAGCACAAACACACACTGTGCTTTTGGATCTTGCTCTGGATGCCGTGCCGGGTGGGATCACACAGTTCGTTCCTCTCCAGGCGAGGAATTTGTGGGATTTAGTTCCCCCGTGAAGCTCAAGCAAATCAGGACCCCTCTAAGGATCTGGTTTCCTTCACCATGCTGCAAAAATCTGCTTTTGCTTTCCAGCACCCTCCTGCAAATTCGTTCCGGGTTCCAGGGCTTTTGCTCGGTCACGTTGTGAATCCAGCCATGTCTAACAATGGAAAATGCGGCAGGCTTCAGCCCCTTAAGTCTGTCTCTGTGGCCAAACTCCCCTCTCCAGCCCCCTGCAGCAGAGTGGGGTTTCCTGCTAACTCTGCCTTCAGCCTCACATCCCACTCCCCCTCTGTGGCCCCCAGCCCCTTGGCTCAGGGCTGCCTCCCTCCCTGGCTCCCCTTGTCCAGCCTATTGAGTTCAGTCCCCACATGCCACAAGTTTTCAGATCCAGCATCCACGAGTTGCTGAGCAGCTGGGGCTGCAGCTGTTTTGGGAGCAGGGAAAAAGTCAGGAAGGGCTGAGGTTTTCCTACATGCAGCCCCAGAGCTGGGTCAGAGCCTGAGCAGAGAGGAGACAGACTGTAGTGCTGAGCCTCCTGGGCTGTCCCTGCCATACCACCCTTCCTGCTTTGGGATGAAGGACTGCCTGCATATTCAGGCATTCCTGCACACCCTCACTTGGCCCTGCTCCACACGGGTCAAAGCAGTGAAGCAAGTCTGGCCCTGTATGCCACCTCCTGCTCACAAAGCTCCTGGCCAGCACAGAAACAGAGCCAGCCCTTAAATCCCAGGCACTGCTGAAAATGGACCATCAGTGTTTCAGGTTATTTGTGTCTCTTGCCCTCGGCAAGGGGGAACAGACCCCATTGCTTCTGTCCTTTCCCACACATGTCTCCTTCTCCAAACACTTGGTGTGTCTTGTCTTCATGGGATTATCCTGGCCCCTGGGGGGCTGAATTCACCTGAGCATCACTGCAGCATCAGCCACTAACAGGGAAGAACCCCTGGCAAAGATGAAATCCAAACACAGTTACAAGCAGGAACAACTCCAGATGTGGAGCAATACAACCCAGACACAGAAAGCCAAGGGCAGCTTAGCTCAGCTCAACAAGATGGAGCTCAAACATGGCAATTAATTAAACCTCCTGCTTAATGAAACTATTGAATGCGTTAATAAACAGTAGCAGCTATGAATGAGGGGTGGAAGAGCTAACCTGTGCTTAACAAGGAGCTCTGCTCAATCGCACCTGAAGTCAATCAACACAGCCGCCACTGCAAATGGGGTTTGTGGCTTATGTTGCTTGACAACTTTGCTGGGAAAAGGGTGATCACAGCCCTGCATGGCCTGGCACTTGGGTAAATTGCATCCCTAGCTCCCTACTAGTGCTGGCTAGTTATCTCTCCTTTTTTCTCACTTTTCGTGAGCCCAGTGAAGCTCCTGGAACTGGGCTTTGAAGGCTAAGCCTAAAGCACCAAAGCCTCCTCCTCTCTTCCTGGTGGGTTGCTCCCCATCACTGTTTTCTCATCTTGTGATGGTCCCATAGAAGCCAGGAGTCCATGGGTGCTCCTGGCATGCCCACATCCTTGGCATCCCTCCAGAGCTCTGCCATCAGAATGAAACACATCACATCCAATCAGGGGTACCACACTGCTACTGGCCCCACTGACCCCCCCACAGCTTTGGGCTGATCCCCCAGACACCCCATAGCAATCCGGAGTTTATGGCAGATGAAGCCAAGGGAAGAATCCACTCTGGAAAAAAAAGTCCTAGGCCAAGTGACTCAACGTACGTCATGTCAGACAGGGCTGGTGAGCAGCATTGGGGCTGGGCTGGCGGGGTTGAGAATGTGGGTTATGTCACAGCAGAAGCAAATGTCACCAGAGATCCTGGGACAGAATGCTGCCAGCACACTGCCTGGAGCCGTGGGGGTCTCCTTCTGATAATAAACCAAATCTCTCTCATTTCACATCAAATACACTCTCTGTTTCATGTTGTCTGACAGCCTGAAACAGCCCGATTCTGGCCATCCCGCACCAAGGCCGTGTGGTTCTCGAGGGGCCCCAGCCACATTCCAGGGTTCCACTGTGGGGACAAGGCATGGGCAGCACGCAGGTCACCCCCGCCTGCGTGCCAGGCCGGACCCGCTCTAGGAAGCAGCCAGGCTCAGGTTTCTCCAGGCTTTTCCATACCAAATTCCTCTGAAGAACCAACCCGTCAGCAAATTCTTGGGGAAGCAGTTGCAGCTGTGTGCAGGGTCACCCGGCCTCAAGGCGCGATGGCCGAATGTAAGGGACACCCTGGTGCCCAGACTGTCCGGGGTCCCGGGCAAGAGCCGCGGCTCAGCTCCATCCCAGCGGGAATCATGCCGTTCCCTGAGGTTTTGCCACCAGCCCCATCCAAGCGCAAGTCTAATAACCGGGGACAGGAACGAAAAGACGGCGGGGGCTGCCTTCCCGGGATGTCCCCGCACTGGCACGATCGTGCCAACTTTGACACTCCGGTGCCGGATGAGAACGGGTTCCACCGCCCCGTGACCCGCCCGGCTCCTCCCGCTCCCCGACCCCGCAGCAGAGAGGGGCCCCTGCGTGTCCCCGCCCGCCCCGCGGGGCTGTCCCGGCTCAGGGGTGCGGGTGGCGGTGCGGACAGGCGGCTGCGGGGTCTCTGCTGCCACCTCCAGGGCACTGCTGGCCTCGTCCCCGGCCCCTTGCGGTGACACTGACCCTGCACCCGGGGGCTGCGGAACCTGGAGTAATGCATGGACGCCTCAGCCCCACCACCCTCACCTTCCTGCACTCTAAAAGCCCCACAGTCAGCCGAGCCTGGGAGCCCTCACCGCAATGTAA
Source organism: Leptocoma aspasia (assembly GCA_013399835.1). NCBI lineage: Eukaryota > Metazoa > Chordata > Aves > Passeriformes > Nectariniidae > Leptocoma > Leptocoma aspasia. The sequence goes on along the minus strand of VXAX01000174.1, from coordinate 943,732 downwards.
TGTCCTGAGGGGTTTGGGCACATCCTCCTGTGGTGGTGGGATCCTCTGTTCAGCCTGCCCTGGTGCTCGGGGCTGCATGGCCCCCCCAGACGGGGCGGGTGCTCCAGAGGGTGCTGCCAGCTCGGTAGCACCGGGCCCGCTGTCACCTTTGCCACCCTCCCTTTCCCCAGCTTCCAGAAGCGCCAGCAGGGCTGGGACGCAGCCAGGGAAGGTGACACGCTGCCAGCACCCCGGCACCCCCTGCCACTGGGGACGAGCACTGGGGAGGGGGAGCCTGGCCGCTCCCCCCTGCAAGAGGCTGCCCATTTCCAGGTGTCATTAAAGAGCAATTAGCTGGAAATTAAGCTGAGAACAAGTATTGATTAGCTCATTAAGGCTGGGGGAGCCGGCTGAGGCGGTAGGAATTGCTGCTGCTCGCCCTCATTATGGGCAAGGTTAAAGCATGTGGTCGGGCAGCTCATTAAAAATGCCAGCGACCAATCGATGTCCCCAGCCCAGCGCCGCCCAACACCCCCAGCACCTCTGGGGACATCCAGCTGCTGTCTTTCTGGGACTGGCCCTTGACCTCTGTGATAAGCCAGGTCGGGAAGAGACTGAGCATCCTTGCTCCCCTGCATCCACTGCTGCATCCTGGGCTCCCCTGCAGAGGCAGCAGTGTCCCTTTTGGGCTTGTCAACCCCCCAAAACTCACTGACCAAGTGAGTTTTCTCTCCCCCAGTCAAGAGAATCCTCGAGGACAGGTTCCCCCTAGCGCAGTGAAGTGGCTGAGTCTGCACCGCTGCCAACTCCAGGAGAGGGCAGACACCATGGCTGTTTTGCAGGGCAGTATCCCAGATCTGCAATGCTCTAGAACTGAGTTTTTCACGTCTCTGCCTAGTGGTGCCCAGCTTATGCAGGTGTGGGACAGACCAAAGGGGATCTCAGGGATGGAATGAAAGTAGGTGACAGATGAAAGACACTCAGTGGCTCTGTGTGGCCGAGTACTGCCACACCACACTGCCCTGTATCCCAGCCTCACAGCTCTTGGGGGGCTCTTGGGGTGAGCCCAGACTCAGCCCAGCCAGATCCATTCAGCCGGACCCAGCCACCCTGAGCATCTGTGGCTCTGGTCCCATGTCCCTCTCATTTCCATCTCTGCCTCTCGTGGCCACCAGCAACTCAGGGCCAGCTCCCAGCCAGCACACACAAGGAGGGTGTCCCTGCAAAGCCGAGTGGTATGTGTGGGAGGAGGCAGGTGTCATCATTATTTTTGTTTTCTTTACACTGCTCTGGAAATATATTGTATTCTCAGATAATCCTGTTCAATTATACCACAATAAAACACATAATAAAAACGTAATTCATTTTTCCTGAGCGCTCCATCTCCCTGTGTCTTGGCAAGCTATTAAAAATTTGTCTTCATTTTTCTGGCAAGAGCCTTGTACCTTTTCATCTTTAATTTATGAGAGCAGAATAGCTACTGACAAGCCCTTATTGCACGGCAAGGGGCTGCATTATTTATAAGCTGCCAATGGCTGGCTCATGGGAGATATTTGCAATATTCCAGGGTTGGGAGCAGGAGAGGGACAGATCCCTGATGTGCCTATCCCAATCCACTCACTTCCCCACCCTGAGCAGGTGCTGGGTGCAGGTGTTCTCCTGGCTGCCCCTCGAGGGGAGCAGCTCGAGCCTGGCCTCTGCCAGCCCCTGCCAGCTGTGGAAACTGTGGCACAGGGTGGCTTTGGGCTGCCTGGCCCTTATCTCGTCACTGCTTGGCCTTTGCGGTGGTCTCGCTCCTTTGTCCTTCAGCAAGGGGCACTGTAGAGCACGGTTGCCTCCATCTCTACTCTCCCTGAATGGACATCCATCGCTCCTTCTGACTGCCCTGGTTGGACAGAAAGCTGAGGGGGAGGCAGCTGCTGCCCACAGGCTTGCCAGGGTCCTGAGACAGCAGCCGTGTGCTCTCCAATGTGCTCTCCGATAGCTGTATGTAGAAAGTGGGATAAAAATAGCCCTGCAGGGAAGGCACAGGAGCAGGGCCTGGATTGTCCTCTGAGCAGGCTGCAAGGGGGGTGTGAGAGTGGGCAGAGCCAGGGTGCTGCTCTGGCCTCTCCAAACCAGCAGCATCCAGGGCAGCAGCATAGCAAAGCTCTCTGCGCAGCAGTGAGGTCCAAAGCCGACTGTACTAAAAAAAGCCCTCCTGACAGCTGGATAAGCTTCAACACATGCCAGGCCAGCCAGAGCTGCTGCAAAGGCAGCGGGCTGGAAAGCAGGGAGCAGAACCCAGCCCCAGGGAGTGCAGAGGCACCCCAAAAGCCAGCCTGCCCCTCTCTCCTGCTCCCATCCTCACCCCAATAGCAGTCCCTTCTCACCATATACAAAGTAGCGAGCAGCACACTTCTCTTTGCTGTTGGTTTTGTATAAACAATCTGCCTTTATTGTTTGGTATATATAGGTACATTACACGTATATCAAAAATATCTAGAGGAAACCACAGTGCACTTAAAGCTATTTGAGAAGGTCCACCTGAAAGCAAGCACTCCAGGAGGGGGTAGAGTAACCCCTCAGGGGAAGCCCAGCCCTGAACGCAGATGGCATTAAAATGAGAATAAAAATCAAGACTCTACTGGGATTAAAATGTGCCATTTGCTCTGGGGATGGAAGCAGCAGAAAGCCAGATTAAATCCCCAGAGCAGCCTGGAGGAGAGCAGAAGGTGAGCTGGGAGCACATGCCTGGGCTGGGAGAGCCCCCATTCTGAGTTCAAGCCACTATGTGCAATTGATCACTCACCCCCAGCTATTCTGGGTATGGGGAGTTTTCCTCTCCAAAAGCTGCCCTGCCATCCCCAGGCACCAGCTGCTGAACCACTGGGCACTGTAGGGTGCCTGCAGAAGTATTCTACCTTCAATTGCTGATTCTCTGCTGCCTCCTAAAGCTGGGGAGCACCATTTTCTTCTTCATCTCACTTTTATTTTTCCCTCCACCACAGCTCACAAGGTCCCTGGTGTTGCTGCCAGCATTTCCCTGTGCACTGCACAGAGCTATAGGCACACACAGAGGGGAGTGCACCAGGGTGCCAGCCAGGAGGTCCCCAGAGCAGGGCTGAGCCGGGCACGGGGACAGGATTTGGTGTGGTGCTGCATGGCTGCAGGCACCCTGGGAAGCAGGGCTGAGCACCTGGGACCTATGGACACACAACGGCCAAGGGAAAGCGATGGCAGCCCCGAGGGGATCCAAAGGGCAAAGCTCAGCAATGCGCTGGCCCAGCAGCTCCGTGGGGGACATCTCAGCCACCCCAGGGCCCTGCTCAGAGCCCTTTGTTGAAGTAGACAGTCTCCAGCCATCGATCTTTCTTCCGGATCTGATCTTGGACTTCAGGCTCCAGGCTGCTCACAGGCATAGAGCTGTAGAAGAAACATGGATACAGAGGATGGAGGGGGTTTACCCACCAGTGGACTCAGGTTGGAAACTCCCTGCTGCACCGCATGGGAATGCTGTCCCCACGGCACAGCAGAGACCCTTGGGTCTGCACTGCTGCCTCTGAACAGAGATGTGTGTGTACAGGTTTTAGCCCCTGACTGCTCGAAGAAGCAAAAGAATCTCTTGGGAGTCAGAGAGCATCCCCATCCCACACAGGAGCCACACGTGCAGGCAAAGTGCCTCTCTGTACCTTTTCTGTGGGAAGAGCGCGCAGCACAACGGGGTGGCAAATACCAAACTGCAAGGGAAAGACATGGAAAGGTGAAGCTGGGCTGCATAAATCACCCACACCCACCCATGCCCTGATTCCAGAGCAGCAACGAGGCAGCCCGGAGCTGTGCCTGTGTTCAGCCAGGAAAGAGCTACAGAGATGCCCGCTCCAAGCTCCAGATTGCATTTGGCTCCTGAGGTGGGCAAAGTCCGTCCCCAAATGATGTGGGGGAATAGCAATGCTGAGCAGGAGCCCATGGCAGGTTTGAGAGACACCAAGATGAAGCAAAACAACTCCTGGCCCCAGAACCTCATATCCCATCCCATCTGCCTGGGGTGCAACTAGCCTGGCCAAGCTCTGGCATTCCCCCAGGAAACTTTGGGGCAGTTGTCTCCCCCCACTGCCAAGCAGGGTTCCCAGCAGCACTGTCCCATACACCTGGGCTTGGTCTCTGCCCAGGGCAGCGATGCCCATCTGTGGAGGAGGACTTACCAGAGTCCCACCAGGCCGACCTGCAGAGGAGCATTCAGGTACGGGTACCGCTGCCAGGGACAGGGAGAGGATGTGTGTCAGTGCAGTGGACAGGGCAGGAAGGTATCTATTCCCCAACAGGGTGCCAGCCCTGAGGGGTGCCAACAATGTGCCAAGCTTGGTGGGTGTCCCTAAGCCCACCCACCCATCCCACGTTCACTGATACCTTCAGGAAAGCTCTCTTCTCCAGTATGTTCATGATCACCGGTGGAATGGCTGAGGCAGGGAGAAAGGAGATGAGCTCCCAGCGCTCACAGCCCCCTGCCAGCAGTGGGACCCCATCCCACACTGCCAGGGATCAGCTGCAATCTCCCAACACAGGTGAAGGAAGGGACACTCACCCATGGCCGGCGCCGCCATGCCAATGCGAGACACCACCACCTGGAAAATGGCCTTCTGGGCTGCTGCTGTGGATTCGCCCAGGCGGTTCCCATTCTCATCCGTGACAGGGATCCCCAGCTTGAGCTCTCTGCAGGGACAGAGGGGGTCAGGGGGCCACAGGGCACAGTGGTGAGGGGATCAGGACGCAGGACAGGGACATGTTGCCAAGAGACACTGGCATCCTCCTTTACCCCATCGACTGGCTACACAATAAATCAGAAGGGGTCTCAGCTGGACCCATGTTCACATTTGGCAACAGTCCTCAACAGGGCTGTACAGGGACCAATAACCCCCTGGGTTGCAATCAGGTGCTTGTACCCTGAAGCCAATACCTCACGCTAAGGACCAGCAAGGATCAACATTCCCCACCAGTGCTACAAACCCTGAGGCAAGCCCGTCCCACCACAGGGGCTCACCTCTGCCTCATCAGCGGGATGTTGATGCAGTTGGCAGCTGCCACGGCTGCAAAAGGCACATACCGGCCGATGATGGCTGGCAAGTGCTGGGGGAAAAAGCAGGAGAATGTGAGAATGTCACATAGAGGGTCTGGGGGCAGAGCTGGCTGTCCCCAGGTCTGTCTTCATCTTCCTGCAAGACCTTGGGGTGTCTCAGCCCCACTGGGGGAAAAATGTTCTCTCCTCCCCTGAACTCTCAGCTGGTAAAAGCTGCACAGACCAAAGGGTCTGGGAAATGCCAGGTCCCCTGCCAGGCCTGGACAGAGGCTGAGGGGTGAAAGAAACCTGGAAATACATCCAGAGCAAGCATACAGATATATATACATCCAGATACAGCCCAGAGCAAGGCTGGAGGGACAGGCCATCTCCACAGCCATCACTCGGGAGAGCAGTTGTCTCGCATGGGCTACCTCGGCAAACCTCTTTTCTTCATTTTCTCCCCCGTTCCAGGTGAATCCCCTGCGCAGCTCAGAGCTCAGGGAGATCCCATGGGGAGGGTTCACGTCCCCCAGTTGCAATGGCCAAGGATCAGCTTACCTTGGTGAGGGATTTGAGTCCCAGTGCTGTGACAACTGCCCCCGTGGTTGCACTCACATAGGCTGTCCCCAGCTGGCTGAAAGAGCAGGAAGTGACACCAGTAAGCCAGGCTCTCCTCATCCCACTTGTCCCTCCAAAGGAAGGACCAGCATGACCTTCAAGAGCACCAGGACACCTGGGTTCCTCTCTCAGCTCTACCACTAACCCTGACAGCCCCAATGGCATCCACCTCTGCCTTCACCAGGTCTCCACTGTCCCATCTCACAGTTCCCTGCGATTCAAGGCACCCACCTGGTGTTTTGGGATGCCTTGAGGACCTGGTCAGAGAGATGCTTACCTGGGGGTGATGGGTGCATCTCCGCTGCGGTTGGTGTAGTTGACAATGGCATTGAAGGACTGGTTGACCCACTGCCAGAACAGCACAGCCGGTGTGGTCCTGCCAGAGAGAGAAGGGTGCTGGAGACACTGGGGGATGCCACCCACGCTCCTACAGCATGAGTACAAGTGGGGTACGGGACACGTCCCCTCCTCACCCCAGAGCCAGGAGGATCCTCCAGGCATCCTCTTGGTCCTGGGGTGAGGAGGGGACAGGTACCTGTAGAAAGTCAACATGCAACCGGTGATGGTCATGTTCATGGGGACCTGAGCAGACATGCGTCCCACAAGGATCATCTTCTCGCCCGTGTCAGGGTGGAAAGCCGAGTCATAGATGTACTTTGCTCGCCAAAGCTGGTCCTCTGTCAGCCCAGGGTGTACAGTGCCTGCCCTGCCAGGTAAGGGTAACACCTGTTGAAAGACCCTCTGCCAGCACACATGGCCAAACTGGTCCCCCACACCATTTGTGGCAGCTGGGAGATGCCTTAGGGACCAGCCAGGCAGTTTTGGGGGCTTTGGCCAGGGGGGCAACATCACTTCTATTCTCACTCCTGGGAATGGCTCCTGCCTGGGAGCAGTGCTGAGGGTACGTCCCTCCTCCCAGCAGGTACCTGTAGTCCTCCACCACCCGCCGGGCTTCCTCCAGTGTAGCCCCTGAAAGCAGCAGGTTTCGGGGGTCGGTCACCATGAAGAAGTGCTTGGCCCGGCCCTGAAAGGTGCTCTGGTCCCAGCGGGGCTCCTGGATGTTGATAGTGGCAGGCAAGGACGGTGGCATCTTCTGGCAGGGCACGGGATGAAAGGGTTATATGGGATATGGTGCCTGTGTGTCCCCTCCACGTTCCTGCTGCAGCAGCTCTGGTGCTCCCCCAGCCCGGGGGGACAGGGGGTGAACAGGAAGTCCCTTCGTAAAGGAGCTCAGCAGCGATTCCTGAGCCCACCCAGTGCANGGGGCCGGCGGCGGGGGGAGCGGTACGTGCCGAGCCACACGCGGCGCCCGTGGCCCTCCCGCGCTTGTGCGGGCGTGCCCGTGGGCGCGCACGCGCCTGCCCGTGACCGCGCGCGTGTGCTCGCACGTCGGCGCTTCCGCTCGCTCGGGTGCTCGTGTGCGCGTGTGTTTGCACGTGGGTGTTCACGTGCGCGTTTCCGCGCGTCCCCNAGGAGGGGACAGGTACCTGTAGAAAGTCAACATGCAACCGGTGATGGTCATGTTCATGGGGACCTGAGCAGACATGCGTCCCACAAGGATCATCTTCTCGCCCGTGTCAGGGTGGAAAGCCGAGTCATAGATGTACTTTGCTCGCCAAAGCTGGTCCTCTGTCAGCCCAGGGTGTACAGTGCCTGCCCTGCCAGGTAAGGGTAACACCTGTTGAAAGACCCTCTGCCAGCACACATGGCCAAACTGGTCCCCCACACCATTTGTGGCAGCTGGGAGATGCCTTAGGGACCAGCCAGGCAGTTTTGGGGGCTTTGGCCAGGGGGGCAACATCACTTCTATTCTCACTCCTGGGAATGGCTCCTGCCTGGGAGCAGTGCTGAGGGTACGTCCCTCCTCCCAGCAGGTACCTGTAGTCCTCCACCACCCGCCGGGCTTCCTCCAGTGTAGCCCCTGAAAGCAGCAGGTTTCGGGGGTCGGTCACCATGAAGAAGTGCTTGGCCCGGCCCTGAAAGGTGCTCTGGTCCCAGCGGGGCTCCTGGATGTTGATAGTGGCAGGCAAGGACGGTGGCATCTTCTGGCAGGGCACGGGATGAAAGGGTTATATGGGATATGGTGCCTGTGTGTCCCCTCCACGTTCCTGCTGCAGCAGCTCTGGTGCTCCCCCAGCCCGGGGAGACAGGGGGTGAACAGGAAGTCCCTTCGTAAAGGAGCTCAGCAGCGATTCCTGAGCCCACCCAGCGCATGAGGCAGTTTGTGGGTGGTGCGACCTGCAATGGGACTGCACCTTGCAACGTGCCAAAGAGAAACCCCCGACCTCCCTTACACCGGCCACCAGAAGTCAGGGAACCCCCACCCCAACAGAGCACCCTGGTCACAGAGGAGGGGACAGGGACCCACCACTTAGGGGCCGCAGCTGCTGCCAGCACCGGGAGAGCGGAGCGAGGAAGGGCACTGGAAAGGAGGAATGTCCCTCCCGGCAAGGCAGCGACACACCCGGCACGGCTCTATTTCCACACCCGCCCTTCCCCGCAAGAAGCGGGGCTCTGCTCCCTTCCCTCCCGCGCCGAGCATCCCTCCCGCCACGCGTGACCCCCCTGCAGAGGGACCCGGGGCACCCCCCGCACTNGCGGGGACCGCGCCTCCGCGGGAGTGGGCGCCGGCTCGTGCGTAGGGCGGTGCGTGCCGGAACACGCGTGTGTGAGCGGGGCACGTCCACGCGTGTGCGGCGCTCCGTGGGTGTCTGTGAGTGCGCGCAAGGGCACGAACACGCATGCCGTGGACGTGTGGGTGCATGGGGTGTGTGTGCATGTGGGTGCGTGTCCCCACCCCGGCCGTGCCGCCCCAGCCCCTCACCCCGGCGCTGTCGAGGCGGCCCCCCCGCGCCGGTCCC
>VXAX01000174.1:923630-934429 GCA_013399835.1 Leptocoma aspasia | reverse complement strand
ATCACTTATTTATTGAGGTCAGGCTGGGGCGAGCGGGGAATGAAGTGGGGGGGCACCGTGATGGCGTTTCACCCACGCCTGGAAAATCCCCGCGGGGACTGCCTTGGGGACTGGCGCACCCATCTCCAGCTGCATGGCGTTGGGAATTCAGAGGGGCTCCAGGGAGGATAGGAAATGGCCAGAGGGATCAGGTCCTGCTCTCTAGCATAAAGCTGATGTCCCCGTGTCCCCTCTCTGGAGCCTTTCCGGATTTATGCTGTCAGATAAAGCCCATTTGCATCCCCTATTCCAGATTTCCACTCCTTTTCACCCCAGCATCCTTACCCCAGGGCAGGGCAGCCTGTGCCCACACCCCCATGGTAGTACCCAGGAGCTATGTGACAGTTTGATCCTTGGGACAGTATAGGATGGGAAGGAATCAGGCTGGAGAGGGGGTCACAGAGCTCCTTGTCCCTCCAGGCTGTGCTGCTGTGCCTGGGACCTGTCTTGCCAGCAGCGAGTACCCAGGCCAGCTGCCCCCAGCATCGCACTGCTAAAAAAGAGCGGTGCCCAAGCCCGGGCATGTGCTTCTGGACTATGCCATGTCCCCCGCTGGCTGACGGGCAGCCCTGGCCCTGTAAGGACTCAGCCAGCCCTGAGCCAGACGCCGGGACACCGGAGTGCCCAGCACCACCATGGCCCAGGACTGGGATGCAGTGCTGTCGGGGATGACGACAGGCAGCCGGTCACGGAGCTCCAGCAGTGAGGCCAGCCTGGCTCCCCGCTACCTCCTCAGCAAGCAGAGCCGCCTGCTCAATGGGACCACCCGGAGCAGCCGTGCCGCCTCCCCCATGGGCCGTGTCATCCTCATCAATGCCCCCATCGAAGGTGCGTGGGGTGTCCCGGCCCCCTACCCACCCCCATGGCCAGGAGGGCCCCAATGGCTGAGTTCTCTGGGTCTAGGGGCAGGGAGGGCTGTCCTGGGCCTGGGGATGTTCCCAGCAAGAAAGACACCCCTTGCTATTGCTCACACATAGCGTGTGTGACTCATCTGCTCCCCTGTCCCCACAGCCAGCAGCAATGAGAGTGACGTCATCAATGCCATCACAGTGGAGAAGAGCGTGGATGGCAAACTGGGCTTCAGCGTCCGTGGTGGCTCCGAGCATGGGTTGGGCATCTTTGTCAGCAAAGTTGAGGAGGGGAGCACTGCCGGTAAGAGGGTCAGGGTGAGGGACACCAGTGAAGATAGGCACATGCCAGCAAAACCCTCTCAAGGAGCTCACAGTGACATGGGATCACAGTGACAATGCCACCCTTCATGGTGGAAAGCCACCATTTGTTCCCTGCTGCCTTTGACCATAAGATTTGCAGGCTGCCCAAAGTGAAAGACGGGACACAGGAGTAGACAACCCTGTGGCAATGACTCTGAGCTCCATCCCCAGGCTGCAGCAAGGTGACAAGCCACTCAGTGCAATTGTCAGGCACCCCTGCCTCTGTTCCCAAGGGGTTCAGATCAGGTTGAGAAGACATTGAGTGGGGGGATGTCAAACAAGGGCGTCAGTACCAGGTCAGGTGCCCAGATGAGCTGTGTGTCTCTTGTAGAGCAGGCCGGGCTGTGTGTTGGAGACAAGATCACAGAGGTGAACAGTGTGAGTCTGGAGAACATCACGATGAGCAGCGCTGTCAAGGTCCTCACCGGCAACAACCGCCTCCGCATGGTGGTCCGGCGGATGGGCCGTGTGCCAGGAATCAAGTTCTCCAAGGAGAAGACAGCATGGTGAGCAGGGCATCTCCCATGCCAGTACCCCAAAACCCAGCCCCATGGAGGACATGCTGGGGGAGGTTGGTGAGGGATTCTGGGCAACAGGGAGGATCCCTGGGGGACCCCCAGGGTGGAGTGGCATCAGAAGTCTCTGGCAAAGGTGGGGAGAGACCGGGATGGGATACAGGATGGGATAGGAAGGTCTGGAGCAGGTAGGATGGGTGCAAACCCCATCCTAAACATCCCCCATCTCCGTCACTCTCCTCCACTGGGTGCCACCAATGGTCCCATCCTGCTGGAGGACAAGAGCCAAATCCCTGAGACCACCTGCACTGTACCCATGCTCCAGGGTGGATGTGGTGAACAGGCGCCTGGTAGTAGAGAAAAGCGGCTCAACACCATCGGAGAGCGGCTCCGAGGACGGGCTGCGGCGCATCGTCCACCTCTACACCACCTCAGATGACTACTGCCTGGGCTTCAACATCCGCGGTGGCAAAGAGTTCGGCCTCGGCATCTACGTCTCCAAGTACGGCTGCCCTGGGTCATGAAGGGGTCGTGACACCCAATCTCTGCTGTGCACATGCTGGGGCTCGGTCCCTCCTCTCTGGCTGAGCCCCCCATTCTTAGAAAACTGTGGGCATTACCACCATGGGTGCTGAGCCACGGGGCCACCCAAATGGAGGCATGGGGCAGGAGCCAGACTCCAGCAAGGGCTTGGCCCCATCCTGCCCCCCTGCTTCCCTAGGGTGGACCCCGGAGGGCTGGCGGAACAAAACGGCATTCGGGTCGGAGACCAAGTCCTTGCAGCCAATGGAGTCAAGTTTGAAGACATAAGCCATAGCAAGGCAGTGGAGGTGCTCAAGGGGCAGACCCACATCATGCTCACGATCAAGGTACCTACGCCCTGCTCTATGGACCCTCGAGTGAGATAGGGGTTGGCATGTCCCTTCATTGGCACTGCCCCTGCTCAGCCCAGTACTGGGGGCTGGACCAGCTGCTGGCTGGTTGGGTTTCAGATGGGTGGGAGGGGGGGATGCATTATTCATGGCTGGCACCAGATCGAGTTCGCCAGGGCAGCCAGCACTCACTGACCCCCTTGTCCTCTCCCCCTGTGCCTAGGAAACAGGCCGGTTCCCTGCCTACAAGGAGTTGGTGGCCGAGTACTGCTGGCTCAGTCGCTGTAAGGGCAGTGCCGCGTGGGTACTGGCGGGTCTGCTGGGCTGGGCCACGGTGGGGCTGGGACTCCCATGCCTGTGAAGTCTGACCACTGTAGGGAGGGAGAAGGTCCACATGCCGTGGGGTCCCAAGGCTTTGGAGGGAGCAGGGAGCTGCTGTTAGCATACCCACAGGCCTGATGGACTTGCAAGGTCCCAGCTGTCCCTTATCCTTGAAGGAGGCACGAAGAGCCCTCTGCCATGGCCAGCAGCCTTGTGGTCCCTGTGATCCCACAGCATCCTACATGTCCACTTTCTCGGAGAGGACATGATGATCCCTATGCAATGGCCAGTAGTCCACTGGTCCCCATGGCCCTTCGGGTTCCCCACATGTCTGCTGTCTTTGGGAGGGACATGGAGCTCTAGGTGGCCCACAGTGTGTCACAGTGTGTCCTTGCTGTGCCTTTGCAGTGACCAACGGGCAGCTGCAACAGCTGGCTCAGACCTCGGAAACCAGCTCCTCCATCTCCTCCTACTCCTCAGGACCAGCACCAGGGGCAGTGAATGGGCTGGGGGCAGCTGCCCCAGTGCCCCCAGCCCGCACCGTGGATGTGGCCATCTCCACGGAGGACGGGCCACGGCGAGGCTGGGTGAGGGAACGTGCCGAGCGGGCCATGCAGACAGAGCCAGCCACCGAGGGGCTGCCAGAGACACGGCGCACGGTGCGGCCCCCCGAGCTGCTGCGGGACACGGCCATCCGGGGCCAGGGCACCCGTGAGACCCCCGGCACCCACCCACGCCGGACCTTCACCCACTCACCCAAGACAGCGCTTCTGCTGGCACTGAGCCGGCCACGGCAGCCCATTACACGCTCCCAGAGTGACCTCACTGTTGCTGGTAGGCACTGGGGCACAGCCCCACACAGGGGACTCAGCCCTAGCTGAAGTCCCCTTCCAACCCTGCACGCCCAGCCCTGGGAGTCCCACAGCTTAAGGCCTGTCCCCCACTCAAGCATCCTATAGTCCCTGACACACATGGATACCCCTCTTCCAGTGCTTCCTATAGCAAACATCTTGGTCCATACCCTGGGACCCTATAGCCCATATGGTCCCTGGCCAACAGTTCTGGGTATCCTAAAACCCCACATAGCCAAAACTCTGTCCATGGGGCTTTCCAGGTACTCCAAAGCCCAACCCCCATGGCCCCTGGTGATCCACTGCACCCCACAGGACTCTTTTTCAGTCAGTGTCTCCCAGTAGCCTCTCCAATCCCCCAGAGTTCCCTGCCCCCAGACAAGATTTGTGGTGGCATCTCCTCACCTCTCCACTCCAACAGACCCTCTCTCTGTCCACAGAGGAGAAGCGGAAGAAGGAGAAGCCAGAGGGACAAGGGGCACGGGGGGCTCCCCCAGGATTGCACCGCTCCAAGACCCTTGTAAACCTCTTTTTCAAGGGGGGCCGTGCCACCAGCCAGAGCTGGGCCCCCCCCAGCCAGGAGGACCCTGGCTCTGATCGCCGGGCACACTCCAAGTCCCCAGGGCGCTCTGACGGGGACAGAGGTATCAGCCTGGGTGACAGGGCAGAGAGGGACTTGGCCTGGGAGTGTTCCCCCTTCTATGGGCCTGTTGTGGCATCCCTGGCATGAAGGGGGCACAGGGAGGGGTTTCCCAAGCACGCAGTTTTGATAATGGGCGGTGATGCCGCTGTCTGCCGGGGCACTCACCGCTCTCCATCTCCCTTGCAGTAGGCGCTGTGCAGAAGTTTGTCATCCGGAGCCTGAAGCGGGGTAACGGGGGTGCCCGTGTGCCTGGGGGGTGTGGAGCAGGCTCTGCATGCACCTGGCCCTGCACTGCTTGTGTCTGTCCTGCTCTGGCATGGAGTGAGCTGCTGGGGTAGGGGGGATGGGGAACTCTCTTGGCTGGCTGGGGCAGTCCTTGCCCCGCTGGCCACCCCTCCTTGTTGTGCCTCCCCAGAGAAAAGCCGGCGTGCCAGCATCCTGGGCCCCATGGGCATTGCCACCCTGCAGCCCAACAGCAGTGACCCTGAGGCCCGGCTCCCACACATCCAGGATACTGCTGCACGTCTCCTCAGCCCCGATGAGGTGACGGCCGTGCTCCGCCACTGCTCCCGGGTACGCGCTGAAGGCAGAGTGCAGGCAGGGCACAGGCAGGGCAGTGCTGCCACCCTGGGCTCGTCCCTGGAAAGTTCCTGCATCCTAGGGGTGTGGTGAGCACTCTGTGCCCATGCTTAACTCTGCGAGGTAAACCAAGGAACGGGTGAGGGGGCATCCGTCCACTGATCCCCCTCCTGTGCCCGCAGTACCTGCACGAGGGCAGCGTGGAGGATTTGGTGCGGCCACTGCTGGCCATCCTGGACCGGCCCGAGAAGGTCCTGCTGCTACGGGATGTGAGGCGAGTGCTGCTAGGAAATATCTGGGAACCCCAATATTGCCCATCCTGGTGTGATTGAAGTGGAGCCTCACACAAGCTCCTCAGCCCAGATCACACTCTACCCCAGAGGCTGCTACAACCTATCCCCACCTTTTTGCCTTGGCAGGAGTGTGGTGGCTCCCACAGACCTGGGCAGGTTTGATAGCATGGTGATGCCCCTGGAGCTGGAAGCCTTTGATGCCCTAAAGAGCCGCTCAGGTAGATTCCAGCCCCCCAGGGACCTTGACTGGGGGCAGGTAGTGGTCAAGGGTGGGTGCAGCTCAGGAGGTGACTGGGGGTTCTCCCTGACTGCAGTGCGCTCACCTGCCCTCCGCCCGGCCCACCATGACGTCCCCCCCAAGAGACACCTCATCACACCAGTGCCTGGTAAGTGCCACGTGTAGGGTCTGCCTGGTAGCTGCCCAGTGGGAACAGGGTGGAGGGAGTTCAGGGGAGGAAAAAGAGAGCTGGGATACCTGAGTGCAGGGCCTCCCAAAGAAGGCATCTGGTGTCCCTGGATGTTGGGAAGACTGGGAGCAGCACAATCTGTGGATCTTGCGTGCTGGGGTTCTTGGGGAGGAGGACATGGAGTGCTTGCAGACAACTGGGGTGTCTGGGGGTCCCTAGATGAGGAAGATCTGGGACCCTAGGTGGCAAAGGACCGAGGGCTTTGGGGCACTCATGGGAGGCCTGCGTGGCAGGGGTCCCAGGAAGCAGGGCTGTGGGTCCCTGGGGAGATCCCTGAGCCCCTCTCATTGCAGACTATCGGGGCGGATTCCTGCTGAAGCCAGCAGGGACCCCAGATCCGGAGGAAGCAGGGGAGCAACAGGCGAGCCCAGCCCATCCAAGAGCCTCCCTCAGCCCCCGCCGGCCTCACCCCCGCACCTACACCCCACTCCCTGATGTGCCAGTGGATGCCTATGCCTCCACCAGCCGGCCCCTGCCCACCCTTGGCCCTCGGCCCCCTAACTGGCTGCTGGCTGAGCCCCCCTCTGGCAAGGGGCATGGGCACTCTCGCAGCCCCCGCGCCACCTGGCGCAAGGAACCCTCCAGGACAGCACCCAGCAGAGAAGCTGAAGTGCTGGGGAAGCCCCAGCGGACACGGCCCCCTCTTGCCCCTCTCTTTGGGGGGCCAGGGGGTGAGGCAAGGGCTGGGGCAGCCACCAATGGCCCTGAAGATGCTGGCAGGGAGGAAGAGGAGGAGGAAGAGTACCATCTGCTCACCGTCACCCTCTCCAAGCTGAAGCACTCACTGGGTGGGTGGCATGTGAGTGGGACTCCAAGGGTGGGGTGAGGATCCTTCTGGGACCAGCATTAGTGGGATGGGTGGCACCCCCTTGGCAAGGGGCAAACCCCAGAGCATTCCTCCAAAATGAGAATGGGGGGGAAGAGCTGTCCCTGCCCCAGTCCCTCATCGCTGTAGGGCCTACCAAAATAGGGCAAGACAGAGGTGCAGCTCCCCAAGGAAAGGTGGTGCCATGCTTGGGAGTGGGTGGGGGTCCCAGCCTACCCAGGTGTGAGGGTCTCATGGCTTCCTTGCAGGGATCAGCATCTCTGGTGGTATTGAGTCAAGGGCACAGCCAGTGGTGAAGATTGAGAAGATCTTCCCTGGTGGAGCTGCCTTCCTCAGTGGCATCCTCAAGGTACAAGGGTCCCAGCACATGCCAGGGGGTGGGCAGACATCCAGACACTCCTATCCCCTGGTGCCACTGGGTTGCTGGCAGTCCCCTGGCAGCCCAAAAGCAGCTGCACTTAACCCTGCGGCCTTCCCTTCTGGGATCCAGGCTGGGCAGGAGCTGGTGTCGGTGGACGGGGAGAGCCTGCAGAATGTCACGCACCAGAGGGCTGTGGACATCATCCGCCAGGCCTACCGCAACAAAGCCAAGGAGCCCATGGAGCTGGTGGTGCGGGTGCCTGGACCACCCCCAGAGTGATGCTGCAGCCCCTATTCGAGGAGCCATGCTGTGTTCCAGAGGAGCCAGATGGTTCATTCCTGCACCGAGCTGTGGCTGGTCTCAGTGCAGCCAGAGGGTGTGAGAGCCAGACCTGGCCCAAGGGCATGGAGCAGCTGCCCACTGCAGGACCCAAGGGAGGGCAGCACTGGCAACACAGGGGAAGGGCAGGTGGTCCCTGACCCTGCTCTGGACACACAGACAGAGTCCTGAAAAAAACACAGCCAGGGGCTTGTTTTTAATTGCCGTTTCCGGGTGGTACACTGACGAGCCAGGCTCTGGGAACGAGACGTGACTGAAATAAAGTACAAAAATCCCCCCCTGGAGCCAGGGGTGACCAAGCCACAGCTGGGCACAGCCAGACTTTTCCTTTGGTTTGACCCCCCCAGGTACCCAGCAGGGCCCCCCACCTCTGCCTATCCCCGGGGGTGTCCCCAGCTGGCACATGGGGCACCACGCCCCTCTTCCCTAGCAGGCTGGGCATCACAGAGGCATGGGTTTTTTGGGGGGGAAACAGAGGAATGCTGGGGGCAAGAGCACGGGAAAGGCACTGAGGGCAAGCTGCCCCGTGGCAGGGGTGAGGGGGCACAGACTAGTGAGGTGTGAGCTGGGAGAGGGTGATATGTTTTGGTAGATCCTATAAAAATAGAGTTATTTAAAATGGCACAGAAACGAATTCCCTGACAAACACACAAAGGGGCATGAGGGAGGCTGGCATGGGCAGAGACAGGGCACACACCAAGTGACTGGGTGACAGTGCCAGCAGGGATGAGAGGGAGGGGACAAGTCAGCCCTCCCTCTGCCCAAGGTGACCCTGGCTGTAGCCAGTGCCGCTAATCCCCAGGAGCTAAGAGGATCAGCAGAAACCAGTTCCGGGCGGCCCCAAGGCCAGGACTCAGCACCCACCTGACCCCACGTTTCACGGGCACCCCTCACTGTGGGCACTGATACACCCTTGCCCCAAGACCTCTACGCTGGGGAGGGAGCAACACCTGTGGTCTCCCCTGCCCCTTCCCAGTGGCAGCAGTTTGCAGAGCTCTGGGAGAACAGGGGCCCCCCACAGCCCCACAGTTCCCAAAATCACAGGGGCTGGAGGCCCCTTCAGCCCTCCAAGCATGGGGCAAGGGCAGGCAGCGTCTCAGATCTCGGTGGCTGTTATCTCCTCAAAGGGTGGGTCAGGTGGGTCATAGGGCTCGGGCAGGGGGTCCTCGCCCTGAAGCCGGAGATGCTGAAGCCGCTGCTCGAGCCGCCGGTTGCGCCGGTACATCTGGATGTAGCTGTATTGCAGCTGCTTCTGGTAGCGGATGACCCGCTCCTTCTCGCCCTGCCACGTGCCCCGTTCCTGCTCGAAGGCATCCCGCTGCTCCTGCCCACGCCGCCGCTCCAGGGCCACCTCCGCCCGCAGCCGCTCCAGCTGCCGCCGCAGCCCCGCACTGCCCCGGGGCTCTTCGCTGGCTGGGGGGCATCCTTCACCAGGTGGGAGGCACCCTTCACCAGTGCCTGGTGGGCATCGCCCGCGGGCAGCTTCCCGCAGCCCCACCACCTCCTGCTCGAGCCGGCCGGCTTTGGCACGGAAGAGGTCGGCCTCGCTCTTGCGGCGCTGCAGTTCATTGGCACAGACCTCCAGCTCCAGCGCCTTGAGGCGGGCGGCCTCCTGCAGCCCCTGTGCCCGCCGCTCGCCTGCCTGCAGCTGCGCCCGTGCCTCCCTCAGCTGAGCCCGCAGCCCCAGCAGCTCGGCACCCCGCTGCGCCAGCTCCGCCTGCGCCTCCTTCAGCTGCTGCTTCAGCAGAGAGATCTCCCCCGACTTCTGGCACACCTGTGGGGATGATGGGGTTCAGGTGCCGGCCAGGTCCCCCCAGCCACAGCCTGCGCCCCCTGACATGCCTGGTGCTGCTGTGTGACTCACCTCCCACTTGGTCTCCTCCAGCCGGGGTGCCAGCTCAGTGCGCTCCCGTTGGAAGGAGGCACAGCGACGCTCCAGCAGTTCATGCTCCTGCAGTAGCTGGGTCAAGTCCTCCTGCAGCTGCTTCTTCTCCTGCTGCAGCTGCAGCACCTGGAGCTGCAGGACCTGCTGCCCCCGATGTGCTGCGTGGGCCGCCTGCCGTGCCTGGGCCGCACAGCGCTGCCGCAGCCCCTCCAGCTCCTGCTCACAGCGACGCTGCTTCTCCTCAAACACCTGGGCCAGGGGATGCACAGGTGCTGGGAGGGCAGCACGGTCCCCTCCCACTTCACCTGCCATCCCCATGATCAGCATCACAGGGAGGGGGCAGCACATCTTCCCCCAGTGGAGGAAGGGTCCAGGAAGAGTGTGATGTGGTGGTAACACACCTCCTTGTGCTCCCCTATCCTTCTGCATGATGGGCCCCCCATGTTAACACCCCCAGAGCCTATAGGGCTCCTCCAGCTTCATCACAAGCAGGGAGAAGCCACAGGTCCCAGGCTCACCCAAAAAAGGGCACCTCAAGATAAGGCACCCCAGTCTGTACAACTGGTCCCATGGGCCATACAAGGCTCCCCCATAGGACCTCATAGGACCCCCTGGACTACATAGGACCACCCAGCTGGTGGGAAAAACCCATATACCCAAACCCACAGGAAAAAGTATCTCTCTGCAAGGGTCTGTAACGGGTCCTCAAAGTGGGTCCCTACTCCCAGCCGAGGGTATGTCTTCACCTGTCTCCAGGGACATACCTGGCAGATGGCCACCTCATTTTCATCCAGGCTGTCACGCAGGAGCCGCAGCTCAGCCTCCCTCTCCCGCAGCTTGTCCTCCAGCTCCCGCACCAGCATGGCCTCCTCGCCAGGCAGCGGAGAGCGCCCACAGGAGCCACTCTCCGAGGAGGGCCGGCCCCGGCCACTCAGCGAGCCCGTGCTCTTGCTGGAGGATGAGCGCCCGCTGTCCGAGTTGGAGGGGCGGCAGCCCCCAGGAGGGTCAAGGGGGCCATGGAGGGTGGTGGGCAGGGCACCCACCTCTGGGTGCTGGCTGCAGCCTGTGCTGTAAGTGGGCAGGCTGGAGAGGGAGTTGCGCCCCGAGTCCGAGAGGGTGCTGGCACGGCAGCTCAGAGAGCCAAGCTTCTCAGCACCCAGCAAGTGGGTGAGGCTCACCTGGCTCTCTGAGAGTCCCAGGCGCGTGCCTGGCTGAGCATTCCGAAGCTTGGATACCACTGGCTTGAAGGCCATGGGGCGGATCAGGGTCTTCTCCACATTCTGCCAGGAAAGAAGGGAAGTGAGGGATTGGGAAGGACCCATTAGTCCCAAGAATGGCTGCCTAGTAATATTACAGTGGGTGCCCCCAGCCCTGATGCCTTCACAAAGGAGAGAGAGGCCAGTCATCACCCACTTCATCACCTTTCCATGGGCATCCCAGTGAGCTCCCCAGACACCCTTGGCATGATGCAGGGGACATTAAGAGCATAGGGATTGCCACTTCCCCAGGGACACCAGAAGTGTGGCCATATGACCCCATTTCACACATCTGAGCCAACAGTCCCAGAGTAGCACAGGGTGGAAAGTCAAGACTGCAG
>VXAX01000174.1:894654-913869 GCA_013399835.1 Leptocoma aspasia | reverse complement strand
CTGGAAGGCGGCACCGGGGACATCACCCCAAATTCTGCGTTGTGACCCCTCCCGTGGGCCCGGCACGGGCGGACGGTGACCCTAGTCTGGCGGCTATGGCGATGCTTCCCTTCTCTGGCCCGGCTGGGGCTGAGGGTCCTCTCTGGCCCCCAGGCAGTTCGTGGAGGAGGCGGCACAGGACTTCGCCCGGCAGCACCCCGATGTCGTCCTCTACGTGAGCCCCCACTCGGGCCCGGGCCCGGCTCCGGTGCTGCGGGCCGAGTACTGTGAGTGCTGTGGGGTTTGGGGAGGGGATGGGGTCGGGGGTCTCCCTGCCCCGGCTCTGTCCTACCTCTGCCCGGCACAGACGGTGCCGGGGCAGCTGCTGTGGGGTAGGGGAGCAGCAGCTGCCCCCCGGAGGATGTGGAGTGGGGGGATCGCGGGCTGACCCCCTCGCTCTGCTGCAGTGAACGGGACGGTGCGGGAGGAGCTCATTGCCAGCAGGACGAGTGAGGAGATCCTGCAGCTGGCCACCAAGCTGGCCAACCAGTCCGGCCTGGACATCGTCCGCATCCGCAAGCCCTTCCACACTGACAACCCCAGTGTCCAGGGCCAGTGGCACCCCCTCACCAACAAACCCTCCATCCTCACCGTCCAGGGCCCACGCCTGCAGCCCCAATAAAGCCTCCTCCACCCCCATGTCTCTGCATCCATTTGTCCTGTGGCCTTTAGAGGGACGCTGCTACACCATGTCCAGACAGAGCCATTTTTATTGCTGGGGGGAAAGTGGAGCTGTGCATGAGGAATGCCAAACACAGAGTGATGCCCCTCCTTGGGGGGGCTGGGGGTGGTCCTTGGGATAGTCCTCTGGGGTGGCTCACAGCCCCCTTCCTGCAGCAAAAACAAGGGCTGGGGCAGGGTGGCAGAGTGTGCAACTCTTGCCTTTTCCTGCTAAGCCTCACTCTCCTGGAATAGGAGGCCTGAGCTGCAGGTCGTGAGGGACCCTGGGAGTTGTCACCCCTCTCCTGTTTCCCCTGCAGGGCTGAGCCCTTGGCAATGTCCTGATCATGGAGGTACAAGAAAGGAACATGGGGGAGGACATGGACCCTCGCAGGTCTGTCCCTCCCCAGCTTCTCCATTGTCACCACACTGGAGCATGAGATGCTTTTGTCACCCCCATCTCTCAGGTTCCCCCAGGAGGTGGCAGTTGCAGAAACAGTTGGGAGGATTTAGAGACCGTGGCTGCTCCTGGAAAGTGCCATGAGGAAGAGGAGACTCCAGAGGGAGGCAGGCCCTTGTCCAAGGTTCTTCTTCCTCACTGTGAGGACATTTCCCTGCCCATGCATTGTTCCATGGGTGGCAGGGCTGTGCCTGAGCCCCAGTTCACCAACAACACTGCACAGGAGAGCAGAAGCACATTTTGCTTGGAGCCATAGGGGCACTGCAGACATTGGGGCATGTGGATGGTGCACTGGTCCCTTGTCACCCCGTAGAGCATGGTGGTGGCTGCCAGTCCTGCTGCCAGTGCATCTTGCTGCCTGCTGCTGCATCCAGTGCCCTGGGGAAAGGGAGCAGAGCCCTGTCAGGGTTGGAGGCCCTGGGGGTGCCACTTCCTCAGGGCACCCAGCCCCATATTTCACCTGTGGCCTCTTCGCAGTGGGCACATGCCCCTTCACCAGCTGCTCCAGTGTATTCAGGACATCAGCTCCTCGCCCTATCTCTTGTCCCTCGCCAAACCATCCTCTCCCAGAGAGGAAACCCTGAGGGGGCAGACATGGGACAGCGGGTAGGGGCTGGAAGCCACCCTCACAATGTGAGATGTGTCCAGGGCCCCTCTCCTGTCTGAGGGCTGGCAGCTGGGGAAAACGTGCCAGCCCTACATCAGGAAGGGATCCTGTGCCCTGGAGAGGCACAGGCACAGTATGTGAGCCCTCAGCCCCCCTCCATGCTCTTCACCCACCTCTCAGCAGCTATCCAGCTCGTGTGTGCCAAGGGATGCCCAGCAGAGCTGGCCAAGTCCACACATCCACAACAGTGTCTCTCTCATGCCTGGATGAACAGACAAAACCTCTCCCTCCCCATGGTGTCCACCTTCAGCCAGGTACCAGCTCCTGTCTCCAGCTCGTGGCCACCGTCAGTGAGTTTTTATACATAAATAGAGCTCCAAATTTAAATAGATACTTTTTCCTTTTCTTTTTTTCTGTACAGCAAGTCTCAGAAGTGAGTGAAGAGCCAAAGGAATGGCTGAGCCTGGGCCCGGCCCAGCTCTGCCATCAAGGAGGTAGTTTTGCCTGAGTCTTGTAACACTGCTGGCAAAGGATGGGAGAAGGGGCTGGAGGGGAGGAGGGTCCCACTGGCAGGACCCCCCTCCCCAGCCCCTACACGGAGCTCTCGTCCAGCTTTTCCACCAGTTGCGTGTGTTTTCGCTTCTCCAGAATTTTGCTGAGCTCTTCAGTGAAGGACGCACTGTAGAGTGGGGAGACCAGTGGCTCCTCCTGCTGCTGCAGCAACATGTAGCTGTTGCCGTTCATCTTGCGGAGAACATTGGGCAGAGCCCCCACACCATTGGTGAGCTCGGCTGGCAGCGGGGGTGGCAGTGGGGGCACGGCCACCGGCAGCTCCTTGACTGGGGAGGTGGCAGCTGTGGGCGCCTCGCCAGGGATGATCCGTAGGCAGCCATCGGGGTAGGTGAGCTCTTCCTCCTCCTCCTCCCGGTGGCCCTTGCGCAGGCAGTTGGCTGAGACGGTCTGCAGCTCCACACTGGCTGGCCGCGGCTCCCCTAGCACATACTTGCCCTTGCGCTTCTCCAGGCAGGACATGTACAGGAGGATGGTGCTGAGCACAGTGCAGAGCACCACCAAGGTGACAATGGCAGAAATGTAAGCCACCTTCATGTCGTTGGTCGCCTGGCTGGCAGCATGGGGTGATGGGGCAGCTGTAGGGCTGCGGGGCAGCTCGGGCAGCACGGTGAGGCTGTAGGCAGCCAACAGTGTCCGCAGACCCTGCTCCTCGCCGTAGCAGCGGTACTCGCCGCTGTGCTGGGGCAGCGTGTCTGTCACCAGCAGCCCATCCACCCCCACGCGCAGCCGGTCCTGCCCCGTGCCCAGCACTTCACTGCCGTTCAGCAGCCACACGGCTCGGGCCAGGTTGGAGCGCTGGTCACAGGGCAGCAGCACATCGTCCCCCTGCAGCACCGTCCGGTTCTTCCACAGCAGGGAGCCTGCGGGGACACGCACTGCCTTACACCTCTCCCAGCCATTCTAAGGGATGCTGGACACCAGCATGCCCGTGGTCCTGAAGGGCAGGAGAGACTCACCCCGTCCAGAGCTGCTCCGGCATCCCTTGTTGCCACTTTGAATGTCCTGCACCAGCCCTGTGCTGCAAGGCATGGGCGGCTCAGCCATACAGCCTCAGCTGAGCCCACCCTTACGGGAGTCACGGCCACCGGGAGACCACAGGGTGATGTGAAACAGCATGGGATGGGGCAAGTGGAAGGTTCATGGGGACCCATCTGGGGAGAGGCAACCCATCCCTACCTGTCTGTGGTGGCGATGGTGCGGCATGCCCTGCCATCCCAGGCACAGTAGGGGTCCCGGGCGAGGATGCAGTCATAGCAGGAGGTGTACCTGGCACAGGAGGCCAGGGGCACCTGCACAATCCCACTGGCTGCCCCCACGTACAGGCTCCTCTGAGGGGGAAAGGGATGGATCTGGCATGGTGCTGCTGGGCTGGAGTGGTGCCTAGAGATCCCCCCAGCCCCACAGCACAGCTCTCCCTTCATGGGTGTGCATGAGAAGAGCCCCCAGCTCCCAGTCAGTGCTGCTGGCCAGGCTAGTTTGTTTCCCCAGGCTGCCTTCCTGGGCTCCAGCACATATCCTGAGCTGGGGTGACCCAGGAGTCGTGTCCCCCCCAAACAGCACAATGGCAGCTTTACAGCACAAGCATACTCCATGTGTGGCCTTCCCCTACTTGTTCTGCCCCTCACCTGGATGTGGGAGATCACCAGGCTCTCCACAGGCTGCAGGTCCCTGAACACCTGCACCTCCTCCACAATGTGGATGCCAGAGTTCACCACCACAGCCTTGTGGATCCAGCCATCCCCTGGAGAGCAAAGCAGGGGATTCAGGAGGGAATGTGAAGTGTGCCCTTTGCCCAGCAGAGGCCTGTCAAACTCATCTCACACTCACCTGTCCCCATGAAGAGCACATCGTAGGAGCGGCCATCCAGGGCCTGCACCCTGTCTACAGCCAGCTGGCTGTACACCACGTTCTTCTTCACCAGGAGCGGCTCCCCACCAGCTGGCTTCACCTCCTCAAACATAAGCGGGTGCAGCTTGACAAAGTCCAGGACACTGTTGGGCAGGTCCTGTGAGGAGTTGTAGCCCTTCCTGCGGGAGTGGTCCGTGATGCACTGCCCAGGGGAAACAGGAGTCAGAGAGGAAGGCGGCTGCCCCATTCCCCCCCCTGCCCCGCACTCCCAGGCACTCACGGAGCCGGGCCGGGGCTCGGGCACTGCACCATCGTAGCGGGACCATTTGCGAGCCCAGTCCTGGTACTCCATGTAGGGGCCCTCAAAGGCACGCTGCACCGCCGAGATGTTGTAACGGCACACTGCTGAGGCCTCCATGGTCCTCCTGAGGAGCAGAACCTCATCTAAGCCTGAGCAGACACATGACTGCTCCCAAGCAACGCACCCCCAGGTGCTCAGCACCTGCCTGCGCACCCCCTCAAGCATCTCTGTCTCCCCTGGTGCTGCAGACTTTTAGCCCAAATAATTTTGGCTGCTGCCCCACTCACCACTGTGCTGAGAGTGTGAAGGCGGCATAGAAGACAGTGCTGGCCCAGCCGCCCCCATCCAGGCTGCACACACTGCGCAGCACCTCGTAGTAGGGGATGTAGCAGACCAGGCGTGCCTTCATGAAGGATGTCCACTTGCGCTGCAGAATCTTCTTCCCCCCCACATCGCTCTGGGAGGGTGCAGAAAGCATTTCTGCACAGGCTGGATGGTTGTTCATTCCCCTCTGCCTGTGCCTCAGTCTTCCCACAGGCGGAGGGAGGCATGCTGTCCCTGCACCAACAGGAGCAGTGCTTGGCTCCCTGTGGCTGGGAACATGCCTACCTTGCAGACACGGGCCACCCGGGCCACTCGGGCCACCTGGCTCTTGTCAAAGAAGGATGTGGTCTCCTCTCCTGCCCGCTCCATGAAGAAGTAGTAGATTTTGTCATCATCACCCACAGGGCTGTCCTTGCTCTCCCGGACCAGAACAGAAGTCACAAACTCAGCGTCTGGGGACACAGAGCAAGAGGTGTTGGAGACCAACACAGAATGGGGAATCCCTCCCTACCTCAGTTCCTTCTCATAGCAAACCACACAGGACTCCAGAGCCACCCCCCATACCTGCTCCACACTCTCCAAGGCAATGCACAGTGTCCCACAGCCCATGATGCCAGCCACAAGATGAGAGGGACGGGGACATCTCACCATTCAGCCAGTGCAGCGGCGACTCCTCCGTTTTCAGTGGCCGCTGGTGAAGGTTTCTCCGAATGTCAGGGAGGCTCCGAAACTCATAGCGTGTTGCTGTGTACAAGCCTCCATCTGTGCAGGGCAGGTGCCCATCAGCATGGCCCTGCAGCCTGAGGACAGCCCCACAGGCCTCCAGCATCCCCATGCCCCAGGCAGATGAGTAGAGGGAAGACCAAGTCCTGATTTGCTAAGGCCTCTGCATGTGGAACCCACCCAGCTGGCACCCCCTGGAGAGGTGTTGTGGATGGGGCCATGGTCAGTGGCATCCTGCATGTCCCCACCAGCCCCGGAAAGGTGCTGCTTACCCACAATGAGGCCAGTGTAGCCACGGGCAGGATCATATGGGCACTTCTCCTTGCCTTCCTCAAAGTGGGACGGCAACATGAACCTGTTGGCATCCTAGAGGGGGACAGGGAATCAGGTTAGACAGGAGGAGACAGACTGACCTCACCCGCCAGCCTCAGGCTCTCTGCAGAGGCTTCTAGCAGGGACAAAGTGATGCCCACAGCCATGCCCTTGTCCAAGAAAGACAAACACCCCTGGCACCCTCCAGCTAGTCAGAAACAACATAGCCAGCCACAGTCCCCAGCCAAAAGTGGGTAGAGGGCTCTGGGAGGAAGAGGAGCCCCAGGTGAGCTTTGCTGGGCACTGGGCAGGAGGCAACCAGTGCAGCCAATATTCCCAGACAGTGCCTGGTTGGCAGACATTGCTCAGCCAGCCCGGGTTCCCCCCCAGGTCCTGTCCATGTCATGGCAGGAGTTACTTTCTTTGGGGTTTGCAGTTCAAAGCATGTCAAATAATGACGGGGCCATTCCAGCTTGGCAGCTCCTCCACCCAATTTCCAGTGTGTGCGATGGCCAAACCGGACCAGCAGCACAGCCATGGGAACAGGCACAGCCTATCCAGGGCTCCCTGGCCACACTGCAGACATGGCTGCAGGGCCCCTTTGCCCCCCAGCTCAGGAAGGGAGGTGGGCAAATGGCAACTGAGTGTCCATTGATTCAAGGAGCTACTGAAAGGGAAAGTCCCACTGCCAGTAAAACAAGGCTGCTCTTGGACACTCTGCCATGAGTCACAGCCATGTGGAGACTCTCAGACTGGCACAGGAAATCCCTGGGGAGGGGTGCTGAGTCAGTCCTGCCCCTGTCACCCTTCCCTGGGCAGGCATACCACCTGCCATCAGCCACTCTGCAACCCCTCCTCTGGGAGGGGATTCTGCAACAGCAGGCAGTGGAGACCAGGACCAGGGCTGGTGCAACCCATCCTGCTGAGCCCACGTGTGTCCCTCATGGCACTGATCCATCCCCAGCCTTCTCATTTGGGGCCAGAGTCCAACCCCAGTGCTGGGCAGGGGACTTATGGCATCTGCATCATGGCAGCCACATCCTCAAACCTACTCACCCCAGCCTGGGACTCACTCACCCCCACCGTGAGCCAGGAAGGGGCAGGGACAGTGGTAGAAAGGGAGTGGGGCTGTGAGTTGAGATGGTGGGAGAGGACAGGGGCTGCACCTCTCCAGGGTGACATAGTGGCAGGGGACAGGTGGCAGCTGTGGGTGAGCCGTACTCACGATGGCGGCGCAGAGCGGGTGGAAGGCGTAGGTCCCGCAGGCATAGAGGTGGGTGCTGTTCAGCCGCTGCAGGAACCGCACGTGGTTGAAGCACTCGGTCTGTGGAGGGAGAGCACAGGCATTACAAGCTGGGAAAAGCGGGGGCAGCCCCTCCCTGGCACCCACCTGGCGGCTCTACCTTGTTGTTTTTGCCCTTCTGCAGGCAGTCCATCTGCTTCTCTGGGGAGGCTTCCCAATGGATCTGCAAGGGGAAGAGAGACTGCTACTGCATGACCCCCATCACTGCAAGCTCCAGCTTTTATTAGAGCCATCAGAGATTATAAAATCCTTATTTATTTAGGGAGGGATGGTTGCTCAGAGCACAAGATGGCACCCTGCACACATTCCGCCAGCCTGGGGCAAGAGTGGTCCCACACCCCAACCAGTGGGCATATATCCCAGAGCACTGCAGGAGCCTGGAGGATTTTGGGCTATCCTTCCCTGGGGGAGCAAAAGAGTGTGATTCCCTCCCTGCCCTTCATTCTGCTGGAGTGTCCCTGAAGCAGGCAGCTCTAAGCCTGGGGATGTCTCTCAGAGCTGTCCCCATGCTGCCTGGCTGGGGAGAAGGACCAGGGGACCGGGGGACAGACTTGGAGACCTCACCTCCAGACAAGACCTGAGACAGCAAGGGGGAGGCTGAGCAGGGATAGAGTGGCCACGATTTGGACAGGGATTGGGCAGCATGGGACAGGAGAGGACAACCAGCCGGCAGCGGGCAGAGGCTGGGCTCACCGTGTGGTGGGAGCCGTCGGCCACGTCGCTGGAGTTGAGGGCAAAGATGGCTCCCCTGGCACCCACGTAGAGGATGCCCCGGTCGTCCTCCAGCAGCAGGGTGCTGTAGTTGAGGGTGTGCGCGTGGAAGCGCCGGACTCCTGACAGCTCTGCAAAGGGAACAGGGGGCTGAGGGGGACCCCGGGGCAGGCACAGCGCGAGCCACTGGGAAAAGACAAGAGAATGGAGCTGGAAGTGGGTGGGATGGCACTCACTGAGGTTATCAGGCAGCCAGTGCTGGGTGACAGCAGCTACAGCAGGAGGAAAGGAAGGGAGAAGGTTTGGTAAAAGGCAAAAGGCACTAATTGGGCTCAGGGTCACAGAGGAAATTTCTCTCCGCTAATTAAAGCCCAGCTCAGGGGTGGGAGCTGCAATGTCTGTGCTGGGCATGGACCTGCCATGTTGTTTGGGAAACTGCTGAAGAAAGCAGAAACATGCCGGCAGTGACCCTGGCTCTGAACTGAGCCCAACCTGCCCAGGGAAGGATAAAAAAACCTGAACCAAAACTGTCATACAAGGGGAGTGATTCTGCAGTGAGGCTGTGTGCTCCTGCCCACCAAGCCAATGAAACCACCCAATTTGGGGTGCTGAGAAGTGTGAGGTAGGACTCAGCCCTGGCCAGAGGGACCATCAGGAAGTGAAAATTCTATGAGGCTTGGGATCCTGTAGGCAGCTAGAAAAGGAATGATTCCCCATCTTTCCCAGAAAAGAGGCATTGTCTGAAGAGAAAAGGGCACCCCAGCTGCTAATGAAACTCTCCCACCATCGATTGCTGAGTTGAGCCTCACTAATGAGGTCAATGATGCCATGTGGGTCCCCAAGGGACGATGACACTGCTGAGCTCACTGACACCACAGAGGCTGGAGGTCAAGAGCTTAGTGGCAATTAGAGAAAATAACGGAAGAAAGTTTCCTGCTGACTATTTGGGCCATGAGATCCCAGTCCAGGTGTGATGCCCAGCTCAGGACACCCTCCAAGGGCTGCTGGGCAGGGCCAGGGGTTGGTCAGGGCTGGCTCCCTGCACATCCTTGTCTCCCTCTGGCTTTTAGGGAGATGATTTTGCCATGCTTGCTTCTTTGGGGCACCCAGTACCAGACAGGCATGTGAGCTCTGATTTCTGGAGCCTAGGGGATCCAAGGCCTCCACGTAGCCACCTCCCGTGCTGAGCCCCCTGCTGCAGAGGGGTGGCAAAGAGTAGATGCAGTCACAATGCACCAAGGCCAGTGCCAGCAAAATCCCAAACCTCACTGCCATCACCAGAAATCAGACCCCCTTACCATCAAAGGTGACTGTTGTCCTGGGGGTGGCATCCAGGTCAGTGGCAGAGCGCCGTGATGGGTAGCCCATGGCTGCCGCTGCCATGAAGAGAGTTGTCAGGAGATGTGCCGGCCCTCCACTCATCTTCCTGCTCTCTCAGCAAGGGCAGCCGCCTCAGCCGCTGCCGCCGGGCTGGAGCCAATCCTCAGCACGGGCTCTCCAGCTCTCTGGGACGGGGCTGGCCACCAAACCCTCCTGAAACACAGAGCACCAGGTCAGACATTCCTGCTGTCCCAGCACCTCACAAGCAAGCAGGCTTGGGAAGGAGCCAGCTGCATACACACATGGATGCTTGACCCGGCACGGCCTCAGACCAGGGATGGCTCCAGGGAAAAACAAACCCTCATTTGCTAAAGGGGAAACTAAGGCATAGCACAAGGCATGGAGCCTGCAGCCATCACGGAGCACAGAGGGGAGTTTGAGCACAGTGACCTTCTGCAACATCCCCCTGGGTCAGCAACCATTCTGTCACAGCAGGGAGTTGTTTGCTGAGCACTTGGGTCAGCTGCTTGGAGGTACATTTTCCTCCAAGTCTTCTCTGGGTTCATCTCTCATTCACTTCCAGCCTTTTGCTCCTGCAGATCCCTCTGACTGAAGGATATGTTTCAACAGAGGCAGCTGATCCCCTATTGCATATCACACCCAAAAAGCAGACACATTTTTCCCTCAAAAGCAGAGAAAGGGGCTCAGGGCCAAGGCCCTCCATGGGTCTCTCAGCACACTGGGGTACCCCAAGACCCACTCCCCAGAGTGGCTGCAGCAGGAATGGCAACAGTGAGGGTCTGGGGGAGCCCAAGGTCTCTTCTCCTTCCCAAAAGCCCAGCTGACCATGTTCTGCTGTGCAAGATACTTGCCCGCAGGTTTGTCCCCCCTGAAATGATGATACTCCAGAGGACTGAGGCATTGGGAAGGATGCTTCAGGCATGCAGGGATGTAAGGTGAAGGAAAATCCATACAGGAACTGCTTGCAACCTTCAGCAACTCTTTTCAAGAGGAAACAATTTTCCCCCCCAGTGCTTTTCCACAAGATTTCAGTTTCTGTTTCATCCCAAGCTGCCTTGAAGCTCCGCATCTACTTTGGTTCTCACTTTCATGCATTCAATCCCTCACAAATAACCCCCACGTCTCCCACTGCACCAAGCAAAGCCACTAGCTCATCTTGCAGACATTAAGGAATAAAAAGGTGACTGGGTATCTCTGAGCCAGAGAGCTCCCAGTGAGTAACCAGCACCTAAGTATTTGCTTAGAGGTTTATAAATATATATATATATATAAAACAAATACCTGACCCTGTAGAGACCCTGCTCAAACACGCTCACTGCAGATAATTTCCCTGAAGCAAATACTTTGCCGAGTCCCAGGAAGAAGGAAGGTAAAACCAAGGTGAAAAGGGCTTTGGGGCTGAAAAGGAGAAGTGAGGGGTCAGATGTGGATTCAGCTACAGTTCTGGAGCTTGCATCAAAGTGCTGGTTCCTTCAAGGGTTTTCAGACACAAACCTCACACCTGCACTGGCTGCTGCCCCAGAGCATTCCGGGAATGAGGCAGATAGGAAACATTTCTCCCTGGTCCCCACTGTCCCCCAGGCTCCAGACCAGCACAGAGCACCCAAGAGCATCCAACCCTGGGTGCTGCATGCAGGGCTGAGCTCCCTGGGGGGCAGATCCCAGAGCAGGCTCACTCCATGTTACTCCTGTTTCCAGGACAAGCCCTGTACAGACAGAGAATCTGCTCATGAATGACAGCACAGCAATGCAAGGCAGGTGAGTGTAGATGGGCATCAAGAAGAAGCAATTTGCTTTGGTGGCACCATGTCTAGCATGAGCCAAACCCACCAAGCTTTGGGCAAAGCAAGTGGTGGGGTCACACCTGGAGCACCAAAGCACCCCGGCCAGCCCTATGCTGACAAGTCTCCATCCCACTAGTGGGAGCAGGGCAACCATGGAAGTTACAGGGACCCTTTCCCAAGCCTCCACATGGGGACACAAGTCTGAAATCATGCACAAGCCACAAGAGCTGTTGCACTTGGGATGGGAAAGCAGAGTGGAGGAGAAACCTCCTTATGACAAGGCAAACAATGATCTCTCATAAATGAGTAACAGCCCTGCATGCTCCTGGCTGTCCTCACCTTATCTCCTCTGCACAAACAAGTCCTGAACTTTGCCTGCTGCTTGGCTCCCGACGTGCCGGGGACCGGAGCCGGGAGTGCGGCCGGGCAGGGATGGTGTTTATCACAGGGCTGGCGTGGAGCTGTGAGCCAGCCCCAGCTAACATTTAACCATCATACACACCGAGCCAGTACAGGGGGAAAGCAAAAATAAATTAAACTGGGAGGTTGTGCAGGGTTCCTGGCTGGGCAGGGGGGAGCAGCCTCCCATGCTGTCAGGGCTGGGCTCTTCTGCTTTTTCCAGGGAAGCAGCTACACCCATTTCCAAAGGCTCGTTTGCCCAAGATCAGATGTAACTTTGTCCTAAAGAACATTTAATCAGTTACGCTGTAAGAGCCAGTTAATATTTTACTCGAAGAAAAGGGCTGTTCCAAGAGTCCCGATTTTTTTTATTTTCTACTTTTTATTTTTCATACCTAGGGTGGGGGAGAAAAGGCAAGACAGAACTGAAACATTTCTTGGCTTCCCTCAGGTCAATACCCTGGTCTGCAGCCACGCCAAACACCCCCAAACCCATCACTTCCCCCTTGTCCGGGTGCAAGTTCTAAGCTCAAGGTGAAGCTGAGGGCTTAGGCAGGAAGCAGAGGAGGTCTTGATCTGTGTGACCCACCACTAGAGCTGGGGGCAGATGGATTACGCAAGTCCAGCACTTCAACGGAAATGGAAAAAAGCTGGGAATGGAAATGCCACAGAGTTTTCTCTTGGTGAGTGAAACAAAAAGGGGAGATGAAGAGGCTGAAAAGCAGCAGCAAGTCCAATGAAACTACGAGTTTAAGAGAAAAACTTCCCAGAAAAGCCCACTCCATCCCCAGGAGTGACTGGGACTCCCAAGTCCCTTGGCACCGCACCTATTTCCCAGCACGGGGGGAGCCAACATAGGACCTGATAAGTCCAGGCTCAGCTCCCACGCTGGCTGGCAACGCTGAAGAAGCAGGATGGAGGATGCAGGACCCGGCCACAGGGACATCCGGAGAGGGGCAAAGCCAGAACCAGCTGCTCTACTCACAACGTGTAACATCCACAGAGGCAAAAGCCCACCCTCCTACCACTGGCTGTCAGTGCTCCTACGGGCTTCAGCCACAGCTCCCAGCACGGAGCCAGACCCAGGTACCATCTCTCACCAGTGGGATGTGTTTGCTGGTCCCTGGGGAAGGCAGGAAAGCAGTGGGGCAGCAGAGGCGTGCAGGCGTGGGTGAGCACGCAGGGGAGCGAGCGAGCCCCGGTCAGGTCTGACTGGGTTTACTGGGTCACGACAGAAGCTGTGTGAGCATGACTGTGCCAGCCTCAGCCTCCCACCGGCA
Source organism: Leptocoma aspasia (assembly GCA_013399835.1). NCBI lineage: Eukaryota > Metazoa > Chordata > Aves > Passeriformes > Nectariniidae > Leptocoma > Leptocoma aspasia. The sequence continues at coordinate 901,204 of VXAX01000174.1, read as the reverse complement.
GCCAGCCGGCACAGCACACCCAAACGGGCTGGCCCAGTCGGCACCTCCTTAAAATCCCCATGACCAGCGTCTCTGGAGGAGTGAAAAGCTTTTGATGAGCGAATTTCCCATTCTCACCAACCTGGATCTGGCCAAAGAAACTGGCCAAAGCTGCCACACACCTCAACAGCCACTGCAGCAGGACATTCTGCAGGCATAGGAGCCCCTTCCCCCTGCCCCATGGTCCTCCAAGTCACAAGGCAGCAAAACCTGGGAGCACAAGCTGTTTGCAAGCTGCAGTGCAGGGAACCTGTGCTGTCTGTGGGGCTGGCAAACATGAAGTTTTGAAGAGGGTCTTACACACTCCCCCATAGATGTTTCCTCATCAGCACAGCTAAAAATTATGCCAGCTTTTTAATTTCAAAGGAACTCAGGAGAAAGAATGGAAGTGGTGCATGGCAACAGCACTTCTCCAGCTTACCCTCAGCATCCATTCTGGATGGCAGGACAGATTTGCACAGTGGGATAAGACACTTCCCCATCCCACCCCTCCCTAGATAGCTTGCAGTTGTTCCACAAAGATCTAGTAAAGCCCAAGCAGGCTCCCAGAGTGGCTGCTGGACATGCCTCCTCTCTCATGGGCTATTCCCCTTGGCATCACAGACTACTACAAGCAAGCACTGCCGGTTTCCCACTGGGAGACGGGGATTTCCAGTGGGTCTGCTCTGGGTTATGGAGCTGCAAAACAGCCTCAACAAAATCCCCATCAGGGACTGCACCAGAAGACAGCAATTGCACTTTGCTTTTTTATGGCAGCCCAGCCTGGGCACTCCAAACCCCATGCAGCCAATTCCACTCTACTCACTGGGGCCAAGCCTGGCACATCCCCCTGCAGCCACTCACATTTCCACTGTCACTGAACTGTTCTACCCTCCAGGAGACCCGCTCAAGTTGCCCTCAGGTTCACTGAAACAACCCAACCCGTTCCTGGCACGGGCTGGGGGAAAGGCACCTGCCCCAGGGGATGAGGTGGGGAGAGCTCCCGGCGTGGGAACAGCCAGTAAGTTATGGGAAGGGAGACAAGCCTAGCCCCAGCCTGGATGCGAGCGCAATGCATTTTGGGCCCCCCTTCCCTGGAGGCGGCAGACCTTGGGTGGGAAATCCTGCGAGATGTGGGAAGAGGAGCCGGGATTGAGGTTGCCAGGCAACTTTAATTCAGCCCTTGACGAACTTCCAGCACTTTGCTTTTGCTGCAGAGCCCAACCAGCAAATGATAAAACATCAGATCCACCCCAAGCCCATAGTGTCCATCTGTCCATCCATTTGTGCAAGGAATTTGCTCCTGGCCTCGTGCCCAGATTGCCCTGCAAGGACATGGGTCCCCCGTGGCAGCACCCCCAAAGGCCAGCCCAAAACAAACCACTGTTCCCGGCACAGAGGCACAGATTTGCAGGGGTAGGATTTGACCCGTGGGACTGGGCTGGCGCTGCTGCACAGATATTTCTCAACCAGACAGGATTTTTGTCAACAACACAAGAAAAAAAAATGCAAACTTGACAAATGCCCTCCAGGAAGAGGGGACCCATGCTGGGTCAGGGAGAGAAGGAGCACAGTGACCTCCTGGGAGCCCCTCCCTGGGTTTATTTTAGTTGCTTTCTTTAAACAAAACCATGCGTGACCCTGAGGTGCTTCAGCGGACACACACTAGAGCTTCCGCCATTCAGGAAGCAGATGTACTTCTTTACCCAAATTTGGGATTTGGGCACAGAGAAGGGGAGGAAGAGCCGCAACATCAGCTCCTCTCAACATCCTGCCCTGCTCCTGACACAAAGCCCCCACGCAGAGCACAGCCATCATGGAGCCAGGGAGGTGGGTGGGAGGCTCCTGCAGGCCATGGGAACAGGCTCCGAATTCCCACAGCACAGTCCCCACCAGCCACCAGCAGAGGAGAGCACCCAGCTCTGATCCCAGAAATGTCACGGCAGGGAGGAGACATGTGAAGTAGCAAAGTGATGGATGGGAGAGTGAGCAGGGACAGTCAGGGATGTGGGCCACTTTAAGGGGCAGTGCTGGAGGGAGCCAAACATCCCTGGAAAGACAAGCTGAGCAGTCGGCAATAAAACTAACAGACCAGTTTCCAAGAGATTTGTCCTCCACCCCCAGCATATTATCACCATCCCCCTGCTGCGTTCCTGTGGGGAATGTTGCCCACCCAACAAGGGGCAGGGATACACAGTGTCCCCCCGCACATGGCTGCAGGGATCAGGGTGTGCTAGTTTCTCCCAAGCTCCCTGTTTTCACTAATCTCACAAGAACTCATTCCTCTCCTCCATCAGGTCGGGTCTGATGTGGAGCAGGAGATTCAAAGGGGCTGCCAGGCAGCAACAGATCTCAGTGCCAAGTCCCCATGAGAGCTCTCCAGCCATTCCCATTCAAACCCACCCAAAAAAGTCCAACTGAGAAAAAAAGGAAAGCTGCTCTGCCCAGTGCCATGGCTGCCAGGCACAGGGACAGCTCTGCTGCAGCTGCTCATGACATGACACAAGCAGACAGCAAGAGCACAATGCCCACGACAGCAGAACAGATCGTTCCTCCACTGCCCACCCTAATGGAAAACCCACCAACACCATCTGTTAGTTGAAACAATTCCTTGCCTGGATCCAGAGGTCTTGCCAGGAGATGGCCTGGAAGGGTGCAAGGAGGGGAGGCTGAGGAGCAAACCCTTGCAGCCCAGCAGTTGGACCAGGAGCACCAAGGGATGACACAGCCAGCCCAGACCCAGAATCCCCGGACAGAGCAGCAAAACTCCCCGCACAGGAACAATTCCTCACATGCTGGAAGCCATTAGCTCTTGCAAGACAGCAGTGAGGACACAGTCCCTATGGCTCTTCCCTCTCACACAGCACATATCTCCCCGTTGGAAACAGCAGCACAGGGTTGACCCCACAGCCTGGGAGCACCTGAGAGTACAGCAGGGAGACAAGCAACAACCGGGAAGTGAAACCGGATGGTGCCGAGACTTGGTGGCCTCGCTCTGACTTCACCCGCACGCCTCCAATCCAGGACATGGGGGAGGCAGAGCGCAGCCATGGAGCCCTGAGATACGGGATGCAGATCCCTGGGGCTCCCACCTCTTCCATCATTAGGAAGAGGCAAACTTAGTGTTAGCAACATCACCTCCGAACCCCAACCCCATTATTTTTTCATTTCCAGAGTGACAAGCTTCACCGCTGGCCGGCAGCCCCTCGGCAGCCTGGACAAACGAACAGACAGCCCTCCACATCACAGCAAATTCTCCCAGCAAGGGGGCGTCTGCATCCAAGTGGCTCAGCACTGGATGTGATCTGCAATTCAGCCTTCAAAGGCTTTGTGGCTGAAGCACATTGTCTTCTTAGCACAAGCAGCAAAATAATTGTAGAATTAAATTCCCAGGAACAATTAGAAAGAAAACAAGAAAAAAATCCCAACCCTAAATGTAAAAGGACATCTCAAAGCCAGCAGATTTCAGGGCTTTTTAAAGCATCTGAATCCATTTGCCCATCCCTGTGGCTGCACTGTGTTTCATTTCACTGGGCTCATACAATGCAAGACACGGAATTAACTTGGGTGTTTGTTTAGAGCCGGTTTGTCTTCCAGTTATTTTCCAAAGCCAGGTTTGAGTTTCAAAGATGTTTCTTGGCAATGCCTGGGGTTCCCGCCATCCGGACGGTGCGGGGCTTTCCCAAGGGGAAACAGAGGCTCAGAAATCACACACAGCCTGGGGTCCCCTTGGAAGCAGGGCAAGAGGTGGAGCACAACCCAACTTGTCTGCAGTGAACATGGGGCTTTCTGCTGCAAGCCTGTTCCTCTCCCTTTTGTTTATTCCAAAGATAAACTGTTTTCTTTTCCAAAGTCCAGCAAAACCAGATGACGGGAGCAGTTTTAGGACTTCCAGTTTCAACATCTTGTTTCCTTTGCTTTCCCTCCAACAAAGCTTCAATTTGGGGTCAAACCCAATTTTGATGTTCCACTTTGCATTCAAAACTGCACAGCACGAAGCAGTAACATCTGGCCTTTCCCACAGTTGTTTGCATACCGCCAGCTTTGCTGCCCCAAAATCAGATCCCCGCATCATTTACATGGGCTGGGCTTTGCAACAGGCAAACAGCCGCCCTCCATCAGGTAACGGAGGTGGGATTGTACCTGGAGGGATATCTTAAGCAACAAGAAAAGCAGAACCCAAAGCACAGCCTGAATCAGGAAGCTGCATCCTGGCCCCCCCCACTGGTCAGTTACCTGGTGCCTGAAACCCTTGGGCTCCTTCGTCTCTGAACAGCAGAGCTCAAGGCCCAGGAGGAAGGACAGGGTGGGTTTGGTCATGACCTTGCTATGGCAGAGCCCTCATGCTTGTAAATCACGAGGACCTGGTGGCACAGCCAGCCAGACCTGGTGGCACAGCAAGGAATGGAGATGGCAGCATTTCCTCTTGAAGCACCAGCCAGGTAGGGAGCTCTCACCTTTGAACAGGAACAGGCACTCACCCAGCACCACTGTCGGGGGGTACATAAAAAAGTCTGGAGGCATCAACTCTCCCCTCTGAGAGGCAGCAGGTCCCCAGGACAGGCCCCCTCTCACAAAACCACCCATCACATGAGCTGCTTCCCAACAAGTCTTGTCAAGATGCCAAGCAGAGCCAGCGGGCAAGTGCAAGGAAATTCCCCACATGCGGCCAGGCGAGGCTGGCACCGCATCTCCACCGCACCCACCGCTGCCCTCCTGCACGGGGGGCCGGCAGAGCCCCCTCACCAGTCTTGCTAAGCACACCTGGATGCTTTTCCTTGGCACATGACCTGCCAGATTTGCTGAATAAACCTCCCTGCTCCAGCAACCCCCCTGCATTCCTCGTGGGTAAAGTGGTGAAATGTTCAAATAGATGCTGGAAAAGGCAGGGGGGGGAGAACAAAGACTCATCTGCAGGAGCTGAAAGGGCGGTTCGGATTTGGGTTTTTTTTTTTCCCCCCTCAGGTTGCAACACAAAAATAAAGTCCTGATACGGATCTCTCCTGCTGGGGGCCAGCTCCCTGCCCCTCATCCCTCTGGGCAGAGCAAGCCTGGCCAAACCGAGATGAAGCACAGACCTGTCCCGCAGGGCACACACGCAGCATCTGCGGCTGCCATGGTCACCCTGCCCAGGTTCGGGGTTCAGGTGGGGGGGCCCCAACCAGCGCCTGCCGCAGAGGGAAGCAAAGCAGCCAGAGCCTGCAGTGGCAGGCCAACCAGCACCAAAAATGCCACTGTTGTTATTAATAATTTCCCTGCATGTGAGCAGAACTGCACTCCTCATCCATTTTGGGAAGCCTCTTTGTCTTAGCAGACTGGTTTTTTTGGCACCCAAAGAGCCTTTTCATGGCTCCCCCTCCCACTTCATGCTCTTGGTTTAAAGGCCAGGCACAAGTCACTGGCCCACCTGGGCACTGATGGAGAGAGTAAAGACAGCCCCAAATTCCACTGCTGCATGTACTTTCCACCTCTGGATTGGTACGAAGATGCAGAGAAGCCCCCAGCACAGGCTGGTCTGCTTTGCCTGGCGACCATCTGCAGCCCCCACAGCAATGCATCCCAAGGAGATGAATCTCGACGAGTCAAGGCTCAGACAAGCCACATTCCATGACCACCCCCTGATTTCCAAAGGGAAGGAGCGGGGGGACAGGGATTGCACTGCACCACCTGCATCGGTTTAGTACCTCATCCCAGCCATGTGAAACCAGCTGACCCCAGGTAATGCTCAGCCTTCCCAAACACCCCCAGCAGTTCTCATCCCTACAGACCCCTGATCCCCGCAGCCTGCTGGGGAAGGAAAGGGCACTATCCAGCCCTCCCTGCCCAGAGCTGGTGCCGTCTGTCCGCAACTCCTAGCATTGTGCTCCCTCACACCTCCAGCATGTTCCCCCATCACTCCTACCCAGGTCCCCCAGACCCACCTCACCACAAACCCCAAACCTCTCCCCAAAGAAAGCTCCTGCACTGCCACCAGATCCACCATATCCCACCTCCCCTCCTGCTCATCATCCCCAAATCCTCACCTGCATCAGACCTACCCCGAGCCCCTCTCCATGCTGCTTCCGAGGTTCTGCCCTCTTGTTTCCCCCAACACATTATTCCCTGAATTTCAACCCCAGCAGGTCAGAGCCCTGCTCGTCTTTCTCTGAACCCTTCCTGTGAGCAGCACGCACACCCAGCACTCCAGATCTGCCTGTGGACTCAACACCCGGATCCAGCACCCGAGCAGACAGAACCAGCATTCCAAATCCTGCTTGTGGACCCGGACCAAGACCCGGCACTCCAGATCCAACAACCCAACCCTGCCTGTGGATTTAGCACTCGGACCCAGCACCTCTAATCCTGCCTGCGGACTCAGCAGCTAGGATCCAGCACCGCAAACCCTGTCTGCAGACCCAGACGCGACCCTGAGCCAGCACCCCAGGATCCACCAAGCGATTCAACACCCGCACCCAGCACTCCAGATCCTGCCCGTGGGCTGAGCACCCAGCCCCAGCCGTGCGCACGCAGTACCCGCACGACCCAGCTTCCC
>VXAX01000174.1:762598-894536 GCA_013399835.1 Leptocoma aspasia | reverse complement strand
CGCCTGGCGCGGCGCGGTGGCGCAGCAGGTGCGGGCAGTGCGGGCGGCACGGCGGGCAAGGGCAGGGTACGGCTCGGTTCGGCGGCCNAAGGAGGAGGAGGAGGAGGGGAGCAGAGCAGGGCCGCCCCTGCCTGCGTTGCGCGGGAGCAGGTGGCAGCATGTCCCTCGGCAGAGTCGCGGCAGGCAGGGACGGGATGCTACCGTGAAGCCCCCGGTCGGCTCCCAGCAAGTAGGGTGTGCCGGGGGCTCACTCAGCACGGGAGATTTGGGTGATGCAGCACCCAAAAGGCCCGTGTGAATGCCCTTTGCAAAGTCAGGGTGGCAAAGGGCTGGTATTGTGGACTTGTGACTATGAAAAAGCGTGACTGAACACGGATAAGCGTCATCCTACTCTGCCAGCACTGCAAGCACGTGCTACCAGTACCATCACGCCACAGCCCCCAGTCAGAGCCACCAGTGTCAGCACAGCACAGCCCCCCGCCAGTGCCATGGTGCTCACTAAGGTGTCTTGCTCCTCAAAGTCACCCCAGCATCCTGCACTGCAGGCCTGAGGCAGGCACTGTGCCCCATCTTCTCTCTGCTCTCAGCACGTCCCACCGTTCACGCATGGCAGAAGGTTGTTTGGAAACACAGGCATGTAATGGTTTCTCTGGGGCCCTGTGTGGAGCCTTTTTATCCTGGGTGGCTTCTGCAGCTCCTCCCCATGTGGAGGAGCTGCCAGGTCCAGGCCTGTGTTTGCTTTCCTTTCGTAAGCTTCCAGCACCTGGCCAACCCTCCCTCCTCACCCCTCACAGCAGCAGCAGGCCTCCCGAAAGCAAAACTCTGAGCCAACATTGTGTGTAATCAGCAGGTTGGATCTAGGGCAGTTGGAAATCAGCTGGAGCAGGAGGTGGGGAAATGCTGTACCTGTGTAAGCTGAATTACAGCTCTTTCAGAGCTGGCAGGGTGGCCGGGTGATGCCAGCTCATGGTTACAAAGCCATGTGGTGCCCAGTCCCAGCACCATCACCTCTGGATGCCAGTTCATCCCCTCCACTCCACTCCAACCCCTCCCAGGGGTGAGGTCTCAAGGAAGGGGACAAAGGCCACCCCAACCCCACACCCTGCAGACCTGGAGCCAGACCCACAGCAGGACATAAGGTTGAGCAGGTTGTGCTACAGTTGCTGAGCATTGTCTGGGGATGAGGGTCAGCCCTAGTTGGGATTCCACCACCTTCTGGACCTTAAGGGTCAGTAAAGATGGCAGGGCCAGGGTGTTCCTGTGGGGAGCCTGACTAACCTGCCGTTCTCAAGGCCCGACTGCCAGGATCCTACCTCCCACAAACACTGTAGGTGGGAGGGAGGGTAACAGAGGTTTGAATCCCCCCAGTCCTCACCCACCAATGGGTCTCAGCTGAGGAGGGACTCATCCGAGTGCTCCTGATGACAGGTGGCTCTGTCACCCTTGCACACACGCCCCAAGCAGCCACCACCCCCTCTCCCAGCATGATATCCCAAGACCCATTCCTTGTCCCCACTATCAGAGCAGACACTACCCACCTCCTCGAGCACTCCCTGCCTTCCCGCCCTCGCCTCCTCTGTGCTCCAGAGGCTAATTACCATTTCCTCCTGTCCTTGGGCAAAACCTCAGCGTCTCCTCCACGCCCCGCTTTGCCTCGCCCCTCTGCCCACCCTGCGGAAGTGGGAGGCCCACGCACTGGGAGCCAGGCAGGGATGTTCTTGGCGAGCCTGTCTTCCCCAGGTATGGGATGTTCAGGTGCTGCAAGGCATCCTCTCCAAACCCCATTCCCTACCTTAGCAGAGGCGCAGCTGGAGGCTGTGGGGCCAGTTATGGGGAGAACTGGTCCATGAGCACTGGGAAAGGGGGTGGCAGGGCTGGGACAGCGCTGCCTAAAGCTCCCCCTTATCCAGGGCACTGTACCCGTCCCGTTCTGCAACAGCACTCCCTGCCTCCCACATGGCTGGAAGCCGAACCCAGCACAAATTGGAGCTTCGTTAGCTGCTGGCCTTGCAGTCGGATAATTAGTGCGTGAGTGCAGAGCAAGCCGAGCCTGGCGCGACCAGCACTGGGCTTTTACAGGCCTGAGCTTGCGAGGCTTTAATTAATTAACACGAGTCATTGGCAGCTGGAAACAGATCTATTTTCAGAGCTTTGCCTGCTCTGCTGCCCCCATGAGATTAACTGAAGGAATTTAGGGCTCCACGAGGTTGAAGGCTAGGGCCTTCCTCTTCTTTACAAGGCTTTCCCAAGAGTCAGAGCGGGTTCCAGGCAGCAGGAGCCCAAACAGACCCAACCCTCTCCTGTACTTGCATCCCTCATATCCACAAATTGGCTCTGCTAAGCAGGGAAGTCTGGGTCCTAGCCCAGAGCTAGGAAGGTGCAGGAAGGGAAATATCCTATTAGGGCAGCTGTAGAATCCTAGAATCATTAAGGTCGGAAGTGATCTCCAAGATCATTGAGTCCAACCTTTGACCAAACAACACCTGGTCAACAAAACCACAGCACTAAGTGCCATGTCCAGGCGATTTTTAAACATCTTCAGGGATGGTGACCCCACCACTTCCCTGTGCAGTCCATTCCAATAGTTAACCACACTTACAGAGAATAAATTCTTCATGATGTCCAACTAGAACCTCCACTGGTACAGCTGGAGGCCATTTCCTCTTGTCCTGTCACTTGTTACTTGGGAGAAGAGACTGACCCTGACTTTGCTACAACCTCCTTTCAGGCAATTGTAGAGAGTGACAGAGTCTCTCCAGAACATCCTTTTCTCCAGGTTAAAGAACCCCAGCTCCATCATCTGCTCCTCATAGGATTCACAGCCCTACAACTCCTAACCCAGCCCAGGGCCCAGCCCAAAGCAGGGGACCCTTTGAGTCATGAGATGGTGCCTCAGGAAACCCCCCTCCCCAAAACCATGCCAGATTTTTTCTGTAGTGCTCTCTCCCTGTTACTCCAAACAGCCTTTAGGAAAAGGAAATGCTTTTGTGCCCTCATCACCAGCCCAGAGACTGGTTACTGTTTAATTTCTTCTTCTTGTCTCTTAAACACTGTGTGCCACAGGGAGAGGACGGAGTAGAGCAGTCTCTGCCATGTCACAGCCCCACCCGTACGTGGGCCAGCTGCCCAGCACAGCACAGCCCCACCACTGCGGCACATGGCAAAACCAGGCAGATGCCAACAGCCGGCATTTTTGGGTTCACCTGTTTCTGCCCCACAGCTCTACCCATGGCAGCCAGTAGAAAAGCTCAGAGACAGCCCCTTTCACCCCTCAGATGCCCTGGGAGCCAGGGCAAAGCCATGGCAGCTCTCACGTTTCACTTGGCACCACACCCCCATCCCAGCCGGCATCCAAAATGATGCGAGGAATTATAACAGGGCCACGGCACCGTGAAATATTGATGGGATTAGCGCGGATCAGCTCTCCCAGCACGCATGCTGCGCTCGCCCCGGCCTGCGAGACGCGACCTGCACGCACTCAGGTTGCAGCTCAGCGCCCGGGGCGGCAGCGCTGCCGGGTGCTCCCTGCTAGAGACACTTCCCCAGCTGCCACCAGCCTTCAGCCTTCCTGGAGGGACGTGTGGACCCCCTGAGAGCACACAACGACATGATTTAAGGTGCTTGATGCATGACGCTGCTCTGCCTCAAGGTCTGCTGGGGATGAACCATTGTCTGCTTGTAGCTCAGCACCAATTGTCACCCTGGACCCCAAGCCAGGGGTCCTGGGTGCAGTCCCAAAACATGCCAGCCCCCAGGCTCCAGCCATCTTGCCCCCTTCTCAGGTTTATCCTGCACAGCCAAGACCTTAGTGGATGTCCCATGCACAGAGGTGTCCAGGGTGACTGTCAGAAGACCCCCACACTCCCCACTGCTGCATGTCCCCACTACTGGGAACCAGGTTTGGTCAGACAGAGGATTTCATTATGGGTCATAGAGGTGTAAATACAAACAACTTAGCAGGATCAAATAGCAGCCAGGATTAAATTAGAAATACACTGGCAGGGTGTACACCACAGGAGCAGCATGTCGCAAAGGATTCCATTTTGGGATTGCAGCACTAACAGGGCATTAGTGCCTATCAAACCCATGGGGTTGACCAGGATCCCCAGTCTTTGCTAGGAAACTGCTTCCTAAGGCAGGCCTGGCTTCTGCTCAGCAGTACCTGCAGCCTGTCTTTCCCTTGCCCCAGGTAAGAAAATAAGATAAAACTCCAGATCTGGGATTTGGTTTGCCAGCCTGTGTAGTCCGAGAGGCAGCAGGCATCCAACCATTTCAAGCTGCTCTCCAGACTGGTTTAAAAGCCAGCTGGGAGTTACAAAATCACGGTGCTCGAGCCTCTGGGGCTTTGTGAAACCCACAAAAGAGTTGTGAAACTCAGGCTAAGGCCATGCCAGCCCACACCGCAGCGAGAGGCTTGTTGTAAAGTCAAAACCACCAGCGGAAAAACAGGTACTTTCCCCTTTTGACATGAGAAAGTAACAAGCAAACCAGCCTTTCTCCAGGCCCCTCCATCCCTCAGCTACGCTGTGAGACGTGCACTGCTGCTTTACCTGCCTCCATGGAAAAAAAGCCCAATGGGGAGCACACCAGCCCCACACCATGGGGGAGTCTCACTGCTCCAGCACCCACCACCTCATCAGCCTCCTTTGCCCACCATAGGAGCAGCCTGCCCAGATTCCAGGCCAGGAGAGCTGTGCAAAGCAGAGGAACAGAAAAGACCACATGGTGTTGCCTAGACTCCGAGAGCAGCACTTGGGGCTTCCCAGCAGCTGAGTACACACTCACCAGACTTGGCTTTGTTTCTTGAGAGTGTCATGGACTCATCAAGCCAAGCGTGATGCTCCACAGATTGGCCCCGAGAAAAAAAATATTCCAGTGGGCACAGAGCATGAAAGGCTTGGGAGCCTCTTCCCTTCAAATCATTGAGCAAACTTTCCAAATCACTGTTTCTCCAGGCTGAGAGCCAGCGGGGAAAATTACAATTGCAGAAGAATTTGTCTGAGAAAGTTATAAGGAGATGGAAGAAGGCAGGGGCAGACCAGAAAAGCCAGCCTGTGCTGCAGCCCCTCCAGCCCAAAGCTCAGCTTCAGGGAGGGATGGGACTTTTCCCCCCAGCTCAGTACAGCACAGAGTTGTTGCCTCCACTTCCTGCAAGATCACATGCTGCATTTCTCCTCCCATAAATGCCTGGCAGTAGAAATTGGGATGTTCTGCCCAGGGCCATTTGTTGACGAAGGCTGCCAGGTGCCGGCAGCCCCAGCCGCAGAGCCAAGCTCTGTGCCAGGGCAGATTTTCTCAAGGGAGAAGCAGCTGAGTCACAGCAGCCTCCGATCCGTTCCCACAAGCCCGGCTGCAAGAGACGCACGGGAGTTCGCGGAGGACAGGCGCTCACACACACAGGGAGCTGGCAGGTTTGGTTTGCTTGTCTGCAAACCTCTCTAAGCCAGCGGAAAGCATCTCCCTGGCTCAGGATCTGTCGGCAGCGTGCCCTGAGGGAAGGGCTGGTGAGACTGCGGGAGGGCAGGGTCCTGACCTGCCTTTCAACCAGGCAGAGCTGCTTTGGGATGCTCCTGCAGCATGGGGGGGAAACGCCAGCAGGCACTGGGAGTTCCATTAGAAAATGGACTTTTGAAGCTCATTGTGGGGTCTTGTCCCAGCTCTGGCGCAGGAGCAGGACAAAGGTGGCTGCAGGCAGGGAAGAGACAGAGGCATAGCTCCAGGAGAAGTGACTTGCTGGGCTGGACGTTGACAGCCCCTCTGCCCATCATCCCAGCTGCTCCCAGTAAAAGCAGACAGGCTCCAGCCTGGCCAGGAAGCACAGGGGTGTCTTTCTGTGTTTCTGCAGTGGGCCACAGACCCCTGTGTTTTCCCCTGCATGGCAGGTCAGGTCCCTGCCACACACTGCCTAGAGCAGTAACACAAATACCTGAGGTTGCATGAGGGATAGGACAAGACTGGTGGCTATTAAAAGCTGCCCTTTTGGGTGAGCCAATCTGCACCCCCCAGACCTAAAGCCAGGAAGGTGTTATGGCCCCCAGCATCCACCCTCTAGGCCAAGATACCAGACAGGATCCATGTCCCCATGGCTTCAGAGACCTTTTTGCTCTGTGTCACTGTGCCCAAGCAACCTCTCTCCCAGCCCTGCCTCCTCCAGCCAAATGCTTGGATGGCCCATGGGCATCCTACCCCTCCTTCCCAGGCACTGAACCCCTACACTGCTGTCTCTGCCACCAAAGAAGAAACAAGCCCAGCAGTGCAGTAAATAACCCCCCCACACAGCAGAGCACTGGCAAGCAGAGCCGGGCACATCCATCACTCTCACAGTTTTTCTTCAGCTCTGACACTTTGATAGGGGCGAGGGGGTGGGGAAGAAAAGTAGCTTCCAAAATTTATGAGCTAGGATTTAAAAATATAGTCTCCCAGAAGCACTGCAAAACCCAGAGATGGTGAAGGCGAGAGTGGCTTAGAAGTTGCCTTTAGAAACGAATGCAAAAGCTGTGCCTGCCTTGGAAAGAGGGATTCGAGAGACCTGCATGGCTGATGTCACAAACCACGTCCCCAATGGGATCATTTTGCAAGTCACAGCTCTCCGTGCCGTGCATTACAAGTAAAGTGAAAGGTAGAGGTAACAAATGATGGGTTAAAATCCCTCCAGCCCAATGGTAATGTCACCCTCAGTGCAGACAGGATTTCGACTGTCACCTTCAATTGCCCAGAATTTCTCCTCTGCATCCCTGACCTTCCACTGGCACATGCATAGCCAGCCTTCCAGCCCTTTTGGAAACAGATCCCTTTATGCAAAGAAAAGAGCTTGTAGTTGTAAATTTAGCTGAAAACATCTCTGCCACAGGGAATCACGTATCAAATAATAAAGCCAAATGAATGTCAGGAAGAGCAACCACAATATTGGAGTCCTTGGTCTTTACAGATGGACTGTCCCTCAGCAGGGTGCTGCAGAATGAACAGCTGAAAAACGTTACCCAGTCATTAAAAACACCTAAAAGTAATTTAGCCTGAGTGACAATGATGCTCAAAGCAAGTTGTTTGTCTGTGGAGATAAAATGAGCTATTTCAAGCTTGCCTTTTGTTGTAGCTTTCTGTTAAAGTCAGAAAGGACTGAAAAATGCTGAGCTGACAGCCTTGCCAGCTGGTGCTGTGGCAGTTCTGTGGGGAGCATCACCATGAGCTGCTCTGATCCCCCCTGCCATCACTCTCCCATATTCCCTGGAAGGATGCTCAGAATGGTCTGGGAAGATGGTCTCTGGGGCCACCACAGCATCTCTGCTGCATTACTGTGCCATTTAGGATGATGGTTTTGCTATGGAAACATCTCCCTCCTAACAACAGATCTGTCAGCACGTGTCCCAGAAGCAGACCAGCATTCATTACATGGTAATTTTTGCTTCCCTGTGATGGAGGCCAGGGACTTATCCTTCCCATGCTTTTCTTAAAAAAAAAAAAACCAAAAAACAACGCGAATATCTCGGTTCACCCATCAACAGCATGGCATGAGCCCAGGGTTCCTCTAAAATCTCCTTGTAAGCATATTTTTGGTGGGCTCTTTGGACACACAGAGCATTTCAAGCGCCCAATGTTAAATATTTCAGGTGAAACATAACTCTCCTAAGTGCAGCCAGCCTTACTCTGAAGCTCCAATTCAGTGAAATTTCCCAGCAGCCTTCAGGAATTGATTTGCTTCTTGCTGGTACCTTCTCTCCGTGCTGTTCAACTGAGTTAATGTATTCCAAAACCTGATTTTTTTTTTTCCTCCCCCTACATAATCAGATTTTTGGAGGCTGCAGTGAGATGCCTTACAAGCAGTTTTTGTCCTTAGGTGTTTTCTGAGCAGGCTGCATCCATCACGTCCTGGTGCTTTAGCACATCTCTGTATGAACGGTTCGTTCGAGAGTCAGCTGAATTCCTTTGATTCATGTTCCTGCATATCCATATAGCTAATTTACCTTTATTAAAAGGACAAAAAAAAAAAAAAAAAAAAAAAAAAAAGGAAAGAAGAGGAGCTATTAAGAAGGACAGTGTCAAGGCCAGCAGAGCAAGTGCCGGAGGGCTGGGTTAATGAGCTGCGTGGTTGCTGCTGTCCAAGTGCCCAGGCTGGCTGGAGCCAGGAGCTGCTGCCCCAGCAAGGCTGACTCAATCCTTCACTGGGCAGACAGGCTGCAGAGCCCTGCACCCCCCTTTGGAGAAGTCCCTATGCTTTGGATTCCATGGTTAACCTCACTTGCTCCAGCCTCCTCCCTGGCATTTTCCAGAGGAGGGGCCCTGCGTGTGTTCAGCTTGAGCCAAGCCCCCTGCCCAGCCCAAGCTGCATCCCTGTGCTTTGGGGAGAAGCTGAAACACAAATATGGATAGATGGATTTGCCCTCACATCTCACAGGAACACCACTCTGTTCAGTCTCGTGGGCCAGACAAGGATGCTGCCTCCCCGCTGCCTGTGCCAGCAAGGTCACTGAGCTGTGCCCTGGCAAGGACACTTCCAAGGAGAGGGAGCAGGGATTGGCAAGACGCTCGTCACAATCATTTATTCTTGTCATTTCTGACCCTCAGGGTAGGAAGAACATCAGAGCACTGCAGGCACAAAACAACAAGCTTTGTAGGTCATATCAGCGTGTAGAGTACCATTAGGAACCACAGCACGAAGCATGAATAATACTTCCTTTATTCCATCATATACCTCAACGCCCTTTAAATAAATGCAAATGGTTTTTTGTGGATGAGGTTTGTACGAGACGCCCGCTCAGGGACTCAGGGCTGAAATGGAGCTGGAGCAGTAATTTTGCTCTCTCCCCTGACAAGTCAGAGTGTCTGCAGCACTATCTGATAGGCTTACTGACAGTCCAAGCCAACCCAGGCAAAAGAGCCAGGAGAACACTGTAAATCTTCCTCTCAGAGATTTATGCTCTACCCATTAAACCAGAACCACAAAACACATGTCCTTCCATACTACCCTTCTCTCTCTGAAGAACACCAAGGCAGGAAAAAACTTTGACGGACTCCAAGCCTGGAAAGGGACCTTCAAGAGCCAATTGCATCGTTTCTGAAAAGCCACCAACACTCAGCCTCGACAGCTTAAATCCTAAAATCCTTTCAGCAAATTATGACCTCGATTACTAAAAATGATCAGATAACGCGAAGGCAGAGAGAGATGTGCAGTGAGTCATCGCCCTCCAAGCACTTGAACGCCCTTTGGTCTCAGCCGGAGTGGGGTGAGGTTGCCCCCAAGAGGCAAATCTGACAGAGCAAGCAGAGAGGGAAAATGCTGAATTGTGCTCTAGAGGTACCACATAGGAAGGATTAAAAAAAAAAAAATCTCCTCATCTGCTCTTATTTATACTTCTCCCTAGCTGCAAACGTCTATGGATGGGGTGGGAGGGGAGAGGAAGGAGGTCAACTCTGGCATGTGGTTGGCTGTATTCTGCTGGAGTTCCTGAACCACACAACTCGTTTTCCTAGTCTCACTCACAGGGTCATTAGAAAGATCAAAAAATGTCACTGAGTTTTCTTCAGCCAAATGAAACATTTGATCCCATACACCTCACTAGGCTCCTTCAGAGCAAGGGCTGGCACCACCTTCAACAGCAACTTTTGTCTCAGGAGTGGATGAAGAGACACAATGGTGGACATGATGGACAGTTTGGAAACTGAGAGATGACATGAAATCCCTCAGCTGTTCCCGTAAAGCATACAGGCAATAACACCACACTGGACCAAATCCTAGTACCTTGCAGGGGGTGAAGGAACAGGACAGACATCTGGGATATCTCCCCAGCACATGCTCCACCCTCCAGGGATCAGCAGCCTGAAGCTTTCTCAGCCAGGGAGAACTGCTTTCATTCACAGACCCCACTGCATTTTTCTGCCATAAAATGCTCTTTGAACCTCTAAGCTTTTAGCATCCACAACATCCTGAGGCAAGCAGATCCCCAGCTCCTGTCTCCTTTTGTTTGCTTTGAGCTTTCCTGCTAATAAAAGAGCTATGGAGTCCGAAGCCATATTACAGAGCGCCATTGAATGGCTTCTCCTTATTTGCCCTTTTTCAGGCCATTTGATTGTTGAGCTCTCCATCTTACTTTCCAACACTGCAACTATTTCAGAGAGATGCAACCGACTTCGGGCCACTACAGTTTATTCCTGTCCTTCACACACACACAGAGACTCCTTCACAAAGAGCTAAACCTGTGACATAACCACGGATTTAACCGTTCCTGCAGCTGCTTTTCAAGAGGACACCATTTAAACACCCAAGCTGAGATGCACCCAGGGTACTCACTGCTCCTGCACCAGGCTCCTTATGGGTCCCCCTGTCCTGCTCAGCCGGAGAACATTCCCGCATCCCCAGCACGAGCCCCTGCTGCAGCACCTCGGCTTACTGTCAGCTCCAAACTGGAAGCGTCATCTCCAAAATTACTGTTGCGCTGGCTCCTGCCAGACTCTTAATTAGAGGAAGGCTGACACAGTTTCTCAGCAAACGGCGTTCACATACTGCGGGAAAAAACAGAATGAGGGCAAGAGGAAAAATGGGCTAATCAGAGAAAATCAACTGGAGGGAAAAACACGTTGCATTGTGCAAACCTTACCATAACAATGCTGGAGCACAAAATACGGGGGCGGGGGGGGAAATGGGTTAGTACACAGGGGAGGCAGGCAGCGCTTCACAAAGGTGAAGGAGAGCTGATATGCAGTGCAGCATCTCGGCATCCTCACCTGGCAGGCCTCTCCCCACAGCCTGGTTAGGGCAAAGGGGACAGCTCAGTTTCCAGCATGCAGATCAACGTGTCTGAGAGCCTGAGCGATGCTGTCTGTGGAGCCCATGGCTGCTCTGCATGATTTACACTGCCTTTATAAAAGACTGCAGTGTGACTGAAGCATGAAACTGAATGCCTTGCCCCCCTCTCCCCACCACTGCCCTTGGCAGCTTGAAGCTATTGTTTTTATTCCAGCTGCAGCCTGGCGGTCAGTCCGGAGAGGAAAGGGACCCTCTGCTCCTGCATCTGCTCCGGGAGCCAGGAGTTTCACCAAGCCCCCGGAAAAGAGAGCCTGAAACCCAAGGCAAAGCCCCGGAGCCTGCGTGCCAAGCCCCAGCTCACAGCGCTCACTGCTCAGGTGAAGCACTCACCCCGTAGCACAAAAGCAGCACAAATCCATTTACCCTTTCTGCTTCTATCTGCGAGAGGGAAGGATCATCGCTCACCCGGCTTCAGGCAGCTTCAGCTGCAAATGCAAACCCAAAGGGAAGCACTGGGACAAGGGTGTGTGAAAATGGCCCCTTTATCCACCCCTACACACCATGCGGGCCAAACCTGCCTTGAAAAGCTTTAGGTTTCCCCCCAGGCTGATGGCAAAGGTGCTTTGATGACAATGAAGGGAACAATTCCAGCGGAGTTTCCATCCCCTCCCCTGTGACCTCCCTACAGGGAACTGGGAGGTGGCAGGAAAGCCGAAGGAGGTGAAACATTAGCAGCAGCTCACCACGCAGAGACAAGGGAGGGATTCAAAAAAGTACTATGTATCCAAATGCCACTTAAAAGCAGCTTTAAGGTATAGGACTGGCTTTCTCCAAACGGATCAAAATATCAAGATGGGAAGATGCGAATGTTTTTCTTCTCTCACCACCCAGCCTTGCTTTTGATACCAGATAAAATACTCCCTTTCAAATTCCTGACTGCAAAGGCGAGGAAGCGCTGGCTGAAAAAAGCATCAGTCAGGCAAAACTAAAAGCCTCTCCGCAAAGAGAAGCCCTTCGAGGAATTTACTTTTCCTAGGATCCTGCCCACCAGCAGCCCACGCCGCTCCCCAGCACTGAAAGCCCTTTTCAACACATGATAAGAAGAGGCCCTGCCAGTAAAGCTGGCAAAATATCCACAAGGCAAAACATGAAGGTATTTCACAGCCTGGGGGGAATATGGAGAAAACGGTAATTAAAGGAATTCTGATAAGTTAAACCACAAGGAATAAGCTAAATCCACTAATGATTGTCTGACCTCCCTGGACAGCTCCTTTGGAGCTCCTCAGGAGCTGCTTAGGCTCTTACAAGCTCATCAAACCTCTTCCCTGCTCAAAGCCATCCAGTCCCAAGAGCCTTTTCTCTCTTTCTGGATGCAAAAAACAGCACTAATATGCCAGTGGAAACAGCTGCCCCTCTGGCAGAGGGTGGTGTTTCCCACTGGGGAACTTTGGGCAAGAAGCAGTTTTCCAAAAGCTCACAGACCCAAGGAACAAGGCCCCAGAAAAATTAGGAGGGTCATCTCCAGCAGAAACCTTTCTGATTTGCCCTTCTCAGTAAAACAAAAAGTCACACAACCACCACAAACCAGTGGAAGATAAACCAACAAAAAACCAAAACACAAACTCCAAGCTAGGGATAATGTGCTATACATAGAGTTCTCCTGGGAAAGAAAACAAGCAGAAGACCAGCATTAGTACTGTAGCTCCAGTATTCCTGCTACTGACAGGATGAGCAGAGGAACCCAACCACCTGGAAGTACTTGCTTGAATCTCCACAGCAGCACAGTCTGTCGCAGCCCCCACACCCAAATGTTGGCCCCCAGGCACCCAGGACTGGTGCTGGACAGTGCTGAGCACAGACACCTCTAATGGAGACAGACCTGGCTTTCTGTGCTCAGAAAACCAGCACTGCAGCAAGCAGCCCTCAGTATTAAGTCTTTTTCCACACTGAAATCCCTTTGCAGCAATCTAACCAGATGCTCCACCAATAATAACAACACACTTCAGGTGTTCCAATCACCTGCTTTTCCCAAAGACATTCTCAACTAAATCGTCAGCTTTGGGGACTTCAGAGAGTTCCTGCAGCTGCTGCATCAATGAAGTGTCCTACTGACCTTCAGCCAGACCTACCTGCAACTCGTTAATCACTCTTGAAATCCCCATCCGTTACCAAGTTCCACAACAGGAACAGTGAGAATACGAGATGCACAAATAGTGTCACTGCCAGATTTCTTCAACTTTAAAACCAGAAGTGTTTGGGTTATTTTAAGCCATAGAGAGGCTTGTCAGAAAATTTAAAAAAAAAAAAAAAAAGGCAAGGAGCTACAAACATATATTTTATAACCAGACTTTAATTTTTTTCTGTTATTACTGCAATAAAGTGCACCTATTTCCACATGAAATGTGATAATCAGGCTCTTAATACAGCCAACGTAGTATCAAAAGATAGACCTCAGTGCAAAATGCTTCTCTGAAGACATCCAAAGCAGTCAAGACCTTCAGTGTGCAACAACCTTTTGCAGGAAAAGGAAACAACCTTTTCCAATGCATGTAAGTCCTGGCTGAGGGACAGCAAAGGAGTTGGCAAAACACAAGGGCAGCAGGTTTGCTATTTCACTGCCAGGACGCCCCTGTGAAGACCCTGCAGGGATGCTTGGGAATCATCTCCGTAGGGATTCTGATGAGCACAAATTTAACCCACCCAATCTAGACTTCAGCACTTGAGGAATTACTCCTCAGCTACAAAACAGATGGAAGAAAAGTCCAGACCAAGCAGGAGTAGGGGAAGAGGGAAAGTGCTAGAACAGGCATTAAGCATGAAAACACAGGACTGGCTGAGCTGAGAATGATTTCAAGACTGTCTCCATCTATAGTGAGCTAATCAGCTGTGAACCCAAGAATTGTAACGTGTGCCGTAAGAATAAAATAGGACCTGCAGCCATTTGTTTTTTGTGAAACAGAACCCATTTTGTCCAGGGACATTTAACTAGAAAGGAGTGTCTGGTTTCATTTTTTTCATTGTTCTGTTAAATGAAAGTAAATATCAAAGTGGCTATTTTGTGTGGAAAAACTCCCAGCAGTTTCAACATGCTTTGAACTGCAGTACAAAAGCTGTTCATCTAAACCCCTCCCCTTTTCTTCTTCAAAATATACAAGCCAGCAATGTCAGCTTTACACAGTAAGAAAATATATACACATTAAATACAGTAAACATTCAGCATTTTTTTACCTTTATACAATATTAGTGAAAAAAATAAAAACATTAATAAAATTACATACAATATATTCAACAGAGTAAGCAACTGTTACGAGAGGGAAGGCAGATGAGCTATCAAAGAGCAAAAGATGACACTGACATAACGATGGAACACTTGAAGAAAAACCATTTAGTATGAATTTGCAAATCTAATAGATTTCCTCTAAGATGTGTCCATTCTGTAGCAGTTCTTTTATATGTAATGCACATAATTAAATTTGAAGGTTTTGTAGTTGGCAGGTTTTTAAGCCTTATTTTACATTCTTATCACAGAGAATTTCACACAAGACAGGGTAATCTACAAGAATTAAAACAAAACAGTATTATAAAACACACATTTTGATGCTATTAAAAATCTCTTATTATGGGAATCCCCATTGGTGCTTCTACCCAATAACTTAGCTTTTTCTTCCTATTACACCCATCCTACAGACAAACCACAGTGTAAGATTTAAGGGATAGCATTTGTACAGAGAGCACAAAAGGAGATCACACCTTCCTCTGATTATTTCATAAACAGCTCCTGGAGCTTTGAGCACATATTGTGTCTGCAGCAGGACTTCACACCAAGGAATTCAGTCATCATATGGCTTTCACAGTCTTCACAAAGGTGAGCCAAATGCTGTCCTCTAATCTCCACTGAGATGATATTTTATTCTCCATTTAAAGAAGGTGCAACTGCTGTATTTTGTATTTTTAAGAGACACTGGATGTTCATACCAATTCTGCTTTGCAGATTACCATGATTCAGCCCACATCTGAACCACTTCCTCACCTGCTCACAACAGGGGAAGTCTAACACTCTTTCTGAACTCGCATTTCATGTCACAGAGCAGCTCTTTTTCCCAGCCAACCTAAAACAGTGCTTGCAGGTATGCGCTGGCAAGAAAAGAAATACATACTGTTTTCAAATATGTCTTGTGATTAACAAGGGAAACAAGAAAACTTCCCTCAATTTTCAATATGGTAAAATATTTCTAGCCAGTTCTGAGAGGGCTATAGGAACAGCTGGGGTTTTTTTCAGTTGATCCACCTCAATTTTTCAGAAGTAGAGCACTTGTAGTAAAAAACAATGTTAGTCAAATCAGATTCTCATGTGTCTAGTGCTTGTCTGAATCAAACTCAAGTTCTAACTCAGGTGACTGATTTCTTCTGTTCCAAACAAGGTGAAGTTCCATTCATTCTACATCCTCCTTGATTTCAGTTTCTGTTATTTTCCCTTAACTAGGCAAGATTTCATGAATCTGGCTCCCAGAAGTCATGCAGTTTTCCCTAAAGAGTAAAAACAAATTAGTATACAAGTCAGAAATCCAGTGTCAGAAGAAATGAGTAGGCAAGTGCTTAGCTTGGGAGCACCACAATGTGCCGGAAAAAGTCCCTGGAATTTTATTCTGAAACACTTGCCAGTTTCCCATATGTGATTCAACCCCAAACATCTCCAAAAAAACAGCACTGAAAGAGCCATCTCGTTATCAACTTTCATTAATTGCTAAGCAGATTCTGCAGCCATGTGCTACACGTGTCACTCCTTGCTCTAGAACATGAAATATCACACACACATTACACAAAACTTGGTTTTTTTCCACATTGTTGGGAACAATTAATAGTCTTTACAAATGGTTAATTACACAGTTTTTAACTGCAATCAATATTAGGCATAATGTATGATTTAAATTTTATGTAAATGATACTCTGCATTACTGGAAAGCTAAGCTTTTCCAAGAGAGAGAGCTTTCTATTCCAAGACAGGACTCAAGTTGGTCTGATCACATTACAATAGAAACCTTACAAGCCAAGGCTGGAAGAAAGAGCTCTGAACTTTGAGTATCAGTAGAAATTATCCACCTATTCTACCAAGGCCAGCTAGGTGTCACAAAGGCAAATATTTCTGAGACTTATTATGGCATTATTCACTAGTGCATACTTTTACAAACAGGAGAGGCTTTGCCTAATCGTGGCATGAAATTTGACACATTCAGAGGGGGAGGAGTTGTTGAGAGCCCTTAAACATATGTGAATAGAGCCTTGGACTCAAGAAGTCTCAAAGCCACATGGTGCCAAACCACAGCAGGATGTGCCTCACTGCATTCCCGCCCCAACATCCTTTTGGAAGCATCTGCTAATAGCTGTAATCAAAGACAGGCCCTGTGACTCGACTCAGGACTGGGATTTCAGTGTCTTACACACAGCTTTACAAAAACAGCACTTTTAACGATGGAGAGGAGAGCCTGCTTTCATTGAAGCCAGCAAAGTAAGAATTTTAATTAAAATCCATTCTAATACATCTAAGTGTATTCCATAGCCATGCCATTTATAGAGAAAAAGAAAATCTCTTGAAAAGAATATGCCATTTTCAAGTGCTAAAAATGAGTTAAATGCACATCACAATGTGGGAAGAGAAAAGTTTCATTACAGTACCTGAGTAAGCCGAGTGGTTTGTATCACATCCTGCCATTTCCCATATATCCTAGCAGCCAAGCCTTTTACCTGCAAATTCACACTGATTAATTTAGCCATTTTTGTTAAAAAAGACAAAATCATACTCTATGTTCCCCCTCACAGCTTCAAACTCAAAAAAGCCAGATAACCCAACATACAAGGTTTACTGGAAAGGAACAATTTTATTGTCATGAAGTGTCATCACCTCAGCTTTAGATCCCTGGAACTCATGACTCTGAATTTTAAGTTATGCACTCCACAAAATTAGAGGCACATGACTCCTCAGGCTGAATGTTTGGAATCACCATGCAAACCTCTGGCCTCCAAACACCACCTCATCCCTGGGAAATGAGGTTAGTCACACAAGTCTGATTGTACCTAGAACAGGTGCAACTGTGGCCACAAAAGCCAACAGTGCGGCACTGGCTGCTTCTGAAACAAATTCCTTGCACATAAAACTGTGTTTTTTCATAACCAATCTCAAGCAGGTGCTTAATCCAAGCCATTCACACTGAGATTTGCTTCATATGCTGTGTTAAAACCCAGCACTGTGGCATCCTCTAGAAGTTACTGCAGTATTATACAAATGAAGCAATGGGGAAAATCAAAGTAATATTTGCCCCTCTCAGTGCAAAGGCAAATAGAAACAGAAGTGAAAGCGACCAGAAATAAAACACTCCAAGGCAAGAGCAATTAACTTGTTAAAAGGATCCATGCTCCACTAATCTGTCTGAGTAAGAAAAGAATGTTTTTGAGAGGTAAGGAAGCAGCAACTGCAAATATCTGATTTAAAGCCGAAGAAGCCAGGGCTTTTCAAAGCTGGGGCTGGTGACTTTATCACTGAGCTGACTTGAGTTGTTACAACAGCATGCAAAGCATGAAAGTCACAAAATTAGGACTACCAGATGTAAGGCTCACATGACAACACAAAAGGCAGCTGTCCAAGCTCGATGCTACGTCACACACAGTTGGCTTAATTCCAAAGCATTTTTAATCAACTCATTCATTTGAAAAATAAAATGGAGACTCGTGCAAGACAGGCAACTTTTTCAGTCCTCTGTATCCTGCCCTGCAGGTCGGCCCTGCTCTTACAGTTGGAGTCAGCCACTACTGACTGCCACAAGGAGAAACAGCAACTCTGTGGGCCTAAACAAGGAGATGCCTGGCTAAAGGGAAGATCAGTCACATTTTAGAGCTGCTAAGAGTCCCACTGTTAGCATAAGGAGCATTTTCAGTGAATTAAAATGGGCATGTATTTATCCCCATGCAGAGACATATGCAGACAGAAAAAAAACAGGAAAAGGCCCCCAAGCCCACGAGGAGCTCCTAGAATTTCCAAGGCTGAGATGAAGGAAGATGCATCACAAACACTAAAAACCACCCCAAAACCATAACAAAACATGAAAATCAAGTTTTGCATCTTACCTTAGACCGATAAAACATTCTTGCATCTTCCCTAATATCACCTTTTATGTGCTTATCTAAGGCACGACAAAGCTTCAGTAAGTGTTGCTAAATAAAGACAAAAGTGTACAGCTATTAAATCCTCCATGTCAAAACTGCAGACTTTATTCAAATATTGTATCAATTTAAAAATTACGTGCTTCAGTTTGAATTTTTCTCAGAAATACACAGTTAAGAAAGGGAAGAGAAAGAAAACAAGATCACATCACACTATCTGTTGCTGGCATGCTCCTGGTAAAGCAAGTCTAAGAGTTTTTAAAAGCAGCTTCAACACGATTCTGAAGTTCCTACTAATTAATTTGCAAATCCTTTCTGCCCCCAAAATAGCAAATACAGTGCAGTGCCATTCACATCTTTTATCAGCAAAAAAAGTTCTGAAGTTACAATAGCTGAAAATAACCTTTTCAGTAATGATGACTCAGGTAATTTATTTTGTAGGAATTGGCTGAGCAGGTAAAATATATCCAAGGTTTTATGCGCTGATCTTCTATTTTCTCTAAATTTCTGATTACTTTAATAAATCAGTTTTGCACTTCAGGATCTCCTGATAATGACTCCTAAGATCTTTCACATTCTGTTAATTTCTTCATAAAATTACTGTTTTCAATCTCTCCCTGAACAGCTGCCAAGAGGCTCCGCTCTGCAGAACAGGTGAGACATGCTGAAATTCTATTTATAAACATTTGCAGGTGTCTCAAGGCCACCACTATTTATCCCCTCTAACTGGAAGAGGGGCAGAAATGAAAGAGTTAAGATCGATTTTACACAAGTCTAGCCTGCACAATATTCAGCCACAGCCCTCTTGCCACTTGATGGCTAACAGGTCAGTGAATAATAAAATCTTTCCTCATTAAGAAATTGAGACATTAAAGAAACAATTGAAAATATCAAGTTCTCCACAAATCTAAGTAATATACTGAGACACTTAAGCATCCAAATGTAGCCAAACACAACTGGTTTATGTCTCTCAAACAGCTCCTGTGACAGATTTCTTAAAAGCCAAGAGTGATTCCACAGGGCAGAAGGTTTACACAGCAAGCAGCTCCCAGCAAATGATCACTGAAATCTGAACAGAAATACTGAGCAGAAAGTATTACTCAGAAGTTGTTCACATCTCATGGCAAAAAGGAACTACCACTACAGAGAAGAGCTACAGTCCTTGCTTTCACTTGCTGCACTCCAGCACAGGATATTTGACTGGATATTTTTGAAGTGGCTTTCTCCTAGACTGAAACATTTCAAACCTACTTCCAAAGCTGATAGAGTAATCTGACTTAGAATTTCTGTGCTAAGTTTATCTCCAGATACTTTCTGAGAAAGATTAACACAACAAATGCCTGCTCTTTCACAGCCTGATGTCTGGAGGTAGCTCCATTCACAGAAACAGAGCAGAGTTTTGTCCACAGTAAACACATGAAGTTCTTCTGCATTTACCTTGCCCAAAACAAAAGGTTCCCCCACTGCTATTATGCACTGGTGTCTTCCATCAGATGGTAGCTCTTACCAGAACAGATTAAATGTGCATGATAAACAGTATTTTAAAATCTAAAGGCCTAGCCACTAATGTTACTTACCCTTTGACTAGAATTTACAACATCAAGGAAACTGGCTTCACTGACTAGATGAAGGAGGACATAGATTAGGTAGTACACCTGGAGAGAAATCAAAAAGAGCTTTAGCAGTCAAAGCACCATCATAACTCTTCACATCTACACATGGAATCATCTCTGCTTTCTGAAATGAATCCTCCAACAGCCAGGCCAATGGAGAAGTATATCAACATATCTGACTAAATAACTAACTTGAAACAGTATATTCACATATTGAAAACATTTTAAAGCAATATTATGCTGTTTTACATAATATAAGTAACCCATAAAAATGTGGTTTTAGTAATTGAAAATTAAATTCAGCAGTTGGCTTTATTTTCCCATCATCTATCCCCAGATCAAAACACTTGCTGAGAGATTCCATGATAACCACTCAAATAACCAAGCCAATATTCAATTTTTGGATGCATGGAAATACTAAATCTTTCTAACACTTGTTTTGTGAATCTTTTATTAATCTCTTCTCTCAATCTTTTTCTGAAGCCTGCAGGTGAAGGTTTGGCTCAGCACCAAACAGTTCTCACTGATTACATCAGAAGGGAGGGAAGATTGTCCTCTGATGACAGAAGCAGAGACTCAAGTCTTGCCCCTGACTCAGAAAATCTGACCACTTCCCTGTTTGTAAAACAACCCAATACAGGTTCCTCCACCACATGCTCCTTTCCTTCCTCCATGACTATAACCAAAATTAATAATATTTTTAAAATGAACAGTAACAAAACAGTGTATTTACAGTTCCCCATACAGAAGTGTTAAAAAGTAAAATAGTCCCAAAATTGTATAAAATATATACTATTGTATATAAAATATAAAAATATGCATAAAAAACAAAAGCAAATAAGCACTATTGGCTATATACCTTATGTTCTAGTTCTGCATGAACTTCATCATCTTTATGCTCCTTCTGTCCTTTTCTCATCTCTCTCATCTTCTTCAGTAGATAAGAAGGTTTCATACACACCAGAAAGTGATGCAGAAGAGACATCTACAGATACAAGCATTAACAAATTGGACTGATTTACTAACAACAGAAAATTGGAAACTGAGTGCCACTACAATATTACTTATCCATTGGAACAAGAACAGAAAAGGGATTTTAATTAAAAAGGAAGTTTTCATGTTTTGACTATTCACAGACTTCAGTGTTTGTACATTTCCTCAACAAAAGTTCAAACCTATGAAAACAGTGTGTCTCCACATGATTACAAAAGGAAGACTCAAAGAAGTGTAGACCTCTTTCCAATGTCTAAAATTAATGTTTAGGCACATAAACAAGCACAAGCTGCAGAACATGCAGATTACACACATGTGCAAATACACTTTTAATACTAAGCTAAACAGAAAATTATTAATTGGTCATTTGGCAAGGTTCTTGAAAACACACAATATTAAAACATAAAACACAAGCATACAATATATATGTTTTCTAAACTTCCCAATTCTACAAAGACAACACATGTAAGCAGTACCTGCTTGTCACTGTCATCAGGTATTTCTATATGCTTTTTATGAAGAAATTTTGCAATTATCACTAGGCTAAGACGTCTTTTTACTTCCCTGAAAAACAATTAAAAAGTTATTTCCTATAGAATTTCTCAAACCCACAGTTTCTACAAAGTATTTGAGGCTATGCATGTCTTCCCTAGATATAATCTTGCTTGCAACTATTAAACTGGATTTTCTGAATATAGGTGCTATATAAACCAGTAACTAGGCTAGTAAAGCAGAAGTACCCTTAATCTCTTTGCAGCTCAGCTTCTGCACAAGTCAACAATGCTAGATACTTGTCTCTAAGCCTGATGTTAATGACCCAACTAGTTCTGCTCACTCAGTTACATTATAATTTACTAATT
The DNA here is from genome assembly GCA_013399835.1 of Leptocoma aspasia. NCBI lineage: Eukaryota > Metazoa > Chordata > Aves > Passeriformes > Nectariniidae > Leptocoma > Leptocoma aspasia. The sequence continues at coordinate 873,174 of VXAX01000174.1, read as the reverse complement.
TCAAAGACACAGAACTCAGAATGATGCTTTGAAGCAGACATGAATCACCCAAAGAAAATTAAATTTTGGTCACTCCAAAAAGAATTAGTGATGGATGTCAGAACCTGAAGCTAAGCCTTTCTTTGCTATAGGGTACCAAGAATCCACAGCCCAGAAACTACGTAATAGATTTAACAACCCTTTTCCACAGCAGAAGTGATAAGGAAGCTATACACGCACTCCAAGAATTGCACAAACATCTGTAACATATGAGAAAATAAGTTTTTTTTAAAGTATCAGGTAATAAATATTGCATTTTTCAGACTTTGAGCTTATACAAATAAACCAGCTGTTCCTGGTGCTGTGTATTTCTGACACTGCAGTGTCATTACCGTCCACGGGCGATGCAGCTGGGCACGAGCTGAACAAGCCACAGGAGGTTATGGTGATTACTGGAGAGTTCACTCACTGCCAGGCACAGCTCAGGCATCTTCAAAAGAAAAACAAAACATCCTGAAGCTGAAGAATGGCTGCTTGCTTTATTTTGCAAAGGAGCACACATCTACTCCCTAGAAACACAGGCAGCAGAAGTGATAAAAGGAACTGATCTAACAAGAGATGACGTACATAAAGAAATTTCTGCACTGCACCAGGAGGTGAGCCTGCTAAATACGATTTAAAGTAGAGATCAGAATGTTTTTAATGACATCCTACCAGCATAGTGCAATAATTTCTTCATTCTTTCAGACAGCCATTTTAAACATACAACTATTTTAGCACACAATCTTAAGATAAACAAACTTGTAGAAGAGGGCAGGCAACTTAATGTCACGCAACAAAAACCCTCTAAATATACCCACCCATTTCCTAAATCTCACACAAAGCTTTAAATTTTTCATATTACTATATGTACTATTATTGAATATTCTGTACTACATTTTCAGCCAGTACTTTTCTGATATGTCAAAAAAGAAAAAATAAAGAAAACTTCAAAACAGAAGTTGCAGTTTCACAAACCCACAAATCTAGTACAATACATTTACAAAGTTACCTTTGTATTCCAGTCTTTTATATTCATCAGAAGCTTGAAAAAAAGGCACTGAAAATCTATCAGAAAAGGTTTTAACTGTTTCTCCAAGCTTATTTTAAATAGCAATATAAGCAGCAGCCATATTTCTTGGTCGGTATATCCGTCGTGAATTACTGATGTACAGAAAACTAGAAACTAAAACCAAAAGAAATACAAAGCATTAAAATACGGAATTGCTTTAGTTTATTTTGAAGCATGATGAGAACTTAATTTTTCCACACTCACATTAAAATGTACCTCAAATGATGTACTGTTTTGGCAACATATGTGTGCTAACACGTCCCCATACCCCAGTAACAGCACCCTTTTATTTTAATACCTGCTGGAGACTCATTTTTTTAAGTAATGGCAATATTGCCCAGATGCTACTGGAGCAGGAAAGATCTTTCTTTACTACATAGATAATTCTCCTTTAATTTAAGGAAAGGCCAAAAGATTTTCTAAATACTCCAGTAATACTGAAAACTGAAATCAGTGGACAGTTTCTTCTGTGTGAGGGAGCCAAGATGTTCTATAAAGTGCCACAGCTGTAAAAGGGAGGCAGAAGAACTCTGCAGTTGTGAGTGAAGCCAATGGAAGTCAAGAAGCTGAAGTTTGCAAAATTCCTGCAATAAACTCTGTTGAATGTAAAGCTGAAGTCTCAGGATAGCATCTACTCAAACACATGCTCCGGGCTAGATTGCAAACACTATCCTCCCTCCCAAAAGAAAACGCAACCCACAAAAACCTTGGAGTTTTCTCACCTTAATCACATTAATTAAATTGTTTTCAAGTAGACTGGGGAATGCTGGACTGGCAAAGGCTACATCTCCTCTTGGCTGTTGTTGACTCACTGTTTCTTGCACCTGACTTCTAATAGAAGAAACACAATCTGAGCAAAAAATGAACAATTCAAAAGCCCACAAAAGCTTATTGACATCAAACTTAAGGAAAAAAAAAATCTAAATGCCTTCAAATCAAAATAATCCTCAGTTCCAGAGCATCTAACACACACCTCTAACTCCACTTGTAGCCAATTACTGTGCCCAGCTATCTAGCCAACATTCCTGCAAACCTTCGTTAGGAAGATGCAGGACAAAGGACAATGCTCTGGTTTGCTGAATCCTTTCCTAGAAGGCATTGTTTGGATTATTTATTCTTACTAAGGGTTATTTATTCTTACTAAGACCTGAGCCAAAAACTTACAGAGTATAGGAAAGGAAATAAAGAAGAATTCTACATTCTGATTCCACATTCTAAGCAAAAAACTTACTTTCACAGGATCTAGGCAAAAAATATCAAAAGGAAAACACTTACAAAATATCATGCTCATTGAAGGGGGGTTGAAGATGTTGCAATGGAAAGAGAGATCTGAACTCAACACCCATATTGACCAAAACAGTTGATATATCAGCTATTGAAGGAATCCATGGTTTAAACTGTTTATCACTGATGGAAGCTACAAATAAAAGACATGGAATGGATTAGTTTGAAGTTAGTTCTTAGCATTAGTTCCTTTAAAGGGAAACAAATAAGCTTAGCAGTTTGCATCACTTCTACCAGCTCTCATCTCAGAGGAGTCAGTACATTAAACAGTAAGCTTATTTTCAGAACAAGGAGAAAGGAAAAAGAGTCTAATACAGTATTTTACACTAGGGAAACATCTTGCCTACATAACAGGTCAATTACTTTCAAGTTTCACCCATTTTCTGTCATACTTCTCTTTCATCACAAACAGCAGAACAAGCTGACAATATTTTTGTCTAAGAGAACACATAAATTACTGCCTGTGTAGGTAAAGGTAAGAAGGTGTTATAAACAGTGGGACTGGAAGAGAAGCTAAGCAAGATTTGAAAACAGGCAAGGTTTCTGGAACAGAAGTGGTAAACAAGGAACTCCCAGCCTTAATTGTTTGAATGCTCATTCATTATCTTGAACTGTTCATTCAGAATCAAGCCTAATGCCAGCAAGGCACAAAATAAAGGAGGCTACATTCTTTCTGATATCAGCTCTGATTTCAAACAAGACTTAAAATACAGGGTACAATTTGGACAGGCCTGAGCAAATACTTCAAGAGAACCACATTACTTTAACAATGTTAACTGGTAGTCTTAAATGAATGTCAATTTTGATGGATCTGAATGAAGACATGGGGAACATAACAAAGGCACTTGCAGTGGAGAAATATTTGAGTACAGACAAAGGAAGACGACAAAACACAGAAGACATTAGCAGCACTGTGGGCTGAAGCAGATCCTTTCAAGTGTTTCTGTGCAGATGGATGATTCACTTAACTTTTGTCATTCATCTGGAAAATAAATCATGAAGTGCTACATACTGGGTATGACAATGTGAAAAACATCCTGTAGTCCTTAAGCTACAAATGTCTGCATCATCCAAAGTAAAAGATGGAAAGGAGGGCAAACTTTTGAGCAGACTGAGCTTCTCTTCAGGTCAATTCTATTTGTGAAACACCAGGAGTGAGTTTAAAAGGCTCTGTACTGGATGCACTACTGTGGAGGTACATGCCATCCAGGTTGCACACACTCAGTGAAGGTCAGCCCCCAGCATTTCTGCATTACATTGGTAAAAATAGAGCCTAAATTCAAGCCAAAATCACTCAACAGAACTAGTGCCTTTTACTTCCTCACTAATACTTTTCTAAACTGAAGAGAGGAGAAGTGCTTTCATTCAGGTGGTCTGTTTTCCATCCTTCAAATACTTACAGTTTTTAAGTGTTAACTCCATCAATCTGTCTAAGATCTTGGTGGAAACACAATGGTCAGAATGAATAGACATCACCTATGAAGAGAGAAACTATGCATCAAAAACCAAGCTGCAGATGGCATTAGTTTTCTTTCAATTAGAAAAAAATCCCAGATCAAACCAGAACAAAAAACAACACCAAACTTCCCAGCAGAGTAAAACGAGTAACAGATTAAAAATCAAACAAACAAAAAAAACCTAACCCCAAAGCCTCTAAAACAAGATACACCAATGAGAACAGAATACTGTGAACACTGATTACTTCAAGCAGTGCAAAGACAATATGAATACTGCAAAATTAATTATTTAGAGTACCAGAGTGCTGTAACCCCATGTTGGTTTACAAACAAGTTCTGAGGGCTAAGAGAATAGAAAGTATCACCTACCCCTTTGGAACCCATTTGCATCTGTGATCAAATTGAGCTGTCTGAGCAGGAGTGAAGGGAATAGAGTTAACTACACCCTTTTCCAGTCACAGGCAAGTTGGACATACGCAATACTAAACCCAAACATGAATTCTTCATTTTTCACATAACTCTTAACTACAAAAACATGACTATGAAGTACAGTTCAGGTTTCTTGGAGCACTTCACTGGCCCAACAAAAACTTCTTTTTCTCCCCCAACTGCTGGACAGTTTCCTGCTCTGTAAGTGACCTCAATTGGCTCACACTTCTTCCTTATTAGTGGAATACAAGAGCTCACAGGAAGGGGGAAAGCAATTTTTAAACTGGCTGGAGAGAAGGACATGGAAGAGCAAAATGTTTGGTTTTGGCAAATGTAGAAAGCCAGTCAACAAACAGAAGCTGCAATTTTCCCAGGTGGTCCAGATTTCTTTTTTGTTTCAGGTGCAGTTAGAATGTGGCAATTAATAACAGAATGGAGACTGGAGGGGGCCATTTTTGTGAGTAACAGCACTGTGTAAATTCCTGGTGATTCAGACACTGACACAGATTATCTTGAAAGGAGAGAGTCACTTCCTTTGAGAATGACTCCAGGTTTCTTCCTGAGCCATAAGGTACCTTTTCCAAATGGAAATTATCTGATAATGCTGGTATCAGTGATGATTTAGAGGATGATATATGTAGAAAATTGTACTTTTGCATACTGCAGCATGTATTGTTTTTCTAAGGGTGAAAGAAAATAAGATTAGTGTTACTCTCATTTTTCAGCCTTCTGATGTTTTCATTCTTGTGATAGAGTTTCTCACGCTGTTTTTTGTAAACATGCACATGCTTTTCTAACTGTCTTTTTGTTTTTCATTCCTTCTCCTGGGAGGAGAAAGGTTTGATGGACTTTGTCATTGACCAGTGTCGTTGGAGAGGTGGTAGCTTCACCTTCCAATCGATGGTTGTTTCCAGAACCCTATATAATGGGAAAACCAAAATAAAGTTTCTCTCTTCTTTGCCTTCTCTCGGGTGTGGCTGCGTTTGTCTCTGCGTTTCGTGTTGCTCGATAGAGTGACAGATTAGCATTTGCTCATGATTTGGCCCACAGCACCTCTTCTCACCTACTGTGTCCTTTTTCAATGCAGTAGCATATAAGAACATGGAAAGGGACATGCAGCTTTGCATTCACTCAGAGTGTGGAGAAAAGGCTCTCAATTGTTTTACCCCTAGTGACAACCAAAGTATTTCAGACTGGAGAACAAATCAGAATCCAGGGGAAAAAATAATATCTGATTTAAAAGTTGTTAATGGAACAGATTCACAAGCTTCTTCAACTGGGTTCCAGGAAAAATATTATACATGCAGAGTTATTATAACTGCATGAATAGCACAGACTTACCTGGAAAAGCCACTTTAGAATTGGTATGGGACACAATATATCATGGTAAGCAGAACTTAGAACACCATTAACAACTAAAAAAAGCTGCTGTGTTATACCAGAACTGTAAGAGAAAAATGGGGGCAAGGAAAGAGGATAAAAATCGATTAGTGGTTGCATCATCACTTTCTCAAAAACGTAAGAACTTCCTCACCCCTCAGATCACCATCAACAGCAAAGAAAGATCTGAATATGCAAAACAGATGTTATTCTCATGCTATTACTTATATAAAATGTCATAGTAATCAAACCTTGATTTTTAATAGCAATCAAATTTACAAATGTCATTTAGAACAACTATCTTTCTCTCTATAAAGCCATACAATACAGTCTGGAAACATCTGTATTATTAGGGAATAAGAGTTTGAAACAAAAAATTGATTTACACTATTGTACTATGAACCACTATGCCTGACTACACAGATAGCCTGCTATGCTCAATGAGACTATTAAATAAGATTTTTAACTGTCCAATGACCTTTACCAACATTTTCAGAATAAGACAGAAAAAATACTGCTCTCAAAAATTTTAAAATTCCCTTTTAAATAAAGGGTCTGGAGGCAAACTAATGCAATTTAAATCCCACTGTGCAAATTTGTAGGGTGCAAAGAGTAGCTGTTGGAAGAACAGAAAGTGTGCCATTGCTATTACTGAATTACGGTAGCTTTAGTCACCAGGATGAGTTCAGCTGGTCAGAGCAGGGTGCTGATAACACCAACTTCATGGGTCCAAATCCCATATGGACCATACATTTAAGAGTTAGACTTGATGGGCCTTGTGGGTCCCTTCCAATTCAGGATATTCTATGATTCTTCTTTAGGAAGCTAGGGATATTATAAGCAGCTGAATTAAAGCCATCCAGTTTCCCACATACCCTTCTTTAGTCTCCTCTACTCTCTCTATCTACTAAATCAGGTAACTTTGTTGAGAGATCTGTCTCCTAACTCCTACCTATACCCTCTACCTGCCTGACTGGCAAGACCTCCATGTGCCAACTGGGCAGTCAGTATGTGCCAGCTGTGCCAACCAGGCTGAATGCATAAGCAATTAAATCATAATTACCTTCTGCAGGGGATGATCAGTTTAATTCTCATTCCTCCAGTCACTGATTTACAAGATGCTTTTGAAGCTCATAGCCTTGTGATCTCCAAAACATTAATAGAAAGGCCTGAAGCCAAAGGGGTGTATATCACAAACACCAGTTCCTCAAGAGAAGAAAAGTCACTCTCCTCCTCCTCACACCCACAACCACACATACACATGTATATAAAATCCTTTAAGAGTAACTGAATCATCCCAGTTCCTCCAATGCATGTTTGGAATAAAATACCAAATGAAATTAACAGAAATTTTCAGGATTTACACTTGTGGCATTAGGCAAGTATTTGTCCAGCTATTTATAATGTGACAGCCTCGTAAATATAGAGCAGAAGTGCCTGTGGGTTCCAGAGCAGTTGTTTATGTACACACAGACACTCAGTGACTGAATCCAACAGATGTCAGAGGTCCCAACCCTCTGCAATCCTCATTAGATGGAGCCTCAAGTGCCAGGCCCATCCAGGACGGAAGCACCCAAAGCCTTTCAGCAGACATAATCTAACACTAGAAGGTCACAAATAGGTAACCACAAATGTCTTTCAGTCTGCAGATAGTTAAGCTTGTGTTCATTATAACATTTCACTTCTGCATTTGTCTCCCACAAACTGGTATGGTTATCAATGACAGCCCAATGTGGTAGAAATGTGGTCACAGAAGAGGCCAGAGCAGCTGTTTTTCCTCATGTCTCATTTAAGAGGTTTTTCAAGAATTCCAGAGGAGGAAAGAAGGAAGCTTCAAATTACAATTCACTGTTCTGTAAAGCTAACCCAGAAAGGAAAACTCCAGGGAAAGGGAGCCAGTCTTGCCTATTTACTAAGATAGAGCTCATTTGCATGCAAAGACTAAACAGTACCTTAGACTGCTAAAAATAAAAAGAAAATGGTACAAGTAAACACAGCAAAGTAAAGAGCATATTCTTACTTCAGAAGCAGATATTCTATATGATTTTGAGGGATGAAGTGAAAATTCCTCAAGTCAAGGTTATGTTGAGTGAACATTTTCCCAGCAGCTGATAAATCAAATAAATCTTCTCCAGGGTGTTTATCAGGTATGACATAAGTTGCTACTGAAAACCTCTTTATAAATGCCCTGTAAAATTCAAAATTGATTTTATCAGTTCAAATACTGAGAAGCTATTTGCTCCTTGAGATGATGCAGGTGATGAACACATCAGTCTTATGTGAAAGCTGAATTGTTAGAATACAGTTGCACCCAAGGAAATCCACCCAACCCCAAAAGATTTTTAAATGGTTCTCATTAAACATATTAACAATTGTTGGAAACAGAGAGAGCTTAGGGAAAAAAAGGCTAGAAAAGTAGAGATCAAGATTTAATTGGTTTTGGAGTTGCAAAAGGACCTGTGTTCTTCCAAGAGATCATCTCCACTGGCATTGTCCTCATTTTCTCCATCTGAAGCCTTGTCCTCTTTTTCTATGTCTTCCTGTAACTGTTGCACTATTTCCTCTAGCCTGAAATAACAGCAGCAGCAGAGCATATCATCACCATTTAATATTTACAACAAAATCAACAGAATTCAAGCTCTGAATGTGAACCCTGAAGTCAGGAGCCATTTACACATGGAAAACCACGTGAGACATTGCATCTGTGTAAAACCCAAGCATCTTGCTATTCCAAGACACAAAGTGAATGTTTCCCAAAAGCTAATGAATTTCCAACAGCACAATCAACCACTGGCTTGTCAGACACAAAAACTCAACCAACTTCTAATAAAGTTTTTGTAATTGAATAAAACTTTCAATCTTGTGGCTGAATGTTTACTTTTTTCTAAGCACCAAACAAGTATTTTATTTGTTGAACACTATCAGTTACAGGAGTATCTGCTACTTCATGGGCAGTCAGCCCATAGTTACCAGGGTCAAATTCTTTAATCAAACCAGTTAATCACATATACCCATCACCACCACTTGCCATTAACACATTTCACTTCCCACCCAAAAGATCTCTTGTAAGAATACTCATTAGTTCTGTTCACTGACCTGTGTAACTACTCAGGCACCAACAGCCTGCAAAATTTGGCAACCAATACTGAGCTACAAATGCCTTTGAAAAAACTAGTACAGTCAGTCTACATAAATATTTCTATTTCATGCCTGACCAGCAGCTGCTAGCTGGCTCAGTGACCTAAAATGAAGGCATCAGTAAATTTAGCCTGGCTCTTCAGGGGTAAACAGATGTACTACAAACCATTCCTTGTTGCTTGGAAGGAGCCTGTCATTCAGCTTTTACCATTTAAGCAACACTTGTAGGTCCTGTCAGTTCAGTTGTATGTTGGTGCCATCAGCAGGCAAAGCTTAGCTTGCTGCTAATCAAACTCCATCAGTTCTGGGGAGACAAGGCAAATCCAAGCTTCTACAATACCACCCCATATTTTTCAAACCAGCTTTAAGAAACAAACCTTCTAGATTCTTCCTTCTCCTTCAAGAGATGATCTAAGCTGTTCACATATGACACCTTGCTTATAATAGGAGTCTTAGAAAGCTGTAAATGAAATAGTAAAACATTTTAAAAAATACCATAAGCCATCAATTCATTATTAGACCATAATCAAAATATAAACCTCACCCAATTTTAATGATATTTTACATGCAGCTATAAACCTAAAGGAGACCCTGCAAAACAGGATGATTATCAGCTTAGGTTTCCCAGTCCCTTGACAGTTGTACATAATGGTCAAATCTCTCTCAATGACTAATTTAGAAATAACTGCTTCACAGTGGGTCTGAAGCAAGTCTCTGCATGTCTGGGGCTGACCTTCAGCTAGCCTTCACAAAGACCATTACCATCAGAAACCTTTTACCTCACAACTTTACTATTATTATCATCCACTGAGACCCTGGGAATCCCCATTCTTGTGTATGAGACAAGAACCTCCAAAAATTACTCAGTTCTTTTACTTTCAGCGTCCCCAGAGGGCAAATACCAGTGTTTGCTAAATCACCTCTAAATCAATAAAACAAACCAAAACTTCCAATCAAAATCCCAATACAAAACCAAATTAAAGAGCCAATAAACAGAACAACACACAAAGTTTTAACAGATTTTGCTAGTGGCTTGTTTTTCAGTAGCCACTCTTTTCTTCAGCTTGTAGCACACAACAGATTTGAAAGCTTTTATGGCCGTGATTCCATTCTTTGGACAAGCACAGCTCTTCTGACACCACCCTGGTATTCAATCATCTCTTAAATGCAACAAGAAATATGTCTTTGTGTGGGAAATCTGAAGACTTCTTAGCTTATTTTATATTTGGTTAATATGTGTCAAGTAACTGTTGAACAACCAAGGAATCAAAACTTTATTTCAATGTACACATATGCCCTTTCTTACAAGAGAAGAATGTGGGTATATGCAAAAATCATGGTCATGGAAATGCTGGGACAGTTATTAACTCTTTTGTCTTACTTGGCCATTAATTATATCAGGAACAGGCCAGCCAAATGCTTGTGGTCACACACATGTCCCACAAGCATTTGATCTAGGTTGCATGTGTTTATCAGGCTTAACCACTAATCAGGCAGTCATGTTGGCTGAGATTGTGAAATATGTGTGCACCACCACACAAGTCTGATCTAGAACACTCTTGATTACAGAATCGTAAGAACAGATTAAATAATTATGGCTGCTCAACATCTGCCCATGGAGATAGTAACTCAGTCAACAAATAAACTCTATCAGAGATTGAAAAGCATGAGGAGAGGGGAAGGCAGAAGACAGAATTTATACAGGAATTCTGCTGCTTGTTTTCCACTCTAGAAACTAGTGATGGGCTGACCCCAGCCAGCAGTTAAGCACCACACAGCCTGGTCATTTCCCCAGCCAGTGGTGCAAGGCAGTGAAAAGAAAAGCAAGAAAAGCAAAGACAAAAGAATTCATGGCTTAAGATAACAACAGTTTAGTAAGGGAAAAGGCGCAAGTGAGAAAAGAAAAAGCTACTCAAAGGCAGTCACTCAACACCTCTGGCAAGCAGAAGGATGCCCAGCTACACTCTGAGCAATGGCTGCATGCCAGACCAAAAAACCCATTGGGTTTTTTGATTGCTGAGCATGACATTATGTGGCATGGAATACACCCCTTTGGTCATCCAGGGTCTGTTTTCCAGGCTCTGCTCCCTCCCAGCTTTTTGTCTGCTCTGTGGGGGCAGCATGGGAAGAAGACAAAGCCTTGATGCTGGGCAAATACTGCTCCACAATAGGTAGAAGATTGGTCTATTATCAACACTGGTTTTGTCTGAAACACACAGCATCATACAGCTGTTACAAAGAAAATTAATTCCAACCCAGCCAGGCTCAGTACAAAATCTCTTTGTTTAAATACAGCCATTTCCAACCTGCACCAACTGTCAGGAATGCCACACTAACACCTAGTGCAGGACTTTCCCTATTAAAACATTATTTCACAATAAAACTTCAAAATCACTACCTATTTGACAAGCTCTTATTGAACACATGAGCTAATTTTTAAGAACACAGACCAAGTCATCACCATAATATCCTGTACACAGGTATTCACATACATCATCTATCCCTTGTGATCAGAATTCATTCAGCTTTTTGAAATCCTAAAATACTTCCAATTTCCATAAAACACAGCCTCAAAGAAAACACCACACTTACTCATATGCAGATCTCTGACAATCACAGACTGTGTCAGGGATATATGACTGGAGTCTAGCACACACATATCTAAATGTCTACATCAATTTCCTCCAGTTAAATTTGGCTCATAAAACTCTTACCTGACTAAGAAAACAAAAACATTAGACTGCACACATTTTCTAAGCATAACCTCCTAATTTTGGGGGGGAAAAAGCAAAAACAGAACTCCTATAAACAACCAGAAGGCAACCAATCTGGCTGCACAAACCATCTTTGAGCCATTCCCAGGACAAGCACAGTAACAAGCACATCCCTGCTCCAACCACACTGTAACTGCACAGCAGCACAGAACTCTTAAGCCAAGTAAGCACTTTTGCAGGCAAATAATTCTGAATTATCATGCATTATGAATGAGGGAGAAAATCATATAAAAACACAACAAAGCTGATTATCTGCTATCTCATTACACACTGCTATAGCTTTAATGCGTGTAATGAGAATCAGCAAGAGGTGGCTGAGTTTTGGTACATTTTTGACTAAAATGAATGTAAAATAACTATTACCAATCAGTCACATACATCCTGACTGAATAGGTACTAGAAGATTACTGGACATCTCACCTGCCGGAGCAGCTTGTAATTTGTTTATAAAACTGAGCTACATAGCAGAAAATAGTTCTCTAGCACACCTGAACAAGTTGCTGTCTGTATGTGCCAGATGGAAAAGGTGAGGTTGGAAGCAATTTGATTTTTGAGTATGAGATGTCTCCATTCACCTGGGCCTCTGTTTGTGTTTTGGTGGTATATACCTACTACATACTTCATTCTCCTAGAATTTGAAATATGGGCTAATAGCTTAGCACCCACTGGGCCTTGCACTGTGCTAAAATCTATATTATTTTTCTTGCAAATAACATCTGTAAAAGAATACTTGAAAGAATGTGCTTTTTTGGTTTATAGCCAACTTACATGAAGCTTCAATAATGGAGTTAGGGTGTCCTGAGAAACACTGTCAAAAGAGTCTTCCATGGCTCTTGCCTGTGGTTTGAGACTTGAACTGAGCATTTTTTGCAGTGGCATTAATACTTCATCTTCTTCTTCATCATCATCTAGAATGGATTCCAAAACGTCATCCTCACTTTCAGAGCTGCTTTGCCATTTTCTGTTCAGCTTGGACTTGTATGTAAAGTTCCTTTTAACTTCCAGTTCTCCTGAAGTTTGTAAAGACTCGTGACTGCTGTCCATAAAAGACTCTTTCAAAGACAAAGAAGGGGGAACACTTTTACCAGTCTCTGGGGACTGCCCAAGTTTCCCAGAGATTTCCATTCTACAAGAATCAGGAGTATTTTCAGAAATCTCAGGGATTGCATTTGAAAAACTGTTGCTGGGTTGAATACTGTACCCTTTACTGCGTTCATGCCTTTCTGGTCTTTTATCTTGCTCTTTCTTAACATCCAATACCTGAGATAAGCCAGCAACCTGGAGAGGGGATTTCATGCCTTTTGTTTGTGTTAAGTGGTGGGGAGAAGGCAACACAGTACTTTTTTCCTGAGAAAAAGGAAGGGACTTTTCCAAGAAAAAGCATGAGTTAGCCAGCTGCAATTGATTCTCTTTGGTATCCACAACAGAAATGTGGTTATTTTTAGCAGGACTGTGTGCAGAATATGAAGATGGCAAACCTACAGTGGAGTAATTATTTTTCTCCTTTTCATTGCTCGAGTTGAGGAATTCCTCTGAAAGAGTCAAATCATGTCTGGACAGGCCAGCAGGTTCCTTGAGTTGCAGAACATCATCATGAGGGGACTTTAAAAAGATGTTTTTTACAAAGCCACACCTCCAATTTTTACATTTTGAAGATCTACTAAAAGCAGGGTCATTCACTTCAGATTGATCTGAACTATCTACATCCACACTGATGGCACTGTGTTTTCTTTTCCCAGGAGAGTCTCTTGGTTTGGATACCCCAAAGGACACCTTAAGGAAGTGTGAAGGAACAGCTGGGCTCTTGGGTGCACCAGAGGCCATCTCAGATGATGTTCTAAATGCATGTGGAGAAGATGCCTCACGTTCTAAAACCTGTGTTAGCCTTGGTTGAGATGGGTCATCTATGAAGTGTTGGAGGAAAAAAAAAACCACACAGTTATCATGTTAAAAAAATCAAAATAGTAACAAGAATTTTTTAAAAAACAAACACATAACAGCTTTCCATTTTAAAAACTAACTTCTGTTTCTAAGTGTTTTCAAGTCAACTAGGACTAGAGTAGCTAAGAGTCTGAAGAGTTTCTACAGCCATAGACCCCTTTCTTTTTCTTTTTAAATTTTATCTTCCTAATGACCTACCTCAAGGTTTTTAGATTCCATTCTACCACCCATAGAACAAAATTTAGTGGTTAAAAAGGTCAAAAAGCAACAAAAATACCAGCTCAACTTTAGTGGTTTGTTCAATAAGAACATTCTTTTTGGATTAAGCTGAAAGGCACAATTTATTAACCACCACAGAAAATCTGGGTTATCCAAAATGCAAGAGAAACCATAAAAAATATCTGGGATCAAGGTTTTAAGACAGTGAAATATCACAAATTCTAATTAAGTTACAATCAATGTGTTTTACACTGAAATCCTAAATTACTTTTAAACTCTTCAAATTTGCCATATATTAGAAGTAACACTGACTATTCAGCAGCAATTATTGTTTTAGTAAAAGAAAATAGAAAACAATTTCAAGGGAAAAAAATCCATTAAAAAGAGACATGAAGTGATGAATTTGATTGATTAATTCTATATTAACAGTAATGCTCATACCTGAGGCAATCTCCCTTGAACCAAAAGGCATTATTTTTCTTATAGAACATCCATTTCCCTAAAAATAAAGACAGAGGGAGAAAAAAAAGTTAATTGTATACTTTTTAAAACCAATGTTGAACCCAGCATAGACTTAGTTCCACACACCCGCAGAAACATGTTAATAGACCTTGTTTCAAGACAAATTTAAAACACAGGTGCAAAGATCTCTGAAGAGCCCAAATTTTTTCCTTCAGATTAAAAGTGACCTGTAATTAAATACTACATTTTTAATAGGACCACTCCCATCTCCATCTAAATACTGTGGCTTAAATGCATAAATCTGAACTGAAGTTGCAGTATTAACTGCAACTTCTAAATAGCAGAAATTTGACAGTCTTCTCCCTAAGCCACGTTGTAAGAAAACACAAGATTATAAGGCATTTAAGACAAAGGCATCTTTTTCCACAAAATAGAATTTCAAGTCACAATTTCTATTGCATTTCCATGCTTGCATCTAGCCCAGAATATCTCCCCTGCTTTTAAAACAGGATTTTTCACTGATTGTAAAATGACTAAGAACCAGCTTACCCAAGCATGACCTAAAATTTACAAAGGAATAGCAAAAGAACATAAACTTTTGTTAGATTTGAAAAAGGCAGCACCAATTTTAAAAATCTAAAAATTCATATGCACAATGGGTCAGTGATTTCCACCTTTAATAACCCTTTTAAAAACACCTGATGCAAAACATTTGTTCCTTAGAATGGCTTTACAGCATGTGGCTTAGATTGTTTCAACTTCTGCTTCTCCCATTCCTTTTCTCTGCAGAGTGTGACAGCCTCAATGCAGAACCAGTAGGAGAGCAGGGCAGTGGGGAAATCTGGCTTGAGCACAGAGATGTGGTGCTCACAGTGCCATTTTTCCAGCCCAGGCTTTTCAAATATCAGCTTCTGGAGGTGAAACCCATTTGTCAGAGTCTGAGCTGGAGTCTGTGAGATCCATACAGTTATTCTTCTCTTCCCAACTATTTCCATAAGACAATGGTGCTCTCCTTACACCCAGACACTTCTCATTTCTCCCCTGCTCTGGCTAGGCAGCCTTTTCCATTTTGGTCGAGGAAAACGTCTGAGACCCTGCAGTAATGAGGAGTTTCTGAATCACAACGAGCCCAGGGCCCTGCACACTCTGCCATTCTCTGACATGTTTACACTGTCCTTTTCCTCCATTCTTTTCCAAAAGACACCTACCACAGGACTTATTTGGTGTTTGGTCTGGCTTTTTTTTCTTCTGACCTTCTTTGGAGAAGATGAGTTCCTTTCAAAACTTTCAGTGCGTAAAACTGACAGTCCCATTCCTTCATCTTTTACATTTCCTTTGTCTGGTGAGGACAGCACAGTTCTGTCTTTATGGACATGGTGTAGGAGAGAAAAGAAAAGACCAATTATTCACAAAAATGATATTGGAAAAAGAAACCAAAATAACAAACCTTATTATACTGTATTACTTGATATTTTCTCTCTCTCTCACATGTAATCCAAAACTAATTAACTTAATCATCCAGTTTGTTACTGCCATGCAAAGAATCACATGATCTATGATGCAGCTTCAGTTCTTATAAACAATCTGTATCAAGCATGAGACAGAACTTGAAATAATAATTAGATCACTACTTAAAGAAATTAATTTAAACATGAAATTGATACTTTCAGTTACATTATTAGAAAAAAATTAAATGTGCTCATTTTGACATATTTGGTAAGCTATACTCATTATGCTGCTGCTCTAGTATGGAATGAGATTGGACTATCATTCTGCACACTTTCATAATTAAAATTCATATAAATGTCTTCCACTTAAAAAAAATATATATATTTACCTTGACTTAAAACTGGTTTGAAGAACTCCGTAATCAACTGGTTTCTGAAGAGAAAACATAACTTTATTTTTTTAAAAGAACAATAACTAAGTGCCCACTCAGTGAATGTTATATAATTAAAATACTGTAAATTATTTCTACAGATTTTCTTTAATGCCAGCAGCTCTTGTTTCTGATAAATCAGAAAAAGCATCATCATTCTTTTCACCTTCTAACCTTCACTCTGCTTGGCTAGTGAAGTCAACTTCTCAGTTTCCTCACTCAAACTGTTTTCTTTATAATCCTGGTAAATTTTAACCACCCTTCCACTTTAAACTAAATTTTCCTGAATGGGACTGACCTCACCTGCATCCATTATTCTAGGTGAGACCTCACCAGCACATTATATGATGATATTATGTCATTTAACAACCTCCCCATGTCCACTAACACTCTGAGCTGCTAACTCAAGTTAGCATCTCACCCAGCTTCCAACAGAGACAGCAGCCTATAGCCACCTACAAGGTAATTATTAGCTTTAAATCAGAGTTTTTTTCTCTGGCAAGAACAACTGGGACATGACAACACCAAGGCATTCTCCACTGAAGAATATTGCTTCTAAAAATGGGCAGATTGGCTGAACAATGTGCAATTTGAACAACAAAATACATCAGAATCTGTGAACTTGGTATCTTCATCATCCTCCACAGTCTGCTATTGACTTTAAGGCTATACTGAGTGCCTGCTCGGAAGTGTCTCGAAGTTCAAAGTATTGATGTGAGAACAAGTGTTCACGTTGTTGCAAGAACAGCAGAGGTTGGTTCCACGTTTTGCTGTCCTTCTGCACCTTGCAAGGTGAATTTACATTGTTACTGCCTGAGCAACAGTGATAAATAACTAAGGCAAAAGCTGCTTACTCCAGAAACTAAGCTAACATGTTCAAGTAGCCATACATGACTGTGTCCCCAAAGACTCAGTAACCATTTCTGAAGTTTAGGCCAGAAGAACCCACTGCTCACTTGTACAAAATGAATTTGGATCTAATTTTGAATCTTTCTTTCAGCTTGTAACCATCACTTTTGCATCTTCTGACATGGCTTTTGCATTGTTAGCACCTACAAAAATACAAAAAGCTGTTTATAATGCACTGATACTTCTTAAATCAGGAGGCAAGCACTGATATTGGAAGGTACTGTAACTCAGGAAAAAAAAACCTGTAATCAGAATCTGTGAGTGCACTAAACTGGGTTTTGCCTACCAAAGAAAGCAGAGAAACTACTTGTCAAAGAGTTGCTTCCTCCAGCTCGTCCCAGCTCAGTTTGACATAGGCCAAAATATGTGTGTTCTTCCCACATGCTATAGCAACAGTGTTAAATTTTTGACACCAGGCTCTCAACTCCATTAGACAGGTTTACTGGCACAAATCAGTCACCTGGTGGTAGCTTAATCTGGTGCCTCAAAAAAGGAACCACAAGCAGAAATCCCTGGGCAATCTGAACTACTCAGCAGTCCAGACCAATAGCAATTTTAGGGTCTGGGGCCTTGTCAGTCTTCACTGGTTCACTGTTTTCCTACCCAGTGATGCTCTGTGGTCATATTCATGCCCCCTTAGGTGGTTTCAGTCGGTTCTGTGGTCCATGTTGTAAACATGGTTGTAACGGTTCATGTACCATGATTTATGGGCTCTCCACTCCAGCTATTAACTTTAAAGTAATATTTAAGCCATTAACATTGTCTAGTCTAACAACTGTTAATGTTCAGGTTGTTAGCCCCAGGTTTTCCTATAATCCATCTTTGATTTACTCAACAGAGCCTTGTAGTTCAAGTAAAGTTCAGCTTGCGGCCTAACAACTCCTGCTACTTTTATCACTTAGCTACTTTCAAATAAGAGAAAAATTTGAGCACAGGGGATTCCCGTGTTTCAGTTCAGCAGAAGAACCAAAGACTTAAATGCAGGTTTATTCACTGGTATTGCTGCTGAGCGATTTGTTTTTCTGCCCTAGACCTCCTTGCACTCCACACCGGCCTCACCTGCTCACAGCAAAGCCCTCTCCACCTCGCATTCCTCAGGACACACCCGGTGCTTGCTTGGACTGCTCTCAAGCTGTGAAATCACCCGGTGCCCATAGCTTTCCACACTGCATATCCTTCCAAACCCTTCCTATTTTCCTAACTAAGTGACTGTACTTCTTTCTTCCCCATTAAAGCCCCATCTGCACATGGAGCACTGCTGGCAGGACACATCTCATCTTCAATTACCACCCAGAATTCCTCTCTGCACCTAAATCTTGAAGACAAACTGTGAGGGACAGAAATGTTAAAGGTCATTGACTCAAACAAACAATATTGCTGAGGCCCAGGTTTGCACTCCCCAGTGGAAGGGGAGAAGGAGAGAGTTTTTGTGAGTGGTGTTGAAACCTCTGATCTGCCTAAAACAGGAGAAGGTGTACACCTGCCACTGGAGGACAACCACGACAAAACACGCTGGGGCTTGAGCCAGATAAGGGACAAGGCCAATAAGGCACAGACGTTGGAAAATGGTTTTTATCATGCCAGTGTCCTCCCTTACACAGCTGGCTCAGGTGCAAAACAACACCGCCCCACCCAGGGGAAGGTATTGGGATATTCCCACTTAGGCCTGAAGGTATTTATCCCTTCTGATAAGGCATGATGTGACAAAACATGATGTGAGAAACACCGGTCTAAAACGGGTTATAAACCATCAAAGTCCCCCAAAGTGCCCCCAGACTCATTCCTGGGACCTTGCAACAGACAGTGTTAAATTCACCCTCTCCAAGGGAAGTACCTGGGCATTCCCACCTGAACATCTATTAACCCACTGAACTCTACATTTTGGGGGCTTCCCACATCCCTGACTGATCAAGACTGCAAGTATCACTTTGACCAGCAGACATTGGAATTGCAACAATCAGGTTCCACCACTGGATCCATGGTGGTGATATTTTCCCACAATCTACTCTTATCCTTGCTTTTTCTGTCTTTTCCTTATATATTTCCTTAAGTGGTATTTTTATACTTTTGTACTATCATATTACTAGAGATAATAACCAAAATGGCTATATACCTCATTTCCATTGCAACCAACTTATCCTAAAAAAACCCTATGTGTGTATATATATAAACACCAGGTATTCAGTGTTCTTTTTCTCTAATCTGCCCCAAGGGACCTATTAACAAGAACCTCAGTTACTCTGACCTTCAAGAGCAGCTTGTAACAAAACCAAAAACCAAGGCCTTCTGCCATCTCTGTCCTTGTTTCCACAGCTACTGATTCCAAATGACTGCTTAAGTCCTTCCCATATTGTTTTACCTTTCTGCTGTCTTTTATCATAAATCCAAGAGCTTCATAAGAAAATTTCTCTTTATTCTGTAACTATACAAAGCCTTGTACAAAATAACAGGGAATGAAGGCACTTCCCTTCTCCCTCAAGGTTAATTTGAAGGAAGAGATGGCGAGTGATTTGTCTTAGGTGGCTTGTTTGGAAGTGCTTATCCACCAATACTTTCTCCTTTGCATTTGTAACTCTGATTTTTGAGTGAAGCGCTAGGAACTGTCCAGCCAAGATTCTGTGTCGTGTCCCAGACAAGGAAGTGTACTAGAACCTTCAGACAAAAGGAAAGGGTGGGGAAAAGAAAAAGAATTCAATACAGTACAAGGAAGAAAGTGAAAAAGAACTGGGCTGTCCAACTTTTCACATACACGTGAAAGTACAAAGAGAAATGTGATTTTCTATGTGAATGGGGCTGTAACTGTTCACAGGAGAATCCCCACCCTTCAGTAGGAGGTTACTGTGTTTCACTCTTTTGCTAACATGAAAATCACAGTTATTTAATGTATCTTTCTCAACAACTCTACAGCTCTGGTTAACACTTCTCAGCAATATATATAAAGTCAGCAAGACCTTTTATCCCAAATAAAAATTATTACACCATCTTTTGTGAAATCTCAGCTCGACTGGGACACCAGGAAGACCACTAAAAATCCAAAAGAAAACACAGAACCCATAAAAACATTATCTCACCCAACGAAAGAAAAAAGCTGCACAGCCAGGAGATGAACCTAACAGACCTTCCAGGCCTTTCAAAACTAAGGACACAGCCTGCACAGAAAAGGGAAGGAGGAAACACTTTCACTTGTCTTAAAAAACAACCCCATTTCGTTGAGCATTTGGTAAAAGCAGTTAGTGTTTACAGCCATATTCGTGGCTGGATAAAACTTATCCTATTAAAAAGCTGTATTGGAAACACTAGCAATAGCTCCAAGATAGCAAATTCACATAACATAGGAATAAACTACAAAAAGCTACCACATCTTTGATGACATAGAGCATCTTGAAAACCTCTGTAGAAAGAACAAAAAAAATCACAACAAAACCAGCCAAAACAGAAACTCACATAGAAAAAACTCAGTCTTTCAGACAACAAAACTGAAACTGCAGTTTCGTTTCACTTTCTTGAGCAAGATCGAAAAAGTGAACTTTTACCCTGTCCCCTTCATTTAAATGACACTGCTATCAAAACAGAGGATCTGAACAAAGTAAGGTGCTACTAATAGCATAAGAAAATTATGACTTGTCTCATTCTGCAAGAAATAACACGGCAGCCTCTGAAAAACGTCAAGTCTTTGGCAGAATTTGAATTTCTAGTTAGCGGACAAGTCTGTCAAATCTAAGAACGCTGTCACCGGCAGCCAGTGCTGTCCCTGGGCAGAGCCCTCCAGCACCGTTAGGCGCAGGTCCCGGCCGGAGCAGGTTCGCAAGCTGAACCGACACCCGAAGTTCTCGGTTAGAGCCGAACCGCTGAAGCCGCTCAGCTCTGCAGCTGGGCTGGGCAACGCCAGGGCAGGAGCTGGGAGGGCACACGTGGGACGACCCCGGGATTTTGAAGGATATGCTGGAAATGCCAGCCAGAACTTAGCTGGACACTCCCTTCGCACTCCTGGGGGCTGCCAGAGCCCTCGGCCAACGAACACCGGCACCACGTGCCGGTTCCGATGAGGAGGCCCCGGCCGGGTCCCCGGGCGGCTGGAACACCGGGGNCGGCCGGAACGCCCAGCGCGGCCGCAGGTCACGGGCGGGAGCTAACGGGCTCCGCTCTTCCTTTTTTCCAATGGGTTCAGACGCTGATTGGCTGAGCGGCCGCAGCAGCTGCGTCTCCCATTGGTTTCTTTCCGCCGGGGGCGGGATGGGCAGCAGGACCGTGGCTGTGATTGGCTGCTGGGGAGCGCAAGGCGGGAGCGCCGTTCCGCGTCCGAGGGAGGAAGGGTTGTTTGGCGCCTTGGTCTCGTGCCGGTCCCCCGCCCGTGCTGCCGCTCTCTGATTGGTGGGCTCGGAGCGGGCCCCGCCCCCGCGCGAGGCCCCGCCCCCGCCGGTCCTGGGGCGTTCCCGGGGCGCTCCCGGTGTCCCGGGCGGGGCAGTCTGGGGCAGGTTCGTCCACGAGCAGAAGCGTCCTGCGAGGAGAGCGCCACGGACCGCCACCGAGCTGCAGGCTGTTCGGCTTGCACTGCGTCTGGAAGGAGATCCAGGCTGCGCATCCATCTCCAGAGCCGCGAGACAAGGTGGGGAGGCTAAAAAGTTGGAATGGGAGTAACTTTTTAAAAAATCACCACTAAACCCTGTGCCTTTCCGGTCCTCAGCCTGCTATTGCAAGATTCCCTCTGTACCTGGACTTCCCCCAGAAAAGGCATCCTGAGTGGAATCCCGTCTCCTGCACCACCACCTGGCAAACGTTTTGGACAAAATCTTGGACTAGGCAACCTGAAGAACCAGACCTGCCAGCTTAGAGAATGCCAGTACTGCTATCTAATGTTCTGTGTAAATTCACATAATTAGTCAGTAAAAACTAGCAATATCAAAAAGTTGCTTTAGCAGTTCAAAGCAGGCACTGCACAGATACCAGATACTCCCTATATGTATCTCTTGAGGTTTTTGTTAGAGGTTTTATTTAGCACTTTGGCTAAGAGTAGAGATGACCAAAGCCACTGTTTTCCTGATGTTTTTCTTGGATTCAGAAACACCATGAGACAGCTGACTCAAATGAAAAGGAGTGACCCACCCCACATCTCTTCTCACACCCTTCCTTAGTCTGGCCTAGGGAAAGGCTGCAAAGCACAAGTAACAGTAACACAGAAATGGAAGCACAGGACAAAATAAGAAAGTGTTTTTGAGCACCTGAATATCTGAGTCTGCCCTGTGCTATACACCCCACCCCCTTTCATCATGCCCATCCTCAGTCCCTGTTTTTCAAAAGCTTTCAGCCATGTAATTTCTGATCTCTTAAACTCAGCCTCAAAAGCATAAAACACTGGCTGCCATCACAACGTGCACCTTGCTTCTTCCTTGCTTGACCCCCTCCTACACAAATTCTGCCTTCAGCTGCAAGCTCTCTGCCCCAGGGACCACCTATGACTATTATGTTTCCTGGAGTGGATCCCACTGTCACTGTGTGACAACACGCTTCTAGATTCACTGTGCACAACACTACAATACATCCATGTTTATCCTGGGTGTAACTTCCTTGAGCAACAAATGAACATTTGACTTGCTGTCATATAGGTTTGCTTGAAAAGACAGTAGTGTATATAAGAAGTACCATTAATAAAGTGCTGAAGTTCATGCCCAGTGTTATCCAGGAATTCCAGAAATATTTTTATAAGGAGCATTGAAGGAGCAGATGAAATGGAAGTCCTATAAACATTTGCTTTGTCTTTCAAGTTTAATACTTTAACTGTGGCAAATGGCAATAGACGTAGAGGCATTTCTACAGTTAAGTCACCTGGAGTCATAAAGAGTTTCTAAAAGACAACCAAGGCGTTGGATACAGAGCAGCATCAACAGAACATCCATTTCCAGCACTGGTGATGGCAAGGTGAAGCTGTTTATCATGGGAAGTAAGGATGGATTTCTGAAGTGGCAGAGGACTGTGAAACTCTCCTATAACTGTAAGTACAAGAATAAAAGCAAACACAAGCAGTGAGGCTGCAAAAGGATGATTTTGCTAAGGAACCACAGGGAGTGGCAGGTAAGGGCAAAGACCAATATCATCCTAAATTACCTCCTTGAGATTAAGTGTTGTAAATTGCTTTTTCCCCCGATACAAGACTCAGTCTCTGTGGAAACAGATGACCAAGATTTATCAGCATACCTTTTGTTAAGTTGTAGTCAACTTACTAATAGCAGATCATTGTGCAGACAGTCAATTCAGTTATTCTATCAAGATTCACACACATGCCATCACTCATCCCTACCCAGTAGGGAAGGAAAAGCTGACCACAGTGGTTTTCTCAGATACACACTGATGTGCCACTGGTGTCAGGGTCAATGCCCAGAAAGAGAAAGGAAATGTTTAAAGATTTTCATTGTTTTTCCTGGGAGAACAGAGATACTGAAAAAAGTTGTGGAACTGATGGAGGCGATAAAGCCCAGTCTCATGTGGAAGTACTTTGATATAGGCAGCCATTATTCTTTGTGCTGCACATGTGAAGGGGACTGCTGAGCACTGTGCAGGTTGGGGGTTTTTAAGTAAAAAACCACTTATTTTGAAACCATAATAGTCATGTTTTCTTTAGACTTAGGCTGGTTTCCAGTGACTGAATCATATACCTGAGCACAAAGCCAGAAGCATGGCAGCACCTCACATGAACATGTCTGAGCCAAGCCTGTGGAAGCTCATCAGGCTGAGTACTCTTCCAGGCACTTCCACACTCAGCTTCCTGGCTGGGATTGCCTCAGCTGCTCTTTGTTCCCTTCATCACCAATTTTCCATGTGGTTCCGGCAAAGCCACAAATTACAGTGGAGTTCAGATACAGACATTTCTTGTCGTTCCTGGTTTCCTTTCCTTCCATCTTTCTGGAGAATCTCTTCCTTTCTCACTTATTCCCAGATGTTATCAGATCAGATGCTCCCTGCTGTGCGCTGCAGGAACCAATTTACACCTCCTTTACTAAGCAGAAACTGATACCTTGACATGCAGCTCATGGAGCAGAAGACTAAACTTTGCTTTAGGTAAACATCTGGAGAGAATATTTATAGTTCCACTTTCAATTGCAACAACAGTTTAATCAGTGGAGAGGGTTTGTATCTCAAGCTTGTGAAGTATTTATGCTTTTCAGAGCCTGCTTCACCCAGGGAATTGTAATGTGGAACTCAGCTAGCACACCAGTTCCTTTTTGTGACTGGACAAAAAGCTGGCAGCACTGCATTGATATGTCAAGGAGGCACAATGTGTAGAAAATATCAGTTTGTACATAATAATTCCACTACATTAATATACATTCACTAATCGGCACATAGTTTGCTCACTTTAACTAACACTAATGATTCTCCTGGCACACATACCCATTCCCACAACCATTTTCATGGAAAACTTCAAATCAGTGTAGGTCAGTTGAATTCCATCTGTTCCATTCCCTACCTTTTATTTATTCAAGTATTTCAAAGCTGTGAGTTCCGGGCCTCTCAATAACTAAAGTATTTGCAATAGCCATGTAACCACACACACAAAATTCCTTTGTCGTGACTACAAGGAAAAGTCTGGTTTATAGCTTAAGCAAATTAAAAATGGAAATGGCCTTCACCTGTGGCTTCTTCAGCAGACATCCATGATGTTAACATTCACCAAAGCTAATTCCTGTCCTTGATGCTCCCTTTCTATGGAGGCTGTCTCTAGGTAAACTTCTTGTTAATCACTGATTGTTTCTGTAAAGATTAATCATTCTTGATACAAAGGTCAAACACAAAAAGAAAAGATGAGGGACAATCCACTGCTAGCAGGCAATGAAAGGGACTCTCCTTCAGCAGCTTATCACTGTTTCTCTGGCCTTTTCTCCACAACATGAACACGTTGCTTTCTGCATAACAAGCAACAAAAATTTTAGTTGGTGGGTTCAGTTAGCTAATCAAGTTGCCAGACCGCTCTCATCTTCTTCCACTTACATGTGTTATGCTGTGACCAAGCTCTTTCAAAGATACTTCTTTTGCAAAGATTGAGGGAATTCCTGAATCAGCCTTAAATATTATAATTCTTTCACAATCAAAGTTCTGATGAAGCTAGGGACTGCTCAGCTTTCAGAATAATTAACAGGGAAATGCCTACTGGGACAGGGGAATAAGAGTCACAGCCTCCATCAGGGTAAGCAGACAGGACATGTGACATCTGGCCAAAATGAGGAAACACTGTTATATTTCAAAAGCTAGACATGAAATCACTCAGTAAACCCCTTACACAGACTTTCTACTATTTTTAATCTAAGTTCCATGTCTGTGAGTGAACAAATGGAAGGCTATATATCAAAAGTGGCACACACTAGCAAATCTTCTTTAAAGGGTTTTTTAATTAGTAACAGATAAGCCTGCAGGACCAGACAATTCACCTAGAAGCCAGGGAGCTACACAGCTGTTACTTCAGTGAGGAAAAGGCATTATCACAGCTTGGTGAGAGGGGAACAGGGGTTGTAAAAGCAGAAGAGAGTTAGATGTTAATAGGAAAAAGTTGTTGCCACCTTGTCCAAGATATATGGAGGAAGATGCAAGATTCTTAGGGAGACAAATTCACTGCAATAACTTGGACTTCAGTAAATGACATTCTAAAAATTGGTTCAAACCAGCTCAAAAACTAAATCTAGCATCATCAAGAGAAATCCAAAATATGGAACAAGGATTTGAAAGCCAGCATCACATTCTTAGTGTTATGCAAGCGGTCCTCATGGGTTTTGACACGTGTCTTGGAATCCACAGGCGTGAGGGTGTGAAAATGTGGTTAAAAAATGTGACAGTATGTGAGGAAAATAAGTTCTCTTTAAACTAAACTTCCCTTTTCATTAAGAATCACATTTAATCTTGTTACATTAATTTTTTTACAGTCAGCAAGTGCAGCACACATCTCATCTTCCCAGAGCCCTGTATGCTTGAGAACACCCTCCCAGTCTAGCACTCCAGCCAGCTCCCCCATCCTGGCCCATATCAGATAGCAGGGATGAGTCCTAGGCTCTTCCTTGGATATCTAAAGCCAAATCACTGCTAGAAATGCACAAAACTGGACAGCACAAGGTGTTGGCCAGAACCATTTCCACTTTAAAAAGATGAACTATTGCTACAGCACACCACTAATTGCTCTCCTCTGAATTCCCTCGAGAAATTCAGAGCTTTCCCAAAGAACAAAGAGCAAACCCTTTCACCATACTCCCACAGGAGCCCCACTACAGCAGAAATATCTATCCCCATACCCACAGGATAAACTTCTGTTCACACAGGAGGAAGAGGGGGTTCCCCCCTCACATACAGTTCTGGTTTGACGTGACCTGCAGATCATTTCTGGCAGAGCTGTTGCTGAGCAGTCACTCTCCACCTGACAGTCTTGCAGTGCATTGTGTTAACTCACTGCAATTCTTTGTGCCATTCATCAATGCATTCCTGAGACTATTCCTCAAGATAACTTTTAACCCCGACTCTGTTTTCCAGTGCTCACCATCCCTCCCAAATTCACAACAGTTTAACAAACATACTCCACAAACATAGTTTTAGATGAGGAAACTCTGGATGAAACATTTGAATGCCCTTGAACACTGGACAGGCTCCTGGAAAAAATTAGGCAACAAATCGTGCTCTTCTGGCACTATACCCTCAGTAGCTCACCTTCAGTACAAGTGAGCACAGGAGAGGTAGAGATGGCCAGGAACTGGTGCAATTTAGGCACACAAACTGGTGCAAAAAACTCTCATGTCAATTTTGCAGGCTACAAGTCAGACAGGCACCTAAAGGTACATGGCACATACACAAATGGGCAAATATACCTTGCCAAATTCTGTTCCACAGGGCCACGCTGTTAGGGATTTCTGAGCTTGTAGCTTGAAAGTGGTTTCAGGTGTACTTAAGCCAGTTGGAGTCGCACTTCATAGTGATTATGTGTAAATACACTGTAGTGACCAAGTCACAGGGTAATCAGGCAGCAAAATGCAGCACAGCATTCTAAGAAATAAACCTGCTTTTTGCAAATGTTTGATTAGTAGGGCATAGTGACAACTAAGTTAAATTGATAAATCAAATAGCAGAAGAACATGAGCACACTTAAATTTCAAGTGACACCTGTCAGAGAGAAAATTGAGAACAAATATGGAGGCAATACTCTACGCCAATTATTTTCCCACTATTGAATATTATCACTAGATGTATATACATTCAGTATCCCCAACTTGGCTAAAAAGGAGAAATGGTTCCCCCCATGCTCTAATTCATGTTCTCATCATTCTGAGCATTGCTAAAACAGGCTCTCTCCACTACAGCTTCCTGCTTCCAAGCAAACCTTCCAGAGAGACACTGCAGAGCAACGCTGGGACACCCTTAGGCCTTTTTCTCAGTGTCTTACTTGTCACTTAATGATGAACTGTTGACTCTGGCATCTATGTAAACACTCTGTGATGATCCAGAGGTCAAACCCTGAGCTAAGACAAACTGGCAGAGTTTTAAAATAAGCATTGGGAAATATGAGTGACCTTCCAAAACAACCATTGGCATTTTAATCCTTAGAAACTTCATTTGTAGGTACAAGGTCAGTATTTGCAACAGGTTAGCTGAATCTCATTATCTGAATATCATCTCTGATAAAGAAATGGTTTGGAGCTCAGCTATGCTTTTAATTTTATATTATGCAACAGCCACAGTTTATCATTAACTTGTAATTATTAACATTTATTTATCTTGTTTATTAAAAAAAAGCAAAACTCTTTAAAATATCTTTTCACATCATAGCCTAGAGGAAATTGAGGATTTTTTAAAATACACAAAACATGACACAGCATAAACTCACCTAGAAAGCGTTTCTTCTGTTAAAACTATGAGATGGTAGAGTTGAGTCATACAAAGCATGAATCATTTACAGCTTCATTAAATGGGCCACAGAAATGTAAAGGTCATTACTTGGCAGGTATTCCTACACTTCCCTCAACTGTGCCAAAGCAGACAAGAAGACTATAATCAATCCAGTCAACTAGTTTCATCCATGTTCCTTATCAGTCACAGGTGTGCAAGACAGCTCATTTCTCTCTGCTCTCTGCTAAAGGTCACCACTTCCTCAGCTCTCCTTCCTGGTACTGTAAGCACACTTTCCCCATTTCCATCAAAGTAGTTTTTCCTGGTTTATTAAACAGATTTTTTTGCTAATCCAAATTAGTTTGACTGAAACGAGCATGTGTGTATAGAAACAAAATCTTCCTGCATTTTCCCACCAATAACTCCAGCTCATATGTGCCTTCAATTAACTGAGTTTCCTTAAGTTAATTCACCTTTGCCTTAGCTGGGTTGATCCGGCAAGAAACATTTATCTCAAATGGCCTGTCCATGTTCCCTCTTCCCTAGCCAAACCCTCCAAGAGGATCAGGGTGTACATTTGCAGTACATGCTTGCTCTTCCTATATTTCTGCCCTTAGAGTGAGCAGCTGTGGCTTTTCAAAGGCAAGGAAGCAAAGCCTCTTCTTGACAGGCAAGGAGAGCATTTTTCACTGTCATACACTCAAAAAAGCTTGATTGCTTCATTAATGTCTGTAACTGTTCTGTTATTGTTCCTTAAGCAGCCCTGCACACAAGGCTGGCTGTGCTTGGCACTGGTCAAACACAGTGGCCTTTTTCTTTTAAGTTGGGGACTGGAAAAGCATCCCTGAGCAAAAGTCTTTGGTGGCAGTTTGGTCCCTGAAAGTGGGCTCTGCTGCAAAAACATCCCACCTGAAACACTTCCAGCCTCCTCTTCACCATACTGGGCTTAGCACCACACCACCAGACATCTTTACAGCCCTGTGGTGAGCAGACTGAAAACTCCAAATAACCCCAAGGCAACAAATGGTTTCTATATTTCAACAGAACCAGTTCCCTGCCCTGCTGCATTACAGGGTGTGAGGTGGAAGGTACAAACCAGCTAAGAGAGAAGGGTGGGATTTGCTTTTTCCCCAGCAGCAATAGCACTAAACCCCAGCCTTCTGCAAAACCAAGACAAATTGGAGATTTAATTACCATATCCCACATTCAGAAAAGAAAGTAGGTACTGTTCTAGAGGGCATTTTGATTTATTCCTGATATCTATAACACAAACTAATGTTTAGCATCAGAAACCAGACAGACAAATGAAAAATAAGAAACAGGGAAAGAGTGGCAGTGGTTAACTAGTAGAACAAATTATCAGGGGAAATGTTGGTTTTCTCAATTCCCAATGTCTTCAGATCTGTCTTTTTTGGAAAAAATATGTACTTTAGTTCAGCATAAATCAGTGGGCTGATGTCAAGAGAAACAGGAAGAAATTGCAAGGCCTGTGAAAGATGGGAGGTCACTCAATGGGGTCTAATGGTCTCTGCCTGTTCTGCAGAGCTGAACTCCAGAACAGGAAATAGAGGATTTCTTTTGCATCCACATGCACACACATCCTGCACCCGAGGGTTCCCACAGGCAGCTGGTATTTAGTCCCACATGGGGTGTTCCCCTGCTGACCACTGCACCCACACTGCTGCTTGCTCAGAGCCACATGCCAGCTCGTGTCACATGCAATTGCCAGCCCTTCTGTTTTTCTCATTCCAGGGCACGAAACAAATTCAGGTCCTTCTCCCTTCTGCTCCACTCAAGCAAGCATCCTAAACAAAACATCCTGGGTGTCCTACACACATTATCTGTCTTTACTATCCCATTATCCCTTTCAGAACAATACAAGTTTTATGTCATTTCTTCTATACTTTGACAGTCAGATTAGACATGGAACCCACAAGTACCCATCACTTTTTGGGGTCCCACTTAGATCACCATACCAAGAATGTTTCATTCAGCAGAAAAATACTGGTTTTGCCTCTTGCTTCCCACTAGAATCAGTAAGGTGCTTTTCCAAAGCAAATCCTGACTAGTAACTCCCCACACCCCTCCAGCTACTCTCTGATCACTCAGCTCCTGGGACAAGGTAACCAACAGGCAGCACAGCACACACAGGCAATTTGGGAAAGATCTGAACAGCCTTTTGACAAACCCGTGTTTTGTCTTCTGAATTCCAGCGTGCCTAACATCCACATTCCCCTACAGCCCCACATAGCAATCTTTCCAGCTCCAGTTAAGCTTCCATTACACTTGACTGTTATCAGTCTCTTTGGGATCATAGCATTCTTCAAGATGTCTTAGCAAAATATTTTCATCACAAAAATTGTTAGAACTTCATTCACTTCAATTATTGCATACAAATTTAGGCAACAAATCTGAGTTTTTACCTAGAAAAATCAAATGCCTTCTACTGAAGGACAATTGTGTCTCATATCACTCCCACTACCTTTATATCTGCTAGCCCATCTCCCAGAAAGTTTGCTATTGGGAAGGGATTTGTGTTTGCAGAATCTCTGCACACCTTCTGCCCACCAACACCAGGATTGCCGAGTAAGTATGGTCACCATGTCATAGGAAAACAGAGGTCAAGTACTTCTATAAAGCCACATCACAATTCATCTGCCAAGCAGTAAAAAAATACCAGTCTTAAATATCTCCCACCTGACCCAGCTATGTTCTCCCTGGATTCTCCCAGCAGGAGCAACTGGAGCAGGTTGATTTTTACCTAATCTCCCAAGCAAGTGCTGGCTTTTTCCTTCCTTATCTTTACGTTTTATCAGCGCCCTGAGCAATACCTGCAGACATTCCCTCATCCCCACATATTCCTGCAGTTCTTTCTTCACACTCCATTTATATCAGACTTCTGGGGCACAAAACCAGTAATTTTTTTTCCTTTCCCTCCCACCTTGGTGGTTATTACAAGGTAGGATGAGGCAGGACTCAGCCTGATGATCTCATATGGAGACCATCTCTGACAAATGCCTTCCTTCCACATGATTTTTATCTTTGAGGACAGGGGTTTTACTTTACCCACCTCTGTCAGCGTACAAACACCTGCAGAGTGCATCAGTTCATGCTGTCCCTGCAGTGTACTTGAGGATAGCTCCTGTCTCTCACAAGGGACCTGAATATTTATCCTCGTGGTATTTACAAAACACATAAATTATAGATGTTCCTTTTCCGGATAAAGTATAGGTGGCCCATTCACTTTAGTCAAAACCAGTGGTTTATGCCTCAAATTCACGTTACAGGTGTCACACCATGCTTAAGAGCCCCTTGGCATCCCTGCATACCACCAGCCCCTAATGGAAACTGGCTTGTGATGGCCAATGCACCCGGGGTGGGGCATTTAACACAACAGCGGGCAGGACATCTCTAGCTAACTCACAGTTGATAATATATTTCAAGTATTAAATAGAAAGTGTTACAATTAAAATATTAAATAGAAGCAAGATGTTACAGTGCTATGCAACTTGGTAGCAACTGCATGTGATCACTCTCTCAAAGGTCCTGTGAGGCATAGGCAGCTTTACACGGGGTAACCAGTCCACAACAACTCTTCCATGAACTTCCATAGTGGGATTTCAATTCCCCTTCTGCGTGCAATTCAATGGCAGCAACATGTTTCCCATTCCAGGTGCCTCCTCTTCTTTTTCACTGGGCTCTTATATAATACTTTTTTTCTTTTGCTACTTAACTGTTTCATGTTTTTTGATGGAATATACTCCCCAATCAACCTGCTTAAGTTTTTTCTCCCCTCATACTGCTCATCCAAATTTTCCTCCTTTGTCCAGTATTGCCAACATGTGCCTTGTGCAGATCTTTATTTGGGGTGGGAGGCAGTAATCCACGCAATATTCCTGACAACTGGGTGGGCCAGCTTTTTGTGTTGTTCCAGGCCAATTTTAATTTTGAATCCTTTTCCGCATACCTCACAAATCCATCCCTCAGCAGGAATCCTTTCTGAATCCCTTTGTGCCATGGGACATGTCAGCCAACACTGTCAAAGTTTCACCTTCATCTTTCCACATTTGGCACACAAACACAAACTTTCTCTTCCCATGCTAACTCTTGAGATGTTCAGTCAGTCACAGGATCCATCCTATCTGGTTCCCACAAAATGGACATGATGGATTTTTGTGCAGGACCTTTACCACCAGTGTGTCCTCCAGTGGAAGGTCAGTGGTGCCACATAGGGTAGGTGACACAGGCAGTGAAGGAATGAGCACCATGGCCCCCAGAGGCAAGAGCCTCTTACCATCACTTCCTCTCTCTTTTCCAGGCTGATGCTGATGCCCCTGGTAACTCTGGAGTTAGGTATCTGGTACACCTGTGGATACCTGGCCAAACCATCCCCCCAGGGGGAAGATGGTAGCCATCTCTGTCCACCACCATGCAGGATGGAGGTGGCCACAGCTGGCCCCAAAGCAGCAGGGATTTCCTGCAGGCCAACAAAACAGCCAGAAACAGGTAAGAAAAATAAAGCAGTGGACATAAGTGGACACCAAAACACTGCTCCAAAATTACTTTAGATTACTCAGAGTACCTTCATTTTACACCTTTCCAGTGCTGCCTGGTTCCCTAGAAATCCATGTTAGGAAGGAACCCAGTGGATCACCCAGACCTGAGGCAGGATCAGCCATGCCTGCACCATCCCCAGCCACTCCTTACCTACACTAAACAACCCGAGGAGCCCACTGCTTCTGCAAAGGACACAGCTGTTACAAGAACATATTATAAGTTTCTCTGTGCACAAAACCTGCAGGAAAATTCATCTCACGGGAAAGCATTTTTTACTGTCTTTTGCTCTGTATAAGTTTCAGTAAACAAAATATCTGGTTTGTAATTCAAGGACATACATTTTTAGATTCCTCTGCCTTTCTTCTAGAGATGGAAGATAAGAGTTTACTTTCTACCAATGAAGTGACCGTTGCTATCTCTGATTGTGCAAACTATGCAGACATTCCTTGGACGAAGCAGCAGCAGGAGCTGGGAATTGCTCCTTGCTGAGCAGATATAGAAAAATACTAAGAATTTTGGAGTCATTTTAATAAATCATATTTAGCCTTCTGAAATTATTGTGAAGAGTCCATTTGTCAATGCATGGGCCACGGCAATACACAGCTTTCCTGGGAATAAGGGCTGCACTGGAGAAACTTTCAGGGGCTAAGGGAACTGGACAAGCTCATCACACATCCCCCTGCATCAAGCCCATGCACTACTTCCTTCTTTTCACCTTGCAAGTGTGCCCTGGCAGCAGCAGAGCTTGGGGAAAGCACAACTGAAATGAAGAAAAATCACTACCTTGGCCATGTAGTGGCAAACTGCCGTTCTTCAAAGTTATTTTCATCTCTCCCGGGTCACTGAGTCTGTCAGAAGTTAATCAGCATCTCCAGACCAGGCTGTACAGTGTGAGACAAACCTCTGGCAGCAAGGACGGGAGTGTGCAGCCCTCTAGTGCCCACTGCTAGCCACGCTACTGCCACAGTGGCCATGTCCCTGCAGAGCTGCACAGCTTTCCACCTCTGCCGTGAGGACCTCTCACTCCTGAATCCACTCCTGGCAGACAGCAGGTCACAGGCTTCACCCCTGAGGCCCAAAGCACATTAAAAAAAAAAAAAAAAAAAAAAAAAAAAAATCAAACTTTCTGGCTTTCAGCTGCCTTCAAGTACAGGTCAGCCCAGAAGCTCTCTTCTCCTGTACCTTCTGCTGTTCCAACTCCTTCCAGCCACAAACCTTCCCTCAGCAGGCCGGGTTGGCACATCTGCATTTGTACTGAAGGGTAACGTTCCCCATCAGGCCACATTTTTTTCTGATCCCCCTAACTTAGCCATGAGTGCAGAACATTCCCGCTTGGACTGGGGCATCAGCTCTGAATTGGGATGCAAACCCACACTTCCTCGGGGTCTCTGCTACAGTGTCACAGCTACTACACTTGAACACCTTGCACATGATCCAGCTGCCCTGTCCCCTCTGGCACTAGGTCCTCACTGGGCTGGCAGCCAAGGTGGCATCGGGGCTCCAGCCCCTGTGCCAGGTCAGCCCTTCTCCACCCACACAGCAGCTGTCTCCACCCCTCCTTGGGGTCCCTGCTGGCTTTTAGGGGTATTCTCCTCTTGTATCCCCACGTATCTCTACCTTCTGTACCTGGCAACTGTCTGAAGACCTCAGAGTCCACCTCTGGGAGACTCCCAGCTATTCCCCAGAACCACACCAAACTGCTGGGTTTGCCCACCGTGACCTTTATTTGCTGACAGTTCCCCTCAGTCTGCTTTTACCATCTCCCAATGTTGGGTCCTAATGATGCCAAGACCCCATCCCAAATGCTCTCCAGGTGCTACTTGAATCCACCTTCCCCTTCTGCTGCACACCTGGGGCCACAGCGCTGAGCTGTGGCTTAAAGGCCACATTTGTGGGGACAGTGGTTGCTCTGGCTGCCACAGCTGGAAGATAATGCAGCTCTTGGCAAACACAGACCTTTCCTCACCTCATTTATTTCACATAGAAGTAACATTTTTTTTGTGTGTCATGCCAAGGGCTTGGTTTAGCTACCTGAGCAACTGCCAGCAGCAGAGGACACCTGAGACAGCCCAGGGGGTTGGTAGAGATATCAGAGGACCCCAGCAGGCCTGTGTCCTCCTGCAAGCCAGGTGGAGCACCCCAGGCCATCTCCAAGTGCTCTGGTCCCTTTGTTCAGGCAGATGTAGTAATCCCATCCTTGCTATAGTACACCCATTTCCAGATCAATGCTTTCCTACTTTCACATTTAGAGAAAAGCATTTGTTGTCAAGTGCCACCTCTTCCCCACCAGCCAGGACATCTCCCTGGAAAACTCACTTTGGTGCCCCTTTGGGCTGGCCTGTGGGGAGCAGAGCACAGCTGCTGCCAGCTGTGACGGGTTTAGCCACTCATATTTAAGGGGCTGGGGTAGAAACAGGTGCCTGTCCCAGGATACCGATCCCTCCAGAGCCAGCCCTAGCAGCTATTCCCAGGACACCTGGTCTGCTCCCAGTCAGGTGCTCTCCCAGCAGCTTTCACTTGCCCGGAAAGCTTAAAAAGGCCTAAGTTTGTTGTGTTTTCCTTCCCCGCACAGATGATTCACTGCACTCTTCTCTGTAAACAGTGGGTGGATCCCAGATGGATTTCCGGGAGCAGACCAGCACCGATTCCGGGCTCAGGGAGCAGCACTCCACACTCCTTCTCCACATCCTCTCTATCCGTCCTGCAGCAAAGCACAAGTGCAGGAGCAAACCTGTGGTTCACGTACACCTGCAAAACTCTTCTGGAGGGTGGAGGGCAAAGGGAGCTCCGGCGTGCCCTGAGCCGGGTCGCTGGATGCTGGGCACCACTCGCCTCTGCAGGCTCCTTTCCCCCCGAGCAGGAGCGCAGCCCCCGGGCAGTCTGAGGAAAGCTTGATGCCAGGAGTTAAGTGGCTCTCGCCTCCCACCGTGCCCTAGTTACAAGGCGAGCCCAGCGTTTGCAAAGAGAAGTGCTGGCAAAGCTCACAATCTTTTTTTTTTTTTTTTTTTCCAAGGGACTAATTGCAAGGCTAGCTGAAAGGAATTACGTAGGGAAGAGCTGACATTTCTCTTGGTATTCCTCATCGCGCATTTGTGGGCATGGAGCAGTGTGAGAACCAGCATGATGCTTGAAAGCTTCCCTTTACACGTAACGCCATCCCTAAAAAAAAAAATAATAAAAAAAGCCCTGCAAAACTACCTCTTCTCTCAGATGAGACCTGAGGGGCAGGCAGGAGGGCTGGTAGGGACTGGGGCCACCTACCCGTTGTCCCAGCACAGGGGCGATCCCCTTACTCTCTGTGCCCCAGCCCCGCGTGCTGCCGGGGGCTCCGGGAGCCCCGGGAAATGCCGGGATTTTAGCCACTAGAGGGAGGAAAGGGAGGTTGGACATCACCGAGATGGTCCACAGAGCTCCAGCACTGCGCAATGAATTTCAGATCCGGACACAGAGACTGAGATCTCACCTTGAGGTACCTCCCTGAGCTGGGACCCATCCCAGGACCCATCCTGCTCTAGCCACACACAGCACCTGCCTCTGGCAAAGGTCTTTTCAAGCAGGAACATGACACTGCACATCAGGGGAATTTAAACCTTGAGGAAATATCACCCTGGGTGTAGAGCATAGGGAGAAGCTCCCCCAAGATGATTCTGAAGGGAAATAAACACCAAGTTCTTAGACATCGTTTTGTGGCATTTTCATTCCTGGAGAAGCTTTTTCCACCCTGTGACCTGGGTGAATCCTCTGCCCCTGCTATTTCCCACCATCAGTGGGTAACTCCAGCCCTGCAACCTTTCCCACAGCCCCTCTTTCACCCCTGCCAAAACCTCAGGCTTCTGCAGGTGCTGGGTCAGCGTTTGGGATGCTCCCAATCCTCCATCCTTCTTGCATGCTGCTCCTGTCCTAGTCTAAATCCCTCGAGGAGACTGTCATCCCAAATCCTGACCATTTGCTAATGGAAAGCTCGGATGGGGACCAGCCCCAGTCTGACTCTTTCACGAGATGCTGAAAGGCAACACCCCACTGTGCCATTTCTGGGAAGAGGCTCAGCTTCCTTGCAGCCTCTCTTGCCTTCACTCTCGCTTTTGCTCACCAGCACAGCTTCCCCCCACCCCCGGGGATGCCTTCCTGCCTTCTGATGGAAACCTGCCAAAGTCGGCAGTGGATGCTGCCTGGCTTCTGGCTGAGTGTGACCGGCCGGGGAGGCTCCGCCCTGGGGGGAAAGGATTTTGTGGCCATTCCTGTAAGCCACCCCTGACACCCCACACAGAGGTAGTGGGAAGGGGGTTCGGCTGGAATTTGTTCAGATGCAAATGCCTTCCAAGGAGTGACTCAGCCCTGTGGTTTTCCTCCCTTCCTTGCCACCAGATTTGATTCCCAAATTGCTTCAGGGCTGCTGGAAGGCAGACTGCTGTGCCAGCAATGGGTCAAGGGGGCACCCCTGCCTCCCCATGCCCTCGTCGCCTCAGCCTTCCTCCATCTCCCAGACTTCATCAGCTCCAGCCACTAGTTTTGCTCACTCTGCAAAGCTACATGGAAAAGGGGAAGGCTGCCAGCATCCATGGATGAGGGCTGGAGGGGAAACAGGAACCTTGAGGGGAAAAACATCCCAAGAAACTCCCTTTCCCCCTGGCCATGCTTCCGCTGGGGCTGCCAGCACAGGGGGGACTGGTTTATGCTGGCAGATCACAGTTAGTAGGGAGCTGCATGGGGTAGGTGCTGCATGTTCAGCGTCTCTTTGGGGATAGGAGTTGCTCCAGAGAGGTAAATGCCATCTCTGGTGGTCACACCAGCTGAACTTCATTTCCATTCATGAAATCTCACCAGATTTCTATCCAGGTGGCCAGACAGCAGGAGGTCTCAAACGATGCAAAAATATAGCATAAGCTAAAAACAGACAGGCAGGCGGAAGGGGAGCCCAAGCTCAGACCAACACAGCCTGAGCAAAACCCTGGCTGTGTACAAAAAGCCCTGCTGGGGACAGAGGCAGAGCAAGTCCCCTTGGGAGGAAAATATCCCCTGCTGGCCAGGCCTTTGCAGGGGGAGGTTTTTTGCAGGGCATCATTGATGGTTATAACTATGCCTGAGCTCCTCTGCAGCCATGCAAGTGCTCAGTGAAGGGCCTGGAGGGCAGGAGTCCACACCAGGATCCCCCAGGCTGTGAGGTCCAAGTGCATCTGCAAGCCCTGCAGGAGCAGCCCGTCCCACGGGACACTTGCTGTGATGGAGGCTGCACCTCGGCCCCTCCAGGCTCTCGTGTGCAGTTGGGGCTGGCAACACAAACAAAGGGGCTGAGAACAGGCTGAGCACCAG
The DNA here is from genome assembly GCA_013399835.1 of Leptocoma aspasia. Taxonomy (NCBI): domain Eukaryota; kingdom Metazoa; phylum Chordata; class Aves; order Passeriformes; family Nectariniidae; genus Leptocoma; species Leptocoma aspasia. Next base: position 835,491 of record VXAX01000174.1, on the reverse strand, counting down.
CCAAGCTGCCTGTCCTCTCACCCCAGCTCTGAGGCCACTGGTGTGGCCTCTCAAACCTGGTTTTGAGGATCAGGCTCTGTGGACAAACCAAAGCTGCTCAGCTCTTTCAGCAAGGGCATCTCTTTGTGCTGTCAGGAGAAAAAGCACCTGCTGAGCCCAAGCCGTCCCTAAACACCATATCCTTCTTCCCAAGGGCAAGGCTGAAAGGTACGGTTTCCCTCATGTATGACATTTCCCAGAGAAGGAACAGGGGCTTGCAGGCAGTTTGCTGGCTTAGGGGAGAGGGAAAAGGAAAGACACACAAGGGCCACTAAATCTCACAAAGCCTGATGTTTGTAGGCTTAAGCCTGGAGATGGACTGAGCCTCAGCTAAGGCTGAAGTGTGAAATTAGCTCTGTGTTAAACATCTGTAAGTCTACACCTGAGAGAAACTGCCTGGGGAGGGGCAGCAGGTGCTGCCTGGGCATGACCCTGGATCTGGGCACTGCTCTGGGCATCTCTACTAAAGGGCCAAACCGTGGCTGTTGCCTCCTAGCACCTCCAGCCGCAGCGTTCCTGCTGTGCACAGCCTGGGGCTGCAGCCTAGAGCAGCCTCCCGGGAAGAGACTGACTCTCCCAGGAGACCACTCCAGAGAGCCATGAGAGCCCTTGTCCCACGCCAGCCCCGGAGGCAGCGGCTGCCACTGGGACACTCCCGTGGCCTGCAGACATTTCACTGATCTCCTTGCAGTGTCCTGCCCCGGGGCAAGGAGCAGCTGCATCAGCTTTCATCCAAAACCCCACAGGGCTGTGGGGCTCAGGCGCACAGAAAGTACACATCAGCCCTTCCCTAAGGCGAATTTCTGCTTTCAGCAGTAACACTGTGAGGTGTTCTAATTGCTGCCTTATTTCTGAGCCCTAACCACACCCTGGTCCTGCTGCCTGGCTTTCTCTGCAGTCACAAGGGATCAGAGGTGGGGGATTTTAACCTAATTTCTTCGGATGGGTAGGAAAGGCCAGCTGCTCTCTTCCTTTGCCACTTCTGCAGAGCTAGCAGGTGGATTTTCTCTCCCCAGGGTGAAGTCCCAGCCTTGCAGGGGCAGTTCCCCAGCCTCCTCTCCCACAGGGCCACCCCAACAAGGGCAAACCTGTGGTGCCTAGCATTGCTCCCAGCATAGTGAGGCTGTTCTCTGAAGCTCCCACTTCCCCCCAATAAATGCCAAGCCATTGTCTTTCTGCAGGGGGCTAGGCCAGGCTGCTCCTCACTCACACCTGCTGCCTTTGGCTGAAGGAGACCAGGGGAATCTGGAGAAATGGGGACTAGGAACAGCATCAGGTCTCAGCTGTGCCAATGTCATGGGGAAGGGACGGGTCCTGCGTGCTGCAGTGTGACCCCAGAGACTGCTTCTGCTTGCTCACCTCTGCCGACCAGACCTACAAAAACTGGGATTCAGACAGTCACTCCAACTCCAAGCACACTCTTCCTCCTCTTCCTTCCACAACCTGCATCGAGGGAGCTGGCAAAGTTGTTCTCCAGCAAGCCGGTGCACTCCCTTCCTCCCACCCGTGCAGGGTCTGAGCTGCCTTGATGCCCATCCCCTTGGCATCAGGCCTGCAGTGACTTCCCTGTTTGCCCTACTTGTGTCTCTCTCTTGCCTGCTTCTTTGCTTCTTCCCCTGTTCCCCAGTGGTTTTCCAGCTCAGGAGCTCACCAGAGCCTTCCCAGCAGGCAGACACATAAAGAGCATGTGGGAGACCCATGCACCAAGGACAAGGGTGAAAAGAAGCTGCCAAGCCAGCCATGGGCCATGGTACTCGGAAGGGGGATAACCCTTCTGGGGGCAAGGTTTGTCCTGGGGAAGGTATCAGGAGCAGTGGCCAGAGGGATGTCCAAGGTCTGACTCCAGCAAGGACAAGCAGTGCAGCCAGAGCTAGGGAGGGATTTGGCCAGGCCCCATCCCCAGTGGGGACATCAGTGTCACAGCCATGATGCTGCAGTGCTGCCTTGGAAGAACTGAGCAGGCAGCAAGGAAGGAGCAGGGAGATCTCCAGCCCTCCAGTGTGGCACTGAGAGCTGCCAAAAGTGACAGCTGTGGGGAGGGAGTGCTGGGTGCTCATAAGCTGTGTCATGGTTGGGTGGGACTGCAGCAGGTGAGCAGGAGGGCAGCCCCGCATTGAGAAATCAGAGATGTTTCAGATCACAGATCCACATGCTAAAGTTCTTCTCCAGCTCCCTGATGGAGCTAAGGGCAGAGAGTGGCAGTCATGCAAAGCTGTGGTGTGCAGCCAAACCACACCCGACCACCTGAAAATACACTGCGAGGCCCTGAATTGCTGATGTTGCTCCCAAAAGACAAAACCACTCTGTAAATTTTATCTGAACCTGCGGGGCAGCTGTCGAGCCCGGGCAGGGTGGTGCAGGCAGCCAGGCATGTGAGGCATCTCGCCATCCCCCATCAATTGATTTGCCAGTTTATTTCTGGGTTTCTTCACCGTGGCACAGAAGGAGCAGTGGTGCTCACTCCACCATCAGCTTAGTGCCACAGCCAGTGCTGGGGCTCCAGATTTTCATTTCCAGACTGCTGGCAGAGGGGAACCCCGGAGGACCTGACATCACTTCTGAGCAAAAACAATGGTTGTGTGCTTGGTGGCACTGACAGAATGCTGGAGAATGGGACTTGAAGAAAAAGGAGTCCCACCAGACACGTGTGCTAACCCACAAGAGCTGGCAGAATAGGCGGGGGCTTTATGTCCCAGGGAACATCATCTATCAATGTCCCCAGGGAGGGCAGCCAGCTGCATGTGGTGCCAATGGGCATTCCACTGGATGAAACACTGGTTGCAGAATGGAATGCTGGCTGGCACATTCCCAGGCCCTTGGCAGCACCTGCTACTGGCAGGGCTCTGTGGGCTGAGGATGGACATAGCTCATCACAGGTGTATGTGACCCCAACTCTGGCACTGTCACCACTTGCAGAGGCACTGCATTAAAGGAGGAACTGAATGGGCTTTGGTAGGGTGAGGCCAAGGTACCTCTGAGTCCCAGGGGGATTTTCACTCCCATAGGAGGAGGTTGAGCTGGTCAGGCAGCCACCCTTGAGCTTGTGCCAGGGAGGCAGCACTCAGGTGCCCCCTCCACTCGGCTGGGGAGGAAAATCTGCCTAACCCAAGAGGGTCGTGGAGTGCTGGGCCAGGAGCACAAGGCACTCCCAGCCACGCAGTTTCCCGGGAAAGCGGCCCCCTCTGGCATCCGCCCCTTCCCGGGAAGGAGAGGCTGCTGGAGGCCGTGGCCCTGGCACGGGGATGCCGATTGCTCCCTCCCACGGCTTCCCCTTTTCTCAGAAAGCCTGGAAACCAAAGGTGAAAGAAGTGGGTGGAAACTCTGCGCTGCCGTCCAGGAAGAGAAGTGAGTAAGTCGGCTGCAATATTTAACAGTGCCTCCGGCCCCGCCGCCCGCAGAGCCACCTCGACGGGAGCCGGAGCTGTCGGGTGAGTGCCGGGGTCAAGGGAGGGTCTGCGCCGGAGCGGGGGAACTGCTGTGGCTAGAATTAGGGGATTTCTTGGCTGCTGCTCCCCCCAAGGAGCCGCAGCCGGGGCGCTGCAGAGGGCGGCTCTGCCCGTGCCGAGCAGCGGGGACGCGGTGACGTCTCACGGTTGATGGCACCCGCTCCCGGCTGCGGGAAGCGGGACAGGAGATGTCAGACACCGTGTGTGTGCACGAGCATCTCCACTTCTATCCGTGGCTTTTTTGGTAACCTGCAAAAGCGGACTCGTGCTTCTCCTACTTTAAACGGCGGGGGGCACGTTCCCGGGAAGACAAAGTGAAACTCCCTGGAATAATGCTCCAGCCACCATGTCAGCGCGGTGCCGGTGGCTGTGCAGCACCCACAGAACTCCTCTGCTTGGGCCTAGGCACGTCTTAGCTAATCATTAACTCCCGGGATAATTAGCTGGAAATGCCAAAAGGAGGACGCTGCTGCTTTTTTTTAAGACATAAAGCAATAAATCATTAACCTCTGAGCGCTGGAGCTGCCTGGGAGTCACGTCCCCTCTGGAGCAGTGGCTTGTGCTTTGTCTCCCCCCGGAGCAAGGGAGAGGGCAGCGCTCCAGCCTGTCCCGTGTACCCGCAGGAGGGAGGGAGAGCAGAGCGAAAAGCCAGAGAGAGCGCAGCGCCTCTGGCAGCTCAGGGCTGAACCGGTGCGGCGCAGCTCTCCAGTAGCAGGGCTGGCCATGAGTGAGCTTTTGCTTCTCTGTGTCCTCCCATCGCCTCCAGTGGGGCTTGCCATGGGGAAATTGCTCAATCTGGCTATTTCTGCTGTGCTCCACAGAGAAAGCCCCACAGCAGCAGTATCCTCCTGGGCACCTGATTGTCTGTAGTGTCTCTTGACTCACCATGGTTTTGAGCTGAGGTCAGGAGCCTTGAGGAGCTCTCAACCTTTTGGCCAAGGGCTCCAGCTCCAGGGTCAGGGGAGGCAGGTTGTAGTGGGGCTATGAAACCCCCACCTGCAAAGGTACAGCTGGCCTGATGCAATTCCCCCCGGGGCTGAGCTGGGGCAATGGTCACTCCACGGTGCAGTGCTGCAGCCTGACCCTGACACTGCCCCCAGAAAACACAGGGTCAGGCCAGGGCAGGGCATCTTCATACCAGCAAAATACACATCGACCAAGGTGGCTCCCACATCTCCATTCATCCCTACCCTCCCAGGTATTACCTGGCACCCCACTACAGTGTAGACCCCCTAGGGTCTTGGGATAATCCCAAATACACAGGGCCAAATCCAGCCCTGGCCCTGCCTGGGTGAAGGAACACAGGACAAAGCTGGGTCAGGAAAACCAAGGAGAAAAGGCAAAGCATCTGATGTGCTGTGGATGCCATGCCATGGGCACATTGCTTGCAGGAACAGCCAGGAATTAAATCAGAATTGGAGCCTGTCTGAGTTTGCATTTGAATAACTTCTTTCCCAGCTCATCCCCCGTGGGCTTTCCATTGCACTTGGATCAAGCTGTTTCTGGTGCATTTTGGCAATGGGGTGCCCCAGTCCCAGCATCCACGGGTAGGATGCCAAAAGTATCATGCTGGAGCTGCCCCTGCCCCACCTTGGGGAGGGTGGGGCACAGGACAAGGGGGAATTCATGCTAGATGGCTGCTGGGCTGTCCAACCCAGCCCCAGCACCTACATCACCTCCCTGGGCCATGGTGCAAGAGAAGGAGGACCATGAGGGAAGGCTTGTTGGTGTTGACCCCCATCCTGCTCACCTGCCTGTCTGCTTGAAACCCTTCCCCTTTCTTTGCAAATCAGCCCATAGAGGAAGATGAGGAGGAAGGCTTGTCCTTGGCTTGCACCTTTCAGTTTCTGAAAGCAGTGGTTGCTTAGAGCAGCAGAGGGATGAAGGCAGGTGGATGGCACTTTGAACAGCAGACATCCATCAATAATTTGAGGTAAATGCCTCAGAGGAGGGTTTTACATCTCAAAAAATGAAATACAAAGGCTTTCCATGCACTCAAATAGCCAGGGACTGCAGGGTAACCCTCCCCCCCATGGGCATGAGATGGAAAACAAGCAGCCCCAAAGCATCCCAACCCTACCAACCATTTCAGGCTGGCAGGTGCTTCCATGTGGCTGCAATGTCTCTGGCAGGCTGCCTTCCTGCCCACTTGATTGCACAGGTGGCTGCCTGCAGAGCAGAGGGAGGAGGAAGAGGAGGGAGATCAGAGTTTGAGGAGCTCAGAGCTATTGAAAACTCCCTGCCAAGTCACAGTGGTCTGAAAACCAGCACAGTGCACAGCTGGGTCCCTGAGCTGCCTCTCTGACCCTGACCACCTGCTGCAGGGTGGGGACCCTGGTGTAAGCTCTGTTTTACCCCATCTCCCTCCACTGCTGCCCCTCCAGGCAGCCCCTGTGGTACTGCTGCATGTGGTCCCTGGGATACACCAGAGGCACTTTCAGCCTGGGATTCCTCAGCTTTTGCAACCGGGTTGGCTCCTTTGTTACGTGCATCAGGATGGTGAGTTCATGCTGCCCCAACTGAACTGTAATTCCCAGCGAAGGGATTAAAATAGAGCCCGGGGCCAGCAGTTGAGCAATCTTGGAGTTCACTGCTCGTGCAACAGTTGCTCAGTGCTTCCCCCATTGAAATCTTTGCCCGTGCTCCAAAGTGCTGTGTGTGCTCCAAAGTGCTGTGTGTCATTTCCCGTCTCTTCTGCTGACATAGAGGCAAAGGGCTGGAATCCTCTCCTGGTGCTTACTCCTGCCTGAGCCACTGTCATCACAACTGTGCCAAATGATTGCTGAGCCGAGGAAAAGCTTTTCAGCCATTAGCTCAGTTACCAGGTTTGAAAGTGAACATCTCCTGAGGGGTGAGGCTGCCCAAAGCTGCCAGCAGCATCAGCACCTCTGTGGGTGCTCAGGGGGATCCCCGTGTGTCCCTCAAGTCTGCCCCTCCATGCATGTGACCTTTGTAGCCCAAACCTGTGGGGACAGTGGGCAGCAAAGGGCATGTGTATAGTTGTAGGATGCACCAGCAAGTCCCAGGTTAACCCAGACGGAGACCAGTCCCTCCCTGAATCTACACTCTGAGCTATCTGGAAAAGCCCTTTCACTCTTCATTTTACACAGAATTACCCTGTGTCCTTTCCCACTTCCAAATGAGCAGAAAGCCCCTACACCTCATGGTCCACCCATGGTAGCACCTGCAGCACAAACCATTCCCCTCAGCTGGCACCTCCCAGTTCAAGGATTTCCCATGAGCATTGGTTTCAGTATGAATGGAGCAGAGGGTCAGTGCCTGGGAGTGCTGGGCTGCTCCTGCAAGACTGAGCATCTCCCTGGCACAGACATACACTGAGGAAAAGCAGTTTAGACCAAGGGATGTGTGACACCTGCACACAGAGCAAATACATAGGGCAATTCTCAACACACCTGCCAATACCAGCCCTAGGTGGCAGAAATGGTGTTTCTCTTGCAGCTCTAGCAGGTTTGCAGAGCTCAGGGCTGACCTGAAGCTTTGCAGTGACTCCAGACAGCGTATGTTGAAGCAGTGGAAAAAAAAGGAGCCAGCCAACTTGAGCAAAGTTTCCAAAGAAAGCTGCGTCTGTCTGTGCCGCTTCTGGGGTGAGAGGTGCCAAAGTCTTCTCCTTGTGGCAGCTCCCAGTTGCAAAAATCTGTGTCAGCTCAGTGCCTGCCCTGTGTCAAAGACATGATGAGCTCTTTGCTATTTTTTCCCCCCTTGCAGATGGAGACACAGCTGGCTGGAGCCAGGGGAAGCTGACTCGCACTGGCTGCTTGGCTCTGAGAACTGAATTCCATAGGCGTTAAAGCCTCCAAAATGCCCTATGGATTCAGTTCTGCAGCTGGGCAGCAACTGAGCCTCAAACCTTCAGGAAGAGAAGGCAACTGTGAGCTCTTCCTACAAGGAATATGTAAATCTTTGCTCCTGCACAGAAACCAGATTAGGGGTGGAGGGGAGTTATGGCCACCACAGAAATATCTGCTATCAGAGAGCTACTAGAGGTTTGTGGCACATCCTCTCCCAAGGGAAAAAAAAGCCCAACTATAGAATGTTTTCTTCCCTCTGGAAGTGAAATGGTACTTGAGAAAATAAATACATTACTACCTCCTGATGTACTGCATGCAATTGTGAGCCTGCTAAAAATACACATTGTCAGAGCAACAGCCTGGGTGTGCCCAACAATCTCCTGTTCAGAGTCCAGGCAGCAAAACCAAACAAAACTTTGGAGAAGATAAACAGGACAGGATGGGTAAAGTTAATGGTTGTGCCCTCTCTCTCCTTGTGGGCCCTGGAGATGACCTCAGCAGAGACACATATTTAGAGAAAGTGTTTGTGTAGGCAACAGGCCCTGTTTTCACCTCTAGGAGAGCCTGGCTGTGCCCCTTGAATTCTGGGGACATTTCCACTATAACATGGTGTCATGCTGCCACCAGGAACCTAACAGCTGGAAGAATGGCATTTAGGATAAGTTATTGTGCAAGTCCTTGTAATTTATGTGGCATTTCAACATCGCTGTATGGCAAACCCCATGCTCTTTCTCACCTTGCCTAGAAGAGCTGGTTTGCACTTCCTCCAGGATCTCACCTAAAGCAGCCCCTGCCCATGGCAGGCAGCATCCAGTTCTGACAGCTCAGCTGTGACCCACAACAGCTCCAGGGGATGGGGAAGAAACTCCTTCCCACACCCACTGAGGTGCTGAACCACTGCACAAGGATCCAAATGCATGAACTTTGGGTTCACTGCCCAAAGGAGCTGCTGCTGCTGGAAGGACAAGGAGTGTACCACCAATGCAGGCATTTAACTGCACATCCCTAACTAGGCAGGACAGCGTGCTCAGCCAAGGAAGAGATTAAAAAAACCTCAATAAACAAACAGCCCAGCAGGAACTGCTGGCTTTTTCCTATACTAGGTAACCAAAAGCATAACTGATTTGCCAGCAGTTATTAATGGAAGCCTTTTCTAGTCCATTCAGCAAGTCCCACTGCCACTGTTTGCAACACAACTAAGGAGCATCAGTTTGGTCCAAGGTTCCTACAGCAGTTTTTCTTGTTCAGCCCTCTTGCAGCTTTGTCAGGCAGCAGAGTTAACACATTTCCAAGAAGCTAAATGGGGAAGGGGAAATGCAGACAGTTGCTGAGACATTTTGGCAATTGGTTAAACAAAACCTGTTGGACTAACTGAAAAAAATTAAAGAAAATCCATTTCTTTCACTTTATAGCAATTCAGAACAACCAAAGGCCTCCAAGTTCACCCTCACAGTCTCTCCTTTGCTATGCAGATGGGTAACATCCCATTCCTTCCCATGTGTGAGGTTAGGGGGAGACTAGGAGACTACAGGGGGACAGAGAGGGTCCCCTATTTCTCATGTATGCTTATGAAGTTCCTGCTGGTCCCTAGAGAAGCTGACAGAAAACAAACTAGGACAAGGTAGAGTACTGCCAAGCGGGTCAAGGCACCATGGATGGGCATGAGCCATGGCAGAAGACATCCCTAACTTCACAGAAAGGTGCCAGATCTGATTGCAAGTTGTTCACAAAAGAGACTGATGTTAGGTAGTTAAGAATCAGAAATATAAGCATTTGCATTTGGGTTTTTTAATTGTTTGTAGTAATTTAAAAGGTACAGAAGTTTGCAAGTAAGTCAGACCCAGCCCCTCAGAGCCCTCTGGGCTTCTGGCACAGCTCTTCCAGTACAACCACCAAGCTATGGAAGTGCTGTGGTTCACACAACTCCAGTAACCTCATTGGATAGCCAGCACCTCCAACCAGAGCCAAGTCAGTCCCAGAGCAGGGCCTCAACAGCAGTTTCAGTAAGGACATGTGGCCAGCAGTACTGAGCACCAAGTTATCAAGTGTAAGAGGATGGGACACTAGAGTGCAGGGAAGTGCTGCATACAGGCCTCACGTGGTGATAAAGCACAATGATGTGGTCATAAACAGCAGTGACAAGACATGCAGACAATTGCTTTTAGAGTGTTCAAGAACCCCTGTGTCCTCTGGGACCTGCACTGCCCTCAGCCTGCAGAAAATTCAGCTTTTATCTCTCCAGGAGGAGAACCAGCTTACAGGCCCTTCCCCTGGACAAGGTAGGAAGAGGCCCATCTTCTCTGATCAAGGGCTGCAGTTTGGAGATCCCCTACCAGGCTATGACCAGTCAACCAAACCACTGGAAATCAAATGTTCATTTCAAAACCAGAACAAATTAGCTGATCCAACAGTCAAGTGTCATGTGGTTTCTTCACAGGATAGGCATTGTGCATCAAAAAGGGTAAATCTGCCATAAGATTGTGGAGAATGGGGAGCAATTAAAAGAAATCAACAAGAATGGTGGCATCCATTGCTTGTGTTACTTGCCAACCACACCAAAAACAGCTGCCAACTGGCTCCCATGAGGGTACTGGAGCATCAGTCCATTGGGTATCTGACTACCTCAGTGTCTCAGTTTCTTTTTCTTCTTACGGTTCCGGTCCTCACTGCTGTCATCTGCCTCACTGGCACTGGGGGTCACAGCCTGCTGGATGACCTTTTTCTCCACTGCATATTCCTGGTCTTCTACCTTGGGGTCTCCCTTGACCAAGAACTCTCCTTTCCGATAGGATATGGAAATATTGGTCCGGGGGTAGGTGCCATAAACCCTTCGGAGATCATCCTTCACAAATTCTGGGAGGTCTTTCCTTGGCCCAAACACCTTTCCAAGCTTCCCCCACTGAAGCTCCCCTCTCATTGTGAAGCCTTCTGGCCATGTGTCTCGATACTGATGTGACCTCTGGCAGGCTGCATAGGGATGGTAGTTTGCATAGGGATTGTAGAGAGGGATAGGGACCATCGGCGGGAAGTGCCAGGTGTGGTATGGATGGATAAAGGGATTGGAGGCACCATAGAGATGATGATACTCCACCTGACCTCCTGCATAGTCAGGGTAGCTGTTCCGGTCCACCACAAAGGTGATGGGTCTAGTGTGGAAGTTGTGCATGTGGATGGGAGGGAACATCACAGAGCTGGACATGTCTTCTGCTCTCCCAGGCCTCAGCGGTGGGTAGGTGTAGGCAGAAGGTGGGATCACGGCTGGGTAATATTCCCGTGGCACAAAGCTGGACTGGTACATTGTACAGGAGCCTGGGGTTTTACACAGGGGGCACTTCTCTAGAGCAGTTACTAAGTCTCAAATGCTGTGAGGACAGAAGGGAAAGAGAAACAATTCATATTAGTTATACCCATTTCAGGGTGAAAAAGGAGATACACTTAGCACTGTAAGCATATCAACTAATTAATAATTAATACAAGGAACTCCCTACAGCTTGCAGGGGCAGTAACATACCAAGAACAAGTGAGCCACATTGCCAGTGACTGCCTGATAGCTGCTCTGCAAGACATCATTTAACCCACATATCTCAGAGTTGCAAAGATGAAAATAAGATGACAAAGACCACTGAGGGCAGAAGAGTCAACCTCATATCCTCGTTATTTGTGTTTGCGGTGCTGGAAGGCAGCAAGACACTGCAAGAAGCTGAGGGCCCTTGAGCAGGCATGAAAATGGGGAAGGCAGGCACAAAGCAAGAAACAAAGCAAGCAGGCAAAGAAAGGAAAGAGGCAACACAGCCCAACCCTGCTGCAGTCATGTCAACTGTGGTCCTGCCCAGACAAGGAAGTCCTAAACAAATAAAAAGATCTTCAACTGTCCTTGACTCCCTCCCCATCCTCCCAAAGCCCTGCTTTTACTCTGATAAGCAAACAAGAGCTGTACCTATTGTTTATTTCTAGAGCAAAATCCAAGCACATCTACATTTTGTCTAACAAGTTCTCATGTACAGGTTCCTCTTTCTGGTCTCACTAATTACCATTCACGTTTAAGTGTGCATTTACCTTGAGCAACTCTGACCTACAGCTGAATTTGCTCCTAGTGTGCCTTTGCCAGATATGCAAGCACCCGCCAGGGCACAAAGCACTGTCCTCCCGTGACTCATTATCCTCTCCCCTAGGGCCAGAAAGGAAGCTGTATATAGCATAGGGTTGTTTTTTTTTAAAAAAAAGGTTTGCTGTCAGAGACAGGAAAAGACCATGCCCAGAACTAAAGGCAGCAAACTGGATTTTTTTTTTCCAGGGAGTTCAGATCCTGTGGGCTCTTCTTGCTTCAGTCTTAACTAGAGTTGTCTCTCCCACAGCTGTTGACCAAGAAAGAGAGATGAAAGTTCAGCTGTCTCCTAAGAGTTGTCTGACACAAGCAATGCTGGGATACTGCAAAATGGATGTTTTTATTTTTAGCCAGCACAAGTTCCTCCTGTTCCTAGAGGTTCATAATGTACACTAACTAGCTCAAGCCTACTTTTGCCATGGGTTCAGGGCTAGAAGCCTTCATCCCACATAGGGAACAGCACTTGAGTATTCAGTCAAGACCAGGCAGTACCCTTAAACGAGATTGCAGCCTTGGAGACAAAGCCCATCATAACCATCACCCCCTCAGATAGGAGGAAATGAAACAAAGTTCACAACCTACTTACCTAACTTGCTCAGAACCATCACAAAAATCCAAAGGGGTGTTGTATGTCAATGGCAGCATGAGATGGGCATGTGGAATAAATGGTCTCATCTTGAAAACCAGTCTCAGCACCTCTTTAAATAGGTCATCCATGCATCCCTATTGAGATCCACACTTCTGTGAAGTGCTTGTATTTCAGAGCAAGTGGTCTGCACAGAGAGTGTGCATCTATTGCATGCATGAAACAAAGCAAGCCCAGCTTACACCCCTTCTGCAGGTCAGTGTGCTGCTCCAAGCCAGTTAAGGACAACCCTGGAGAAGCTGTTCACATCTAGCTGATGACCAGCTCTTGCTCAAAAGCTTCTGTAGCACCCTGCATTTTGGCTGTCAGTGTAATTGTTCCCAGGTCTTCCTGGCAGCTGCAAGGAGAAGGACTGACAGGCCATCTAAATGGCTGGGGATTTATCACAAGGCAGCCTGAGCACTAATTGCTTTGATTTTACACTGAAGGGAGATAAGGGGAACAAGCTGGTGGCTCAGCCAGGCAGGATGACCCACAAGAGGAAGCACACTGAACAGATAAGAAGGGGGAACAAGATGAGGATTAAGCAGGGCTAGAAGCTCTTCAGGGCAGCATTGTCACATGCCCTACCACAGAAGCAAATACATTTCCCTGGAAGCAGATCCCCGGGAGGAGTGTGTTGACAGCTTACACAAGACTTTACAGCCCCGGAGGAAGTTTGCAAACCCATCAGGGGCAAGCCTTGACTGGGTGGCCTCTGCCAGGCTCCAGGGCACAGCTGTCTGGCACTGCCCTGTCCCTGCTCCTGATGACAGAGCTCTCCCCATGCCCCAGCGCAGAGCTCTCAGACCGTCCAGACACAGCCTTACCTGCAGAGGCACAAGGCACCGAGCCCCAGCTCCTGGCTTGCAGGGCCCAGCACTGCTCTGAATGCTCAGGTGTGTTGCAACAAGGTTTTGTTATGCAGGAGGCACAGTGCTCCTGCCCTGCCCCTACAGAGCTGCACCCTGGTGCTCCCAGGGGCTGACAATACAGTTTACCCCACCATTACACAATTGCCTGTTGTTCATACTGACCTTCAGGCTGAGCTACGGCATAAGAAATCCATGTGTACAGGAGAAGAGGGCTTTGAGAACACCAGTACCAGCTTGCCTGATCTCATCCCACACTTACCAGGAAGTAAAAGCAGATGCTGCTTCAGGGAAAACAGGGTTTGCCCAGAAGGTGATCATTTGTCAGGCCATCTGATGGCTGAAAGGCATCAAAAGCCAGATGCTTAAGAAAACCAACTCCAAACACCAACATCAAGTGGTACCAGTTGAGGAAGGAGTCCAAGCCCCAGTTTCTTCTCAAGGAGACCTTATAGCACCTTCCAGTACCTGTAAAGGTACTGTGGCAAGGGAATTTTCACAAGGGCAAGCAGTGATAGGACAAGGGGGAATGGTTTTAAGCTGATGGAGAGTGAATTAAAACTGAATATTAGAAATTAAAATTCTTTGCTTTGAGAGTGGTGAGGCACTAGAGCAGGCTGCCCAGAGAAGCTATGGATGACCCATCCCTGGAAGCATTCCAGGTGAGACTTGATGTGGCTCTGAGAACTCTGGTCTAGTGGAAGGTGCCCCTGCCCATGGCACAGAAGTTGGAACTGGATTATCTTTAAGTCCCTTCCAACTCAAACCATACTATGATCCACCTGCTCCTACTTCTCTTGTTTCCCCAGTACCAGCAACCAGAGGCTGGCCTGGTCTTGGAAGTAAATATCTGACAACCTCCAACTCTTCAGGAGCAGCTACAGGACCAGAAAGGGAGAGGGGATCCTAGCTGATTTGTCTCTTCAGACTACCATCCTCCTTTGCTCCACTTTCAAGCTCTGTTATACCATGGGAAAAAATTAAAAAAAAAATCACATCTGTTGCCCAGCACTTGAATGTCCTGAGCAGGAACAGGCAAAGCAGTCCTTTAAGCCTGAGCTGAGCTCTGCTAAATGCTTGCCTGTTCCTGAGAGCCACAGACATCCATCAATATATGCCAGGTATTGGTGGCACAGATGGAAAGCCTGGATGGGCAGACAGCAGGCTGTGCCTGGGAGTCAAGCCTCCCCAAGCCAGGGCACTGGGAGCAGTGATTGGTAGCAAGGAACAACAAGGGACCAATGCAGTAAGAAAGGCTACAGCAAGAGACAAGGCAGCCTCTCCTTTGAAGCCCTTCCAGCAGTTTTGACCTTGCTGGAAAAGGGTTCAGGTCCCACTTGGCTGGAGCTGAATGAGACACCAGGCACAATAAAAGGGAGAGAAAACGCCAAAGATGGTCACAGAAAACTAACATAACATTGTCATCTCTGCTTGGTGAGAACATGATACTGCAGACTATTCCCAGGCTTGCCAGAGCTGACTCCAGCAATTCTCTTACCCACTGTCCCAGTCATCTGGCAGGGCCTTTCCCCCCTCAAACATCTTGGTGCAGGTCAAGGGGACTGACACCACAGCTCCCAAAAAAGGCCTGCCAAGCAAAGAGTGCTTCACACCATCTGCCCAACACAGTTGCTATGGAGCAACCAAGCAATGTTTGCAATACAAAACTAGAGAAGACATTTGATAAGAGAAGCTTTTGTTTCAGCCCTCTCAGTTACTACAGGTGATGAATCCACCACTAATTAAAACAGAAATACCCAAGTCTGGTAGGGTTTTCCTCATATCTAAAGCAGCAGAAATTACCTGCTAAAAATACAGAAGACCATGATTTTCTGAACATCTCAGGGCAGTAGAGCTTTACTATCTCCCAGGCTAGCTTTGAATTTGGTGAGCTTTCTTTTTAGGTATTTGTGGAACACAAGAGACCACTGTGAGCTACAGAAAGCAGAGGAAAGTAAATACTCAATTCCATGCCAGACTACACATTCCGTAGGAGAGAGATTAAAGTGAGCCTGACTGTATCATGGGCAGTACCAACATACAGGTGTGCCACAATACCCAACATGTGAAACTTCATACAAGTACCTCACATGTCTGGAGAGACTGGTTTCACCAAGTCTTTGTCCAGCAGAAGCAGGGTCCCCAGGTCAGGCTGGCAGTTTGGATGGGTTTAGATATTGCCTCAGGGAATATGCTGCTAGCCAACACAACTGGGCCCATGGGAGAAGACATGACCATCTAATTTACTGTAACTCTCAACCAAGACTATTCTTGCCTCATTCCATAGCCCTGTGATCAGCTCACAAATGAAGATCCCATTAAGTTACCCTTTCCTCTGTTCCAGCACTCAAGCTTTCAGACTATTCTTTCTAGCTTTTTTTCCTGACCTCTTCCTCTCCCCACCCCACAAAAAAACCCACAAATCTCCTGCCATTGGTCTGTAACAACTCCCAAGGGTACATGGATGAATACTGCAAAAGCACAAATTTTCCCCAGCCAAGAGGATGAAGAAGTAATGAGTTATTTCCAGTTAGTCTCCCCATTTTGAGCAGAGTCTGCAAAATTGTTGCCACCTGACAAAGCTTTGGCAAAGATTTAAAAAAAAAAAAACAAAAACAAAAACCAATATTTCAAGGACTGCTTAAAGTGAGATGTTAAAACTGAGTGTTTTTATTCAGCCAAGGTTTGTCTTCCATCACTCTGGTGTCAGACCCATACACTTACCCAGCATCCTGGTAGCTGGAGATAGTGCGTGGGAGAAGATAATGACACAGCAGTTTCATATTTTTCCTTGTCACTTCTATCCCTTCATTGCCAACATGCTTGGTTTGAAGTCTTTTCAGTAAAACTCATCCAGGAGAAGACTCCCAAGTACTTCTTGGGGAGGTGGGAGAACAGTACAAAAAGCCACACAACACAATAACTTTGATCCTCCACCACCAGTACTGATCCTTAGGACACAGGCACTTGGCTGCCTTCCTAAACAGGATGCTTTCTCTTAGCCAGACATGCCTGGCAGCAATGCAGGAATTCAAGGAAAATGCAATAGCTTGTTAAAAGCTGGGCCTTTTCAGGCCTTAGTTTTTGTCCAGAGGACCAGATTCCCATGCTAGTGCTGCTTAATAATGGAAAAACTTGAATTTTGAACACAAACCCACTCATCCTCCAAACATAAAAGAGCACCATATTTTGCTACACTCTCCAAGAGAAAACCAACCCATACTGCCCAGTACTTGGAGCAAAGTATTCCAAGAAGTGTTAAATACTTGCACAAGGGGTTACTGCTTCATGCCTAGTTCAAGGTATCAGCAGACAGTAGTGATTAATAGCAATACAAATTAATGCTGTAGAGAATAAGCCTCCCCACGTCACCAATCCAGTCTGAGAAACTCCCCCAGCAACGCTGGGGCTCTGACCCTGTTTCCCCTCACCCAACAGGAGGGACCTTTCTATCAGGAATTACTTCACTGCTCAAATTCTTACAGCAGCCCAAGGCAACTGGAAAAATACCACAAGCACAGCTGATATAAGAGGTCCATGAACAATCCCTTCAGCTCAGCCAAGGCAGAGAATTTAACTTCTGAAGCCAGAAGACACCGGTCTCACCGTGCTGTTACTAATGCACCATGAAGAAAAGAGCTCCAGCTGGCACTGGTAACTCTGGAAACAGCAGCTAATGCATATTACAGTCAGTCACCCCTTATAGAGGCCCTTTGAAGAGGGAGTAGATACATTTCAGCTATTCAAAGCAACATTCCCAGAAAGCACTGAAATCTAGCATGGGTCTGGTATTTGTTTCTGAGGTCTGTGCAAAGCCCAAACTCTGTATGAAACCAAAACACCAGGAAAAGGCCAAGTCATTGCAGAGCAAGTCTTTACTTGACAGCAGTTATGCAGAAACCACCCCCCTGCATAATTCTGCTCAAATAGCAGTCAAAATGCAACTTGCTGGTGACAGAGAGGTTTGGAGCAGCCACTCCTACTCTGACTGCAGCTGCTGGATAACACAGCAGCTCTGGAACAGCTGTGCCACCAAGAATAAAACATAATGAGTGTTACCATAGGGTGACTGCATCAGCAGGCAAGGCTCTAGCAAACATCCCTGCCTGCTGCTAAAGTGATCCTGACACTGTCACCTATTCAGCCTCTGCCTGGGTGTGTGCCTGCTGCAGAGTACACATTTTGGATATACTCCACAGTTTCTCTTTTTCTGATACATTCTCCTTCCGGCTTAGCCTAACTTTTGCATTATTAAAGCTTCCACCACCACCATGCTCATCTTCACAGTAGCCACTGCAGGCACCCTTTACATCAGATGTCTTCCTCACCTGAGGTTCAAATTTGTGTCCCATGTCTCAGTATCCCTGCCACCATGTTTTTTCTCATTTAAACCCTTTCCCAAACACAGCTCTGTATCTAGAAACTACTCTTCTTTCTTTAGTTGAGCATATTTTAATGTGTATGTCATAGCATTCAGTCCTAAGGATCCACTCTACATTAAAACACAGCCTGCACAGACCTACTCCTCCTCTCACTCAAGAGTTCATCTGATAGCCATCATCCCCATCCACACATGTTCTTCTGCAAAGAAAAGATCTCAGTGCCAGTTAACTCAAGCTCCCAAATTAGGAGGTCCTGGTTGGGCCTCCAGCTGTGACTTCTGCCCAGATATTCCCCTTCATATTACAGTGTTGAGAGAACAGGCTCAGGGCACTGACTTATATCATGCACACCAATAAGTTAACTAAATGATCTCATTAATGCACCAGTAGCATCTCATGGCTATTTATATCACTTTGCACACAGCTATGAAGCTACTAATCGAGTCTTACACACCACACATGATGCCATTGAGTCACCCTTCCCTCCCACACCACTTAGCACTAGGATGCACATCTACCCCACTTTGCTCTGCCCTCCCACAACAATTCCTTCCAGCATAGACCTGATGTGGAGTCCAGCAGGTTGTTCAAGGAGCATCCCTTCAGCATTCCTGTGGGCTTGGGTCCTCAGGCTTCACTATCATCCAGACACCTGCAGTCCTTCACTCAGCTGATCTCACCTTTGTCTCATTTTATACATTATTCTTTTATTTCAGGATCCAATTTTTCTGCCACATTCATGCTTCCCTTACCTCAGCCTCCTCCCAAACAGCCAATCCAGCCAGATTATTTCTTCCTCAGTTTTGCTACATGCATAATTAAGCCTGACAACTCCAATATTGTTACCTTGGTAATCTCAGCCTTATATGGTATTACTGATATGGTGCAGGTGGCCTTGAAAGGTTTTATCCTGCAAGAGCTGCTTCAGACACTCCATAATTATCTGGTTCCTCCTGGTTATATATTGTTTACTTTACACACTCCAAGAAAAATCATTCAATTCCAGCCTTAATTCCCATGCCCAGCTCCAGTTACCTACCAGTACTCTCTTATCTTACACACAGAGAGTTTGCATAACAGAGCAACATGTTTTGTATTTCCACAGCATCCTGCTCTCACAGCTGCTTGATTACAAATCTTTGTCCTTGAAGTGCTCTTGGGAGAGTCTCCTGATATCCTGCAAAGGAGTTAATGGATCACACAGCCTGATTCTCCAGAGGGAGGTTATGCCCACAGTGGCTTTCCTCTGTTGACAAACACCACCAGTGTCACAGAAAACTATTTGTATTTTAACTCTTTGTTCTTTAAACACACTTAGATCCCATTCCCACGTGTCCTACATCAAGGATGGATATGCAGAAGTACAGAAGGCATAATCTCATGCACTTGTACTATGTCTTCCCAGGGGTTCAACACCCTAAACAGTAGGACAGGGCAGGAAAGATTATCCACTCTTTGGGGTTGTATTACATACAACATACCCCTCTAGCACATAAGGGGGTTTTCTGTTACAACAGCAACACACACAGCATTTCTAGTGTAAGTTCAAACATCTGAGCTGGAACTACCCATGGGAATGCTGCTCTTACTGCATCCCCGAGGTAGACAGCTGCAGTATCTGCTGATCTACAACGTGGTTATAACTTAAAAAAAAACACAATCAGATACCTTCTGTTATGGTCTTCAGACAATACAGAAGATAGCTCACAAATAACATTATTGATTTTTTTAAATGGAAATCCAAAGAAAATCTTGTGTTTCCAGGAATACAATCACTCAAAGGCCTTTCTGTGTCATTTTTTCCAAATTAAAGTGTTTAAAGCCTCTTATAACACAACAACAACAATTTACATTAGTATCTTTCACAAGCAGGTGGTGCTAGGAATATTACAGAGTAGAGCACTGGCAGGAATCAATACTAGAACCAAGTTATGCTACCATACATGGACTGGCATTCATGTGATCAAACAGCAGATGTGACAGGGGCACCACTTCTAAAGGGATTTGTGTTTTTAAGAAGCCAGGCAAAACACAGAACATCTCAGTCATACACTGCTCTGTTACTGCAAACATTTAAGGTAGCATATAACTGCAGAAACATTGCAAAACAGTCCAGTGTATAAGTGCAGAACACAGAGAGACATTTGCTTGGCATATATGTACTCACATGTAGAGAAAAGACAACCAAGAGAATGCCTTCACTTAATCAAGGAACAGCAGAATGCACAACCTGATCGTAAGAAAGCAGGTTACTTTCCACAGGCTCTCTTTCACTGAAGTGCCTTAGGGACACACAGAGAGTAAGTAGATGCCCTAAGATACCACATTACACCTCATGGAAGTTTTTCCTATGGTAACCAGGGCAGCAAAACTTGCCTGAACATGCCTTTATAGCTAAAGACAGGAACAGGAGGCTCGTTCCTTCAGCAATTATATTACATGCTCAGACAGGGAACAAGGATAAAGGACACAGGTAAAGGAGCAGCTAAAATCAGCACATAAAGCCAGCATGGAAAAGCTTCAAAAGCACTCACCAAAACTTCAAGTTCTTTCTCAAGTCAGCAAAATTTAAAGAACTGTAACCTTTAAAGCAACAGACTAACTAACATAGAAAAGACCCCTCCCCACCATTAAATACTACAGAAAAATCCCCCCTCCCATTTTCTCTTAGCATTACTTCCCCCAAGCTTTTTACTTACACTCAGCTACAACTAAGCTGGTATTTGTACTCACAGCTCATCCAGATTGTAATTAAGTGAGAAGCCATACCAGTAGCTCCCATCAGCACTACCTTATTGTAAGCACCTGCACTGTGGTGGACCTTGATAGACAGAAACCTCCATAGGAATTTTAAATGGGTGTCTCCATTTGCAAGGTCATCTCATCATCACCCAGCACAACAGCAGCAGTAGTGCAGCTCCTTTGGGATAGTTAGTGATTCTGTGATCTTAGAGGTCTTTTCCAAACTAAATGATTCTTTGATTTGTGCCTTATGCCTTGCTCTGCTGCAGGTGATTTCAATAGCTGAAGTTAAATACCTACAAATCACTCTTTAATTACAAACCATGTTGATTACAATTAGTTGTCTGGCTTCTAGGAATTTATAAAAATTACCTACCTAAGAAGCTCGTAGTAAGTCTAATGTGCAAAAACACTGGAAAGTAATAGGGTGCAATAATACCTTTCTGTACACAGCAGTTGGCTTTTGCCTCAATTTTTCGTGGTGAAATTTCCCCTGGTGAAATTTGAGAAGAGCTGAATGGAAGCAACTACTGCAGTGAGAGACAGAAGGTGATGCATATACTGAACGTAGGAGTTGTTTCCTTGAGAGAAAGGGCCACAGAGAGATCTTACATGATAATGAACAATGATAGTCCCTGTTTTCTGAAATACACAGGATGAATGGAAATTAATCATGAGAGAGAAATGTAAGTTGCTGATTACTAAGACCAGAAACAGGATATTTGCTGGATTACTTTGCCCCACCTGCCCAAGCAGTCATGTATATATTTTTGTTTCCACTAAGTCGTTTGGCAGCTTGGCAGGTTTGGAGAAGAGGAGGCTCAGGGGGACCTCACTGCTCTTTACAAACCCTGACAGGAGATTGTGATGAGGCAGAGGCCGGTCTCTTCTACTGTGCCTACAGTGAGAGGGACAGAGGAAATGGCCTCAAGCTGGGACAGTGGAGATTCACATTAAATACCAGATTTTTTTTTTTCCAGGAGCTGTTTGAGTGATCAGGCATTGGAATTGGTTGCCCAGGTGGTGGAGTTGCCATCCCTGGATGTTTTCAAGTGGCCTCTGGAAATGGCACTGGGTGATATGGTTTAGTGGCTTACAGGTAACAGTGGTGGCGCTGGGCTGGTGGGTGGACTGGATAAACTTGAAGATCTCGTGCAATATTGATGAGTCCACGTTGATTCTAGGATTCTCTGACTCCAAGCGCCGGCGTCCCCGGCCAGGCCGCGTTTCCATGGCGACGGGCGGACGGACCATAGAGGTGGCGCCGGACCAGAGAGGCTCGTGCGGCTGGGGGCGGGGATATGCAAATAAGGAGCCGAGGGACCTCACGCGCGATGGCTGCCGGGAGGTGCCGGCGGCTTCACTTGCCCGGACGCAAAAATGGTCGCGGGGCGGGGCTGGGGGGCCGCGCATGCGTGGCCGCGCCGTGCGGTGGCGGGGCGGCGGGGGAGCGCCGGTATCGGACGCAGGTAGGAGGCGCCGAGGCGGCGGGCGGGCGTCTCTCCCGTTTCATCGCTGGCCCCGGTTTGTCTCCCTGCCTGTAGTGTGGTGGGGTGGTGGACCCCTTGTCCGCTCAGTAAGGTGCTTCGGGTAGGGTGGGCGAGACACTGCCCCCCAGTGGGGGCACCTCTGCTGGTTAAAGGGGTTCCCCCTTCCCTGCAGTGGTAGAGCCCTGGAGCATACTTCCCTCTGTTATCGTGGATGATTCCACTCTGGGCCGGGGGGTGCCGTCGCTCCCTGGTCTCGGTGCCCATGGGCAGGGGGCTCAGTCCTGGATCCGCTGGGGGTCTGGCCTGCCGGCGAGGAGAGGCGGCTCTGGCGTTGCCCGCTTCTCCCGGAGCGTGCCGCGCGTCTCTGGTGTCCCTGCTACGCCTTCCCCTCACCTGGCAGGCTTCGACCCACTGCCGTGGAGCTTGCGGGAGAGCCCGCCAGGGAAGGATGGCAGTGCCTGTGGAGAACCCGTTAGGGAAGGATGGCAGTGCCTCTGCCTGGCCACCCCTTCCTCTACCAGGGTCGCCAGGCCTCCCCTCACGTAGAGGGTCCCTGCGGATGGGGCACAGGGGATGGCAGCGCTACTTGGGCGTGTCCAAAGTCACGGTGTCCCTATGTCCAGCCTGGCTCCCTGTGCTCCAGTCCTGCACGTGGGACGCCACCAGCTGCACTTGGTGACCCAGTCAGTGGCGTGTGGCCTTGTGGCTGCAGCGGGGGCCCTGCGGAGGGATGGTGGCCGTGGGTGGTTTGCACAGATGCAGAGACTCCCTGGCCCGGGGAAGATGAGTAGCAGAAACTCCTGGTGGCTGCGCTTGGCAGAGTGGTAAAAATTGCTTCCCACCTGGAGTTTCCTGTTAAGTCTTAACAAAGAACAGGCAGTATGTGTGCAGTAATCCCCTCTTGTAGTTCCTTTGAAGCAGCTCTTGGAGGTTGTTTTCAATGATGATTTCAAATTTACTTCTGGTTTTGTAATTTGAGGCCAGAGTTACCTGGCATTGGTTCCCATCATTGTGCTGTGAGGTCCACTACAGGATTAGAACTTATATGGACAGCAAATGATCAGGAACAATCTTTTTAATACATCTAACACACTTCCTTTACACTGTAGAACAATGAGTTCTTTAGACGTGGGATGTTGCATGTTGTTAAGGTAAAAGCTTTGCCAAGTTCCAAGGCTATGAGATCTGCCCAGTTATCTCTATATTGACAAACCTTGTGTTCTTGTTAGGGAATGAGATCTGATTGAACAAGATTGCTCAGCTGGAGCACAGCTCCATGGAAGCTACTAGCTGGTTCAAGGTATTAATTTTCTGTGTGGCAGTTGTGTTTGCGTGTATGAACTCGGCAGGAGTGATGGAAGCACATGATTGCTTGTAATAAGAAGGATATTACTTAACCTCATGATGCACAGTCATCAGTGATTGTTGAATTGGCAAACAGTACTGGGAAACACCCTCATAACCTCTTTCAGTCTTGTTTCCATGCCTGATCCAGGTGGTTTCAAAGGTTTCATTGCTTCACCCATCAGATACAAGGCTACTGGGAGCCTTCTGTTTGGGTATTTGTTCATGTTTCACACAGGACTGTGTTTAGTGTTTCCTCAAGAGTCCTTGTATATATAATAAGGGATTATTCGAGAGTGTTAGAAGGGTTTCAGGAGAAGTATGGAGTGGAGAAACTGAGAGCCTTGGAGCTATATTCATCTCTAAAAGGGTGCAAAAGATGAAAGTTTAGTCAGAGAAGCCTAAATTTTGTGAAGTGTGTATCTAGGAAGGAGCTTTCCTGGGATAGAAATAGGATTTTGAGGGGTATTTTTTTTGTTTAAATGGAGGCTCTTTTGGTTTCATTCATTCAAATAGCTCTGTGGAGGGATTTCTCATTTTACTGACAGAGTTCTGCCAGTATCCAGGTAGCTTTGTGGAGTGAGGTATCTCTGAGATATCTTGTGTTGTGGAGGTGTCCTGGAGTACCATGTGTGGGAGGGAAGGAATGTGCAGAACCTGGTCTGTGATCCCAAAATGGGCTCATCACTGATGGATAACCCTGACCAGACAAATACATCCATGACTATCACTTGCAGGCTCTGGGAGGAATTGATGTGCCCAGCACTAGGTGTTCTGCTGGGACAGACATCAGCTCTTTCACAGCTGCAGCTCCAGCCCAGCTTCCCTGTGAGTGGGGCTGGACCACCAGCCCGGTCCTGTCTGGCTGTGACAAATGTCTCTAAATAGGGTTTTCTCTCAGGTGGTTTTTCCAGCTGCTGGCTGGATTTACAGTGTGGCAGTTGCAGACATACAGAGCTGGTGTATTTGGCCCTCTGTTAGTAAGCCCCTCAAAACCCAGAATACACAACGGAGGCAGTGTAGTGGCAGCTCAAGCAAGCACAGACATATCCTGAAGTATTATTTAGGATATTCCAGCCTGCATTACCCACAGGGGAGAATGAATACAAGAGTTATCCTGATACTGCAGTCAGGTCTGCAGATGGCTGTTTCAGGTTGCTGAGTGGCAACTTCAGCACTTAAAAATCATCTGGCCCTGCTTAAAAGGCTGGCTTGAGCCAAGATTCACATGTATGGCTCTGCTGCTGGCTCGGTACAAGTGGCTTCAGCTGTGGAAGGCTGGAGCTCAGCCTTGTTGAAAGGCCAAAGCATTGCCGAATCACCACGGGACACGAGGGCTCGTGAATCCAGCTGTGAGCTGGCTAGGAACTTAGAGCAGATGTGTGAGCCCCAAGCTGTGGTGTGTTCCAGACACAGCTGTATGCCAGCACTCTCAAACAAAAGCAGTGCTTTCCTGGTAGCCAGTATTCCAACAGCCTCCTCAGGAAGATAAGATCTGTGGACGTCACTGGCAGGAGCCAGATGTCAAATGTGGAGGAGGAAGTTTCTCAAATAAAGACTCGTTGCTTTTTAATTTATGAGCTTGTTGCTTTATGACTGTGTTAGAGGTTCAGCGTGAATGAATGATAGCTATTCCCTCCTGCAGCTTCTTTTCCCATTACTTCTTACAGCCTCATGTTGAAAAGTTCTGACATACTCCATGAGTAATTCTCCATCCCAATTAAAAGGTTATGAAAATACCAGTGTGGCAGTAACATAGTGCTTTGGGTGTAGAAGTGAAATCTGCTTTTTACAGACAACTGTGATTTGTTTCTTTTTAACTGCACATTATCTAAAAAGTATCTATCAAATGACCTAATGACTATCCTAGCAAAAGTGACATCACTTGGAAATATCAGCTGGCTGGAGAGGTTGCACATCTGTGAGGGAGTGATGAGGGAGCAGGAAGAAAGGAAGTGGAACTTTACCCTCTTTGAACAGTGCTGTAGCATTTATATGACAAAATGAGGTGTCTCTGGAAACTTCAACAGCTGTGATTTGTGCAACGTGTACTCAGTGAAGCACTTTTTGGATGGGGACAGCATGAAGTGCAGCACTAAGACCAAGGCTTGAGTGGGCTCTGCTTTCACACAGGTTTTGGATAGCAAAGGCAAGCCCAGGATAAGGATCACACTAGTGGGTCACACTGTTGGTCTATCTCTCCCCATATCCTGCCCCACGGTGGCAGCAGGAGATGCTGTTCAGGGGGAGAGCACGAGTCTGGGTACCATTTGTGGCCTTTCCACTTGTCCACCTCCAGCCTGCACAGCTGGCTTGGGGCAGTTAGAGGGGATTTCCCTGCCTTGTTCCCTTTAATAGGTGTTTGTGTAGCTGTTTTCCGTGAATTTGTCTAATCCTTTGAACCTGCAGCCCAGCTCTTTAATATCCTTCGGTAGTGAATGTCAGGTGTTTACTACCTGCCAGGTAAAGAAATATTTTTGTGTGCTTTAAGCTGACTTCCTGCTAGTTACAGTGAGTGTTCCCAGTTCTTGTGTCCTGACAGTTCCAGGAAGCGGCCCAGCACTCTGGTGTCTTCATCTACTCTTCAGTCAGTCCTCCAAAGAAGGCTTTTGGTGAGAGAGAGAGGACTTGCCTCTGGGACAGTTGCCTTAACTCTCCCTTCTTCTTTGTCTTTACGCATCGTGATTCCTTTCCAATTCTTGACCATACAAAATGAAATTTCCCCTTGGGACTTGTCTGTCTTCAATTACGTCTATAAACGTTCATTGTCTGACTGAATTCCCCTCCAAGCAGTGTCTTCCTTTTTTCTGGCTATGGGTTTTGGCCTGGCAGGGATGCAGAATGGTGTCTGAGCTCCACAAGGGCTCTGCAGTTGGATCCAGTTGAGGTCTAGTGCTTTGGCTGGGAGTGGAACTGAGGTGCAGTTTCAATTTAGTGATGTAATTGATTGGAACAAATGCTGTTCCTGCTCCTTCTGAACTAGTTATGAGGAATTCCTTGGCCTAGGCAGAGCAGATGGTTATTTTTGCTTTTTGCTTTTCTAATCTTGCCTAGAAGTGGTCAGACTCATGGCTTCAGGGAAATGCTGAATGGGACTGGCGTTTCATCAGGTTTCATACCAAGACGTTTGTTCTTCTGCTTGATTTCCTGCTTGGACTTGCTGTAGCTGGTGTTGCAAGCCCAAGAGGCTGATGTGGTGCGTATGTCCCTATTTCTTATGTGTTCAGTCTTATCCCCCATTGCAAAGCCCCCATGATGTATCTGAGTTGGGTGAGTGCAGACCATGGAGTGCTGAAACAGGAGTGATAGACAGCCCTTTATCTTGCGTTTGACAGTGCCAAGATAAAAACCTTGTTGTCACCCTTCATGTATGTGTGCTGTGAACAGGGTTTCTCATGATGGCATAGGCTGGAGGAGCTGACTTGTACTGATTTAAGAAACCCTTATGTCTCACATAAGTGCCTTGTGTTTTGCCTTGGGTCTGTAGCAACTGAAGTGTGAGAGAGAGCTGAGCTTGAAAAGCACAAGAGAACATTTCTGGCCCCACCTCCTGGCCACGAGCTCCAGTCAGTGCAGGTGTGAGGAGTCCTCCTCTCACGCTCAGCCCCTTGTGAACATACAGCGACTTGTTCTGGTCTAAGGCTGCTGTGTCCATGTGTTTTATTTTTGTGTATATTGCTGTCCAGCCAAAGCACCTTTATTTCAGACTATGGTCCTAAGGTTTAGGTCACTCCAAGACAAGCTGGACAACTGCTAAGGCACTTGTGGTCACTTTTATTGCACGATGGCAGTGTGCCTGCTGTAGTTGTGTTCTGGTCATGTCTCTTCATGCCACAAAGCAGCAGCACTGCTCGCCATAAATAACTCCTGTCTGAGCCAGCCCAGGTGCAGTAAGCTATGACTGCCTGGGGAAAGCATTGTGTACATGTGAGGTTGCATCACAGCTATTGTCATTTTTATTTGGGTAAAAATTTACATTAGTACCTAAAAATACCAGTCACTAGGTGTATTTTCTGAAGGCTGGTTTGTTGTTTGCAGCTATCTAGCTTGATTCCTCCTGTGACCTTGCCTTTAAAGAGCTGGATTAATTGTTTGCTTGCTGGATAACAAAGAACATTACAGGGTAAAGGACAGGGCAGGCTGATCAGGAGGAGGCAGTTGTACCCCCAGGAGCCCACAGCCTGGCTTCAGCTTAATGAAACAGCTTTAGTACAGCAGACAGCTTCTAGTCTCTTAAATCCCTTCCAATCCACTTTGTAGCAGCTTCTCAAAACAATATGAATTCTGATCTCTGCAGACAAAGATTTACCAATTAACTTGATTCACCTTTTACTTAATTTAAGAAAATGAATCTGTTTTCATTCTATTTTATTTATTTTTTTCTCTCCTGCAGGAGCAACAATGGATTGGCCCCAACAGAGATGTAGTAGGTGTTGGAAGAAGACATCTCACCTGAAATGGAGGTGATCGAAGGAGCTGAATGCTGACTGCACCAACATGGGGCTGCGACTGCTGGCTTGTCTTTTCCATTTGCCCACTGCAGTGATCTACGGGTCTCTGTCGCTCTTTGTTTCCATTTTGCACAACGTGTTCCTCCTGTACTATGTGGACACCTTTGTCTCTGTTTACAAGATTGATAAACTGTCCTTTTGGATAGGAGAGGTTAGTTCTTTTTTTCCATCGGCTTCTGTGCTCTTTAAGTAGGAAACTCTGAAACCAAGATTGCTCCTTGCTAGAAATGTGAAAACTGTTAGTTATAACAGCAATGTTCCCTTTTGGAGAGGGAGCAAAGGAGCCTTCCAAGTGCTAACTTGAGCTCTTCAGTTTTTCCCACTTATGTAAAAATAGAACAAGCTGGAACAGAAAGTGCAGAGACTTAGTTCTTAAGACTGTCTTTCCTCTGGGGACGTTGGGGTGTTTCACAGGCAGTGAAAACCACTGGCCTTACTGCCAGTTGCCCCAAACAGGGGCATCATACAGCAGTGATGGGGCAGGGAAGGTGTGCTGGGACAGTTCCTGCTGGTGGCTCACCATGCCAGCTCAGCACTGCTTGCTTTGGTGACAGAATGGAGCTGTCCTGTGGTTTGTTTCACTGTCCTGTTTTCTTTCTTAGACAGTGTTTCTGATCTGGAACAGCCTCAATGACCCTCTGTTTGGCTGGCTGAGTGACCGAGTGTTCCTCAGCACACAGCAGTAAGTGATGTTCTGCTTCCAGAAGAGTCTGGGAAGTTGTTTAGTCTCTGGGGAAGATGATGTCAAATTGGCAGCTTTTAAATGATGGTGTGGGAATGACTTATTGGGCATGGAACTCTTAAATACCTCATATTCATGGCATCTTCGAAGTTCAGTGCTCATAAATGTTGTTTCAGTACTTGACTGTATAGAGAAAGTCACACACACCTATTGGGTGGATGTGACCCTAACCCTTAACAGTCATGAGTGGTGCAGAACCTAAAATATGGGCATCTAAAATATCAGGCCTGTGCTATATGAACAAGCCTCTTAATGGGGTGTTAGAGAGGGTCTGTACATGGTTTGGGAGGCACAAGGGGGAAAAGTTATTTCCACATGGAATGCCTCAGACCAGTTGTTCCCAAACTCTATAGGATGGGAGCTGAGGCAAGACAGCTCTGTATTGTTGGCCATTAGCATTTCTCATGTATTTATGTCAACATTTTAATGAAAATCATTGTGTGACTTCCTGCAACTAGTAAAAACTCATGAAAATAATTTACATTGCGCAAATTGCAGACAGTACAGCACTGTCAGGGAGAGAAATGCTCTGGAGAAAAAAAAATCCCTTTTCTTTTTGGCCTTCTTAAACCCATATTTTCAGTGTATTCACTTTTAGCTGAGAAGGTATCTGATATGGGTGGCTGTTACTTGAGCAAAAGCTGTATTTGTGTCTATGGCACTTACATGACTTCCTTGGAGAGGAAGAATATGTGATCATGCAGGGTTTTGTCCAGGTACCTAAAATATTTTTTTTCTTCTGTTGCAGGGCAGGAGCAGAAATTTCCTCCCCTGAAGTAGTTCTGAAGAGGCTCAGAGCACTAAGCCACAATGGCCCCCTCTTTGCCATTTCTTTCCTGGCTTTCTGGGTTGCCTGGGCTCATCCTGGCTTGCAGTTCCTCCTTTGCCTTTGCATGTATGACAGCTTTCTCACCATGGTTGACCTCCATCACAACGCCTTGCTTGCAGACCTGGCTGTTTCAGCAAAAGACAGGACTAGCCTCAACTTCTACTGCTCCCTCTTCAGTGCCATAGGCTCCCTGTCTGTCTTCATGTCCTATGCAGTGTGGAACAAGGAGGACTTCTTTTCCTTTCGCATATTTTGTGTTCTGCTGGCCCTCTGCTCCATTGTTGGTTTCACCCTGTCCACACAGCTGCTCCACCAGCGGTTTCAGGCTGATGGGAAAGTGAAATGGGACCAGGAATCAACCTTGAAAGAGTAAGGGTCACAAATTTTCAGCAGGGACAAAGGCCTGGCATAGATCTGCAGCAAACTAAATGTGGGAGAAGATCCAGAATGAGGCAAAATTTGTTAATTATCTCTGGTTCTTGTCTATTGATACATCTGTCACACTGGCTTCTCTGAAAATAGAACAAAACTGTCTTGTGTCAGTCCTAGTCCAAACTGGAGGCAGAGGCCTAACCTGCTACATGACCATCCAGTGTTTGGAAAATGAAATTAATTCATGTCTAGAGCACCCCATGAGGCCTGTGAGTGGTAAAATGTCAGAAGCAGCTTATGAAAGCATTCCTGCTTAAGCACGAGACCACATTGCCGCCCATGCTCTACAGAATTGGACAAGTGAATGTCTCTCCCTCTTACTGACTTCAGCTGCCTGATAGTGGCTGGGTTGTTGGTAGGCCACACCAAGCTGATTTTCCCTGTTCAGCTCCTTCCTCGAGCTGCCTCACTTGTCATCTCTTGCTATGAGTTGCCAGCATTATACTGTAGTAGCAGATCCTGATGAGATCTGCCAGGTGAGCTAACTGCAGGGACCTGGAAGAGAAATGTATACGTATGTATAGTGGAATGGCTGATAAGAGGAGAATGCATTTCTGGACAGAAATGTGAATTTTGTGTTAAGACAGATGTTCTTTGGGAGACCCGTTGCCTGTGCTTCTTACTAGCAGTAAGCAATCATTGCTGTAGACTGCACTGTTTTGATTCATCCAGGAAGACAAAAGGTTGGGATGGGAGCTGAGGAGAGAGACAGCTCTGCATCTACCTGGGGAGAGCTGGGGACTCTGTGCCAGTGTGAGGGATTTATGGTTGCTTTTTATCCCTCCTTTTCCTTTAGGCTGTACATTGAGAAACTCTCTGTCCCCCAGGAGAAGAGGATCACCCTGGCAGAGTATCTCCAGCAGCTCTCCCGGCATCGCAACTTCCTCTGGTTTGTCTGCATGAATCTCGTCCAGGTAGGCACAGAAGTGACACACTGCAGTTCAGAGGATGAGCACTGGCTCCAGCAGTTTGAGATGGGTGATTCAGCAGTATGTGAGTTCCTGAGGAAGGGCAGAGATGTTTCCAGCACCCACTTGCTCTTGGAGCCTCCTGCACATGCTGGCTGATTCAGCAGCTGGTAGCCACTCTCTCAGCTTGTGACCAAGGATACTTCCTGAGCAAGCTGTGGGGTGTTCCTTCCTCTCTCTGCAGTCTAGGCTGGGTTATGGGGGCTGACTGAGCTCTGTGCAGCCCATATGGGGTGCAGAAGCACAGGGCCTGGCTCACAGAGGGGATAAGTTTAAGAGTCCTGTTGCTGGCATGGCTGTCAGCAGAGTCTCCTTTCCCTTTCCGTTTTCCTGAGGCTCACATCACTGTTCTAGCTGTCCAGCTGGATCCATCTCCTAGCTGGCTTTTACCATTTCTGTTCTTCATCCTCTTCAGTGATGACTACCAAATGCCAGCAGCCTGCCACCTTTATGTGCTGCAGTCATGGCTCCCTGAGGATCCCTCAGTTCCCCTCAGGCAGGCTCTTGATGCTGGTCTGCATCTTTGTGTTCAAGACTCACTGCCTTACCAATGTCCTCCTGCCGGCTGCCTCCTCCCTCCTGCCATGCCACTGTCTCCCCCAAAGCTTCCTGGTCACTGCTGTCAGCTGGTGGCCCTGTCTGCCTCAGCAGCACTGTGCTGTACAGCTGGGCAGTGGGGCTGACTTTGGGCACAAAGTGGGCATAGCTGATGGCATTGCAGCTCTGCAATCTCAGCCAGCATTGTCAGAAGTGCCACAGCCAAGGTCTTGCTCTGCTGAAATACTCCAGGCCTATCCTGCATGATCCTTTGGCATGGGGCTCCTAGGACAACAGAGCCCAGAGGGCTGTTAGCTTTTTCTGTTCTTTCTCACTGCTGTTCCTGCTGACCAGCTCGTCTGCATGCTGCCTTCACAGGTTTTTCACTGCCATTTTAACAGCAACTTCTTCCCTCTGTTCCTGGAGCACCTGCTGTCAGACCAGATCTCTGTCTCTACTGGATCCTTCCTGCTTGGTGAGTTTCAGATGGGACTCGAGGGAGCAACCGAGTTACATAGGACCTGGCCTAAGTCTGGGTTTGCTCTTCCCAAACTCCATCTGGGGAGAAGTGTGCTCACATGCAGGACTCTGGACTGTAAGATTCATACATGAACACACCCCATGTTTCCCTGGGACCTCTGCCTCTGTCCTTCCTGGGCACAGAAGTAACTTGGAGCCTTTTCTAGTAAGGACAAGCCTGGTGTGCTGGACAACAGACTCCAGAGAGGTATTGTTCTGAGCACTAGAGGCTGCAGGATGCCATGTTCCCAGGATGCAGCAGAGAACACAGCCCTGAATTTTATCCCTTTCCTTCTGCAGCATACACACCATTTCCAAGCTACCACAGATATGTGGGCATTGGTCCTAGAGTTACTCTGGGAGGGTTCTGTGCAGGCCAGGTCTGGTCAGGCAGTCCTGTCTCTCTCATTTCTGCTCCAGAGTTCCAGCCTCTGCATGACACTGGGCAAGTCTTTTCTGCCTTTCAGTCCATGAGGTTGATGGAAGAAGGTCTCCCTCTGTAGGAAAGTGTGTGCTGTGCCACAAAGCCATGGAATAAATCTGCTGCAGCCTTCTGTATATGCAGGAGAGCTACTCTGTATTGTCCTGCCGGCAATTGCCAACTTTGCTGTCTCTCTTGGTATCATGCCTGGGGGCATGGTGGAAAGTGAAACTCCATCAAGCTGTTCGTGCCTCTGTCTCTGCTCAGGTGTTTCCTACATTGCCCCCCATCTCAACAACCTCTACTTCCTGTCGCTCTGCCGCCGCTATGGGGTTTACACTGTGGTGCAAGGACTCTTCTTCCTGAAGCTGGCTCTGAGTGTTGTCATGCTCCTGGCAGGACCTGATCAGGTGTATCTGCTCTGCATCTTCATTGCCAGGTAGGCAAGCACTTCCCCTGCCCTCTGCCTCCTGGGAAGCAAAATGAGTTGTCCCTGTTTTAAGAAGAGGAGTAGAAGGCAGGGGGCAGGATCATACATAAGCCATGTGGTTTCCAGCTCTGACAGCACATGGGACAGGTCACTACAGAATCCACAGACTGTCCTGCTGAGAGTGAGGGAGGCAGTGATGTTCAGGAGGTCACAGACCAGCAGGACTGGTGGCAGCCTGCACCTGCCTTTGCCAGTTGCTGAGAGCTTCTCTCCTCTGCAGCCCTCGGTGTGTGCTGCAGCTGCCTGTGAGCCACAGGCCTGGTGTGTCATGTCCCCAGGCCTGTCTGTGTGGCAGGTCAGGACTGATCTGAGATGTCACTGCAGGGTACAAAGTCTCATTGATAGTGGTGGTCTCTCCTGTAACCAGGGCTTCTGAAATTCTTATTTCAAGTGTGGGGAAACCTTTTTCACCCTTGCCATTTTTTCTGATCTGTCACATTTTCCTGTCATTTGATAGCCCGATTCAGTGCTTTGCCTGTTGTTCCACAGCAACCGCGTGTTCACAGAAGGGACCTGTAAGTTACTCAACCTGGTGGTCACTGATTTGGTGGACGAGGATCTAGTCCTGAACCGTAGGAAGCAGGCAGCCTCAGCCCTGCTCTTTGGGATGGTGGCTCTGGTCACCAAGCCTGGCCAGACCTTCGCCCCTCTGATAGGCACCTGGCTGCTCTGTGCGTACACAGGTAAGGATGCTTCTGGGGAAGGCAGTGGAACAGGACAGGGCAGACCTGTGAGTTCAGTGTCTGGCACCTTGTGCTGTGCCCTGGGTGCTGTGCAGAGGGCTCTTGAGTTGCTAACCTGTGCCTGGTCTCTGCATCTCCACAGCTGGTCACTCAAAGAGAATGGACAAAGGTCCATCCCCACTGCCCCATTCTCACAAACTCTTCTCTTGACACCAGGCTACGACATCTTCCAGCGCAACCCCCTGAACAGCGTGGTGAGTGCCCAGCCAAAGCTGGAGTCTGCCGCAGCCTTGGAGCCAACTCTTCGCCAGGGCTGCTTTTACCTTCTTGTCTTTGTGCCCATCACGTGCGCGCTGCTGCAGCTCCTCAGCTGGTCACAGTTCAGCCTGCATGGGAAGCGGCTGCAGGTGGTGAAGGCACAGCGGCAGAGTCTGACACAAGGCCAAGCACCAGAGGTCAAAACAATCTAAGGGTGCCTGAGCCCCTAGGATGCTGCTGGTTCCAGGCTGGTGCTGAAGGGCAGGGATGGTGGGCTGAGAGAGCCTGATGTTCATGGTTCAGCTGTGAAATGCTGTGATGCCAAATGTTTGCTCATTCCAGGTGGTCATCACTGGGGAAGGCAAGAGAGGTTCAGCATGTGAGGGGCCTGAGATAGTTCTCTTGATCTCAGGAGCAAGAACATTTTATCCCAGCCTGTCCCAGGGAGCAGAAAGCTGCTCATTCCAGCAAAGAGGTGCTGGGTTGCAGGTGCTAGAAACAGACACATCCCCAGCTCACTTCTCTGTGCTGGGCATGGCTCTGGGGAGCCACAGCCTCTCCAGCTGAGCAGGTAGAGACTGCACAGGGAGTCCTTCGTCACAAGAGCCTTTCAGTCTCGGGGAGTGGCGTGGGAGGCCCCTGAGGGAGCAAGTGACCAAGGGAATGATTGCCAAACAGGAGCAGGGATGACAAGATCTTGAAGGCCTTTCCCAGTAACTGGTACAACCCTCCCATTTGCAGTGCTGTAGTTCTTGGACCAAATCCACTCTTAAGCATTTGTTGTTCCCAGGACAATATCCTGCACAGTCGGGATCTGCTGGGTGTGCTGTTTGATGCTGAGGTTCCCTTCTCTGTGGCCTTGTAGACGGAGTTTTGCTGGCCTGGGAAAGGTGCTGGGCTTGAACTGAGTTCAGAGCCTTGAGCTGTGTCATTTCATTGGGCATCCCATTGCATGTGTTTATCCCTCCTTTCCTCTCCACAGCCCCGTCTACTCAGTGCTGTCACACAGCTGTACTGTGAGCCCCCTCCTATTCTGGGCAAGGTCAGGGAACCAACCCCTAATCCAGCCACTGGAAGTGCCTCCCTGCTCAGGGCAATCCCAGGTGACCGGGTGAGGCAGCCTGGTGCTCTCCCCTCTTGCTGGAGAGCACAGCCTGGAGGAGACACCAGGTGTTGCTTTTGTGCCTTTGATTCCTCTTTGGAGCCTGTCTGACACAGTACTGGGCAGTCACAGGGTTGGGATTTTACCCCTGTGGGGAGGGGCAGACACCTCAGCTCTTCTGTGCTTGAAACAGTGCCCAACTTAGATCATCTCACCTGGCTGCTGAGCCAGGGACCCAAGGAGAGCAGGTGCTTTGGTCTCCCTGGTTTTGGCTGAGAGCAGATGGACAGGTAATCACCAAAGGGGTCCCTGAGGCAAGGGAGTGACTCCTCAATCCTTGTGATGTGTTTGGGGGCAGGCAGAAGGCCTGTGCCTGCCTACTGCAGGAAGGGAGGGCTTGGCAGTGTTTGAAGCTGTTGCACGTTGAGGGATGTTCTTTGTTTAGTGCCAGGTTCTCTCTGCGGTCTCAGCCCACCAACCTGCCATCTTGCCTCAGGACATGGCTGCCTTCTGTCTTGGACCAAGA
This sequence comes from Leptocoma aspasia, assembly GCA_013399835.1. NCBI lineage: Eukaryota > Metazoa > Chordata > Aves > Passeriformes > Nectariniidae > Leptocoma > Leptocoma aspasia. Next base: position 800,619 of record VXAX01000174.1, on the reverse strand, counting down.
CATTCCTGCCAGGAGGCTGCTGTAGTTCTTACTGGTTCAATCATAAGTTATTTGTTTGATGTAACTTCTAACCAAGTTTGAGAATGATTCTCCATTTCATAAATTAAAGATGATCTTTTTCTGAATTGCTTGATGGTTTTCTTCTAGCCAGTGGCTCTACCCTGGCTGGGTGGATGTGGTGCTGTGGGGACACAGCTGTGGCTGGGTGGAGACAAGGGGAGAGCTCCTTCTCCACAAAACTGCACTGAGGCTTGGCTGTTTCTGCGGGGGGCAGAGGGGATCACCTGCCTTTGAAGGGAGGTGTCACTTACCCTTGCTGCTTTGGAAGGCCCCAGAATTAGGTCTGTCCTGTTCCTACACCAGTGGCTGCTGGAGACAAAATGGGACAGTCATAGCACTGGGCACTGTTCCAGCTTCCCAAGGCCCACCCTGTGAGCACAGCTGTACTCACTGCTCAGCAAACACCTGGGCTGGCACCAGCTCTTCTCACAACAGCAGTGGCATCACGCTTGCTCAGCCCAGACTGCCCTCTTCCCCTTTCACCTGTCTGCAGTGACAGAAGACTCAGGGAATAACGCATGTAAAGGAAAGTAGATTTGGACACCACGGCTGCAGCCCAGGAATCTCCCACAAAAGCCAGGCCAGGAATGCAATCCCGGACCAAAGATGGTGTCTCCTTGCAGTCTGGCCAGCAGCAATTCTCCACAGGCAAGAGAACACAAGTTACCTCCTTAAAATTTCAAATGTGGGCAGAGGAGGCCAGGAGGCTTGAGTGTTGTATATGAATGACTTTATTTCAGTATGCTGGGCACCACCAGGCAACATGGTTTGGACAGTGTGCGAGGGAAGTCAGGCAGACCAAACGAACGCTAGATTGGAGACAGCACCATCCTGCCCAGTCACTGCAGGTTACAAAATGGAGCACTGCTGCTGCAAGGCCAGTGGAGGGGCTGGGGCGGGGAGTGGGATGGAGAGCACTGCCTGGGGCATGCAGTAATGGAACCAAGAGGAATTTGCTGGGATTCCCCTCTGTGTGCTACAGCAAACCAGCAAGAACAGAACCAGTTTCCCAGCAGAAGGCTGAGCATTGACAGCTCTTTTTTGACAGGTTCTTGCTTTAAAAAGTCTGCTCTCATGGGGGGAGGGGAACAAGCAACAAGCAGCCTGGCCTCAGCTGGGAGAGACCACCCTACCCATCTGCCTACAGCCTCTCCAAACCCAGGAGTAAGCCCCAAGAACGTGGCTCCTGCAGTGGCAACCCAGCTGCTGCTTACATTCATCTCAGCTGGGGCAGTGCACTGGCCTTTTCCTCACCTCTGTGGTAATCCTCCAGCTCTTACCCCATCTCTGCACCTGTGACCCCAAGGTGATGTGTGGCAATGAACAGAAAGGAGAGAAACAGGGAGGAACTGCCACCAGGCAACTCCAGCTCCATTGCTACTGCCATGTTCTGCAGAAAACTAGTGGGAAAAAAGAGAGCACCGAATAATGCATAAGTAAAACCGGAACAGTGGCATGCCCCAACACAAGCAGGTCTGCAGGCTGCCCAGGGCTGTTAGAGCAGTACAAGCAAAGCAGCCACCAGGTGAGCAGAAAGGCACCACAGTGCAGAGGAACACAGGCAGCAGGACAGCTTCCTGCTCACAAACGTGCCACTCACACCAGCCTCCCGGCGTGCTTTACTGTCCTCTCCCCTGGTGCATTCCCAGCGACCAGCGAGTCCCCTGGAGCAGGGATGGGGCGGTGGTGCAGGGCTGGCCTTTCCGCTAAGCGTGGGTGCTGTGCGCAGTGCGAACATCGAGCAGCGGGTAGCTGGGCAACAGGTGTTCAAAGAAGACCCAAAGCATAATTCCCAGGTGCTGTGGTCAGTATTTGAGAGATCCTCAGACATTTCAATAAATAAAACAATTCTTACATTACAATGCACCTTCCCAATTATTATTTTGCCCCAGAATGGATAAAGTACACAAGAGTTATGCCTGGCTGTGAATACATGCTCCCTTTGCCCTGACATGGCAGGAAGGAGGGAAACAGCCTCGACTCTTACAAAGAACACGAGAAGTCAGCACTGTAAATCTTGGCAGGTTGAGGGGGAACACACAAGTGCCTTCAAGCCCATTCCGGGGTACTTGCTTCCAGAGGAGAAAAGGTATTTAAAACAAGGTACGAGAGAATAACCGTCTAGTACAATGACAGCTGATTAGATTTGCTTTGTTCTACTCCATGCAATACAAACTAAGTCCTATCGCCAACTTCTCCAGCTGTGGTGCAGACCCCACATCAGGCTAAGAAGTTACACACTCATACGCACACTCACACACCAAAACAGTGGGGGCAAATGGACTTAACTGTTGAGAATGTGCTTTCTCTTAATAAAAAATATATTAAAAACAACTTCAAAAACCTACTGATGGTGAAGACACCACTGAAGAAGGAAGTAGCTATGGGGCCTCAGCTATGTGTTTCCAGACAATCCAGGCATTGCAGTCAGGCTGACTAAAGCCTTCACGAGTAATCTGCAGTGGTTGGCTCCCTTCTGGCTTGCCAGGCAGTTTCTATAAGCTGTTCCCTTTGTTTTTGCTTATTTGTTTTACAATGACAGATGTGACTGTGAAACAGAAAATAAGGGACTGAAATGAAAAAGGAATGGGCCATTCCGGAGAAATTTAGATGGGTATTTTCTCCTTTCCATTAAAAAAAAAAAAAAAAACAAAAAAAAAGAAGTTAGTAGTACTAATACAACCCTCCTGCTGCTGTCGTCTTTGCTCAGTGACATCGGGGCATGCTGGCGCACACACACACACACAGGCAGCTCTCAGACACTCGGACTCAGAAAAGCGAGTTTAAGTGAGGCTTCGGAGGAGACTGAGGACAGGTCCCAGGGCTAAAAGGTTTTTCGGTGGATGGCACGAGCTCCATCTTCTTCATATTCCTTTTTCGAAACCCACATTTTCTTAAAGGTGTCCAGAGAGGCCAGGATAGAGCCACTACGGAGAGACAGGCATGTTACGGGTTAAAGGAAAATGCTGGAGGCACTCTCATAGTATCTCTGCAGAGAAGGGCTGTTTCTATCGTGACACTTCTCCATGACAGAAAGGTGCCTAGGCTCAGTTACCCACAACAGACAGTCACTGCTCTCTGGACAGTCACTCAGATGTGCCAGTGCTACAGAGCCTGGCACCACCTGCCCCCTCCCACACAACCTGGTGACTGCTGCTTCAAGAACATGCCAAGCATTGCCCAGCTGAGCAAGACAACCCCCCTGACACCAGTTGGGATAACAACATGAGAGCTACCAGGCTGTGCCTCCCCTGCTCAATCCCACAGCAAAATGTGTTGCTGTGCAGTACATACATACCCAATCCACGTGGAATACAATCTCTCCTGAGGAGCCGATATCTGGGAGAAAGAGAGAATCAGTCTGTACCTTCCCAAGCTCCAGTCTGCTCCTCCTAGCACACTGTCCACACTTCACCAAACACCTGACAAACACATATGTGATCTCTCCCAACCAAGAGACACCTGGCAGTCCCCCCAAAACAGCCACTCTGGTACAGAATCCTGAACAGGGGTCATGTCAGTGGAGACACCTTCTCAGTGATGAAACCAAACTGATTTTCATCACAACAACAAATGATGTTGGGCATGTGAGTGTTTCAGGAAAGGCATTTCTGATTTGAAGTAAATGGCAGCTGCAGTCTGAGCAAGGTTCTTTCAAGGCCACAGAACAACACAGTAAGTGACAAACACAAAAGAGATGGCTCTTACCCTTATTTTGACGTCCTTTGGAGCTAGTTTCTTTACTTCGCTCAACAGCCTGTCACCAAAGCCTACACAAGACAGGAAACATGTGTGTGAGCACCTCAGCAAAATCCCAAGCTCCATCCACTAACAATGTGGACATGGCCTATGCAGTCCTATTCAAATACCTACCCCCTTCCACATCTTACAGAGAGTCCAGTCTGGGGTGGCACAGAACACAGACAGTGACATAACAGGAGACCTGACGTCTCACTGAGACCTCAAACACTGGCACAATGGGCTCTATGCCTCAGCAGCAACCTGAGTTAAGCAAATAAGGTTTTTAGCTAGGACCTCCTCCTTCCCTAGGCATTCCTCCTGTGTCCAGCCCATTTGTACAGGGGACTGAATGGGAAGACCAGGATCTGTTTGGAGATGTCAACCAGTGGATAACAGACTGATGGCTTCTGGCAGAGGGTATCTTTAGGTCAACGAATACCAATTGAGCCCTGAGGGGATGGGTTGAAACGTTTCTGCACACACATAACTGACACTCATGCAGGACTAGGACCATTGAACTCTCACATATCAGAGACCTAAAGAAACCTTAGAAGATGGAAGAGTCCTTTTTGGTATCTAGTCTCAGATATTGTGAGCTACAGCAGCAGGAATGAACACCGCTATTCAGTCCTTCCACAGGCATTGACTGGAGGAAAACAGTAAAAGCCCTCCAAGCCCAGAAAATGATGTACAAGGGCAGGTGTCCTGCATACCCAGCAGGATATGACTAGGACTCAGAAAATTAGGAAGTAAATGCCCTGAGAGAGCAGAATTTAAAGAGCCCTCACCCCAGAGCACAAATTGGGTGATCTGGGTTATGTTCCCAGCTTCACATGAGAAAGAAGCAAGAGATCAGGTATATCACAGCACACTGAAAGAGGAGAGGCAGGAACCTTTGAAAAGCGTGGAGCCTCCAGACAGCACAATGTTGGAAAACAGTGTTCGCCTCAGATCCATGTCTGACTTTTGAATGGCAAAAACCAGCACTTCATGAAGTCCTTCACATTCCTCCCCTATCAGGTCTGGCCGGAACAGGAGCTCTGGGGCTCGGAAACGGGCAGGACCAATCTGCAAGAGCAGAAGTTAGAGAGAAGAGAACAGTGTGGCTTTGTTCACTACCTAGAGATGGGCTTGCCTTTCTTATGTCAATCTTCAGAGTAATGAAGCTTCCTGGATATTCATGCTGCATTACTAGATCCCAAGTGAATCCCAGTTTGGACTACAGCTCCTACAAAGAGCACCATTTCCAATTTGCAGATGAAAGAGATGAAGAATCTTGCTCAGCCCCATACAGCAGGTCTGGCATAAAGGGAGCAAATCCAGCCCCGGTACTGGAGGTAAAACCTGTTATTTCCTCTCTTTCGACCATTCTATAGTGGGCTCAGTCTTCTAATGAGTATTCCTAACTCTTCAAATAAACTGTTAATGCACAGGAGACAATTCCAGGCAGGACAAAAGGTACATATAAAACCACTGATGGATTTAGTGAGCTGACACCTACCCACACTCCATATCTGATCTGCATAAAAGTTTGTTAGACCAGAACCTGCTCTCAAACAGCTCAGAGTCCCCACTGTCATGCTGTATCCTTACCCAGGACTTCTAGCAGAAGTTGTGAGGTTTCTAGTAAAGTTTTCTTTCCTTAAAAATTCTAGTGTCCAGTCAACAGCCTAGGATGAGTTATGGTCTTCTAAAATTATCCCCTCCCACCTAACACCACACGAAATTTCCCATCACTGGGGAGCTTTTCTAGAAACCCTGTGCCTCACATGAGGAATTTTCCAAGAGTGGTCCTTACAAACCTCAATAGTGCTTCCATCTGGCAGGTAGTACTGAGCCTTCTCAGTCTCCAGAGTCTCATCCTTCTGGGGGTTTATTGACAGGTAGCAGGCACGCTGGAGAAGAAACAGTCAGGGAGAGGGAGATGAAACAGGTAAACCTAAATGCCTCTGATAAAATGTTTTTCTCACTAATAATCAAAATCCATGTATCCCTTTGGGGAGACTGATTTCAACAGTATTATGTGCTGGAGAAAAGACCTTTAAGGCTCACAGCAGGTAAACTACCTTGCAATATCCCACTTTTGATCCCTAGCTACCATGGATTTTACTCCATGAAGGGTAAACAAACACTACTGAAAGCCATCATCAAACCCTGAAAAACTGCAGCACAGGTAAATGCAAAACCGACTCTGAACCACCAGCCCATCTTCACCTCCATGTTAACAGCCTCTCAACAAGCATTAATGTGATTTTGACTATAACTCTCCTAGAATATGGGACAGCTGAGGTTGCAAATTACCTCTGGAGGTCATCTTGTCCATGGAGGGTCCCCTAAAGCAGGCTGTCTAGGACCATGTCCAGATGATATTACCAAAGATAGAGACTCCACAACCCTCTAGACAAACTGTGCCAGCACTTGGTCACCCTCATGCTAAAGGAAGTTTATGTTCAGACAGAACCTCCTGTACTTCAGTTTGTGCATCTTGTCCTGTCACTGGACATCACTGAAATGAGTCTGGCTCTGTTTCCTCTGGACCCTCCCTTCAGACATTTATATACATCAACGAGACTCTCCCCAAACATTTATTGTGGCTCAACAGTCCAAGCTCTCCCTGCCTTTCCACATATAAGAGTCCTTCAATCATTCTTAGTGGCCCTAGACTCCCTCAGACAGATAACAGATTTAGGTGCAGAGCTAGGTAGGCTGGAACTTCCCACCAGATTTCACAAGCCACAACTTCCCTTGAGGAGAAATCCCCTCTTGAACAAACACAAAAACAAGGCAGGGCATCACCTCCTTGATGGTCTTGACAATCTCAAACTCAGAGGTTGTGTGGAAGTCATAGCCTTCCTTCCGGAGATAGAGACGCAGGAAGCGGGAGACATCCCGGCCAGCGATGTCAATCCGCATGATGGAGTGAGGCATGGCAAAGCCTTCATAGATGGGAACCGCGTGGGTGACGCCATCCCCAGAGTCCAGCACCACTCCCGTGGTCCTGCCAGTCGCGTAGCTACCAAAGGGACAAAGGCTCAAGTCAGAGCAAGCAACTCAAAGTGAGCCCAAGCAAGCAGCACATCCACGCTCAACTGAGGAAGCAGGGATGTCACACAAACAGGGCCTAAAAACCCCTCAAAACACAAGTTCGGTTTGCAGTTCAGCCTATTTCCTGTAAACTCTTTATTACACAAACTGAGTTTCAGTTCTTGTATGAAAAGGGGGGGAAGACAGTAGTGAGATCTCCCACAGGTTTTTTTTGTAAAAGAATGGATTTAAATCAAATACGAAAGACACTTACAGGCTAAGCACAGCTTGCATGGAGATGAATAGCGCTGGCACATTGAAGGTCTCAAAGAACACCTCAGCAGCACGCTCTCTGTTCTTGCGTGGGTTTAGGGGTGCTTCTGTCAGCAGCACAGGATGCTGGGAAAGAGAAGAAGGAGCTGTGCTGCAGTAACCAGGAGGCAGTAGGGCTGTGTTCCTAAAAGTTTCTGCTTATTTATTCACTTTAGGAACCACTGGTGCAAGAGGGCAGGTACAAAGGAGTAATTTCAGCTGAGCTGTATTAGACTGTGAATAATCTCTATTAGGTTGGAAGACCAGCAGGGTTCTGGTCTAGTTATGAAGAAGTGTTAGAAAATGTACTCTGCGAGTAACTCTGACCCATGAAGGACAAGTAGGATGACTCTCAGTGACAAAAAATCAGCCAGATTAGCCAAAATGCACACCCTAAGAAAGGGTGAAGGCATATGGTCTTAGCACAGGCAGACAGAAATATTCCTACTCCACAACTTAGATTGCTCTCAGACATTTAATAACTTTTTGGTCTGATCCTTCCAGACCACAGGACTGTGGTTTTCTCTTTCCTCAATTCAAATTATGTCACTGCTGAGTGGATATGCCTGATGTGCAGGCAGAACAGGAAAAGTCAGAAACACTTGGCCTAGAGTAGAATCATTAGAGAGAGTGTGACTAGCAAATGTGAAAGGCAGATTTTCAGTTAGGCCAGACCGTCAGATCTGGAGAAGAATTCTGCTTGGACACTTCTTGTGCAGTATCTCCTGAGAGGTGAAAGAACCTAATTTAGCAATAGACACACATTCAGAAAGAAGGCCAAAGGAAAAGTCCCAAATCTTTCCAAGTTCCCAGGCTCCTGGTGTCACGCATGCGCTGAATGACGCCTGTGCCTTTACATAATGTGGTCTCTCACCTCTTCTGAGAATGTCTGGAGCTGGTCTTTAGAATACACGTACTGCCAGATGCGCTCCATGTCATTCCAGTCCTTCACTATGCCATGCTCCATCGGGTATCGGATCGCAAGAAGACCTCTGTGCTCCTGAGCAAACAGGAAGGACAAGAGAGCATCAGAGCTTCCAACAATCACACTTCTCAGCGCTGTGACTGTGACTTACTGTCAGAGTCAACTTCAGTTTTGATTCCACTAAAAGATAACTTTGCTATAGCATACAGGGCAAAATCTGAACATTCATCACAAACATCTCTCCCAGAGAAGCCAAGACTAGACAAGGCCTTTTCATACCAAGTAGGAATGTCTACATCTGACATTTGCAGAGAATATTCCATCATAACACTTATAAAGTCAATAGACAGACACCCATCATATGGTATCTTTGTACTACCAGCTCAGTCATGATATAAAACATAATAGGATGTTACTGGGGAATGCAGCTTGAAGGGCCCACAAGAAATGTGACCACACAACTGACTACATGCTGACAGAAGCAGGACTGTGGAGAGAAGCTTCCTGCCCATGGCAGGGAGATATACAGCAACTGAGTAGGGTTCATTTCTAAAGTTCCCAGTCAAAAGTATGTAACAATATAGAGCTAAAAAGAAAAGCGAGATATCGAAGGCCTTGGGAACTAGGTCTGTGGTCAGAAGATTGGCACAAGAATTTCATTAAGTTTCCCACTCCACATTGGACACAAATGCAAGTGACAATCTGTTCTACTCTTCAGACCTACATGATACCAAAGAACCACAAAGAACAGTCCAGCTGCCACATCCCCCCCTTACAGCAGCACACTGAGATACATGGACAAGTGCAGTGTACAGGTGTTCTTACCTCTGCCTTTGGACCAATGAAAATGTCCCCTTCTAAAGCACCAGCCATAACACGAACGTGCTTTGGTCTGCCCACACTAGAACAGAGACAAGAAAGTAAATGCTTCTACAAAGAGCTCAGATGCACCCAAGGATTGCCTGCATTGTGTTCCTCTCTGTCCTAACCAGAACTTTCTCAATGGCTGAGTCTGGGGGCGCTACCAGATCCAGGTTTGCTCTGAGCTAATCTCAGAAATCAGAGGTGAAGGGCACAGACTGTAGACAGTTCTGAACTGGCTGGACATAAACCAGCTGAGTCTGGCCATATTTTCACTGATTATTCAGGACTCACCTGTTTCAACAGTGCCTGGGATGAGCATGGCTAGACTGAGCAATTGTCTGAGGTGTTGGATCCCCATGTGCTGCCTGACCTCAGGCAGACTTCTCAGATTAGACATTTGTGTCCCATACCCCACTACCCCATACAGAACATATTGCTCAGAACACAAAACTACTCACTAAAAACCCACCACACTGAAAATAATACCCAGTGACTATTCAGAGTTCTTGTTCCAGCAGTCTTCATCCTGGAAAAACTCTTAGAAAACTTACAAAAAAGTCTGACAGAAATTAAGACATCATACCACACACTGAAAAAATACAGAGGTCTTCACACTTCTTATCCCAAATTTTACTTTTTCCAGGTCCTTTTCCTCATGTGTGCAGATTAAAGGATCCTACAGCTTTGGTTGTGTGTTGAGCCTGACAAAGTGATGTCATCTTTTATGATGTGTGTGTCCCCAAAAATCTCAAAATATTCAACACCGGAGCTCTCATCTCCCTGATGCTTCTTTGCAGCAGGTAGAAAAGAGTAACTCATTTTTCCATTCATAAAACTGGGCAATTCTTCCCTTCTACAGATAAAAGAATTGGTACACAGTACTAAGAAGTTACCAAGACTATCAGAATACTTACTAGTTAGGAAAGCAGTATTTTGGTATTTGATCACCCGCAAAACCTGCTTTAATCACACCCGAGCCCTGTGGAAGCAACAGACAAATACATGAGCTTATCACTCATTCCATCATCTTCACAAGTTTTAGAGGAGTAGCAAAGTACATCAGGACTGCCAGATCCTCTCCTTTATATTAGGAATAAAGCTCCCCAGGGACTGACTCTCCAGGCTGCTTGGGGATAGGAAGTGTCAGCTTGGCTATTGGAGGGAGTGACTGGCACCCTCTCTGGCAGTGGCACATCTCACAGGGCACAACCATCCCATGCACCTGGTACTGCTCTGCACACACCCAAACATTGCCCTGTGTCAGACAAGTACTTTTCTAGCCAGGGCTACTGTGAGGGGTGCAGGAGGCTAAATCCACACTCCACAGGTGTCTATCAATATTAGATAACTTTTAGGGGGAGGAGAACACTCCAGAAAACCCAGCAAGAAAAACTGAACTGTGCCAAAGCCACTTCAGAAGCCACTGGAAGAATGAAGTCAACAGGCCTCTCAGAAGGAGATTTGGAAAGGATGGAGGGAGGGCGGAAAAAGATGACCAAATGGTGGATGAACTAGCTAGTGCTAAGGAGGCAGAAGTGGGGTCAGAAAAGACACTGGAAATCAACCCAAACTGTGGTTGGGAAAGGACAAAGGTGCTGGTTACACTGCAAGGGGAAAGGCTGGGGGCAGGAAGCACAGCTGACGGGATAGAGCTTGTTCAGAAGAGACAAAGAAGGGATGAGAGATGGCAGTCAGGAAGGCACAGATCCAAAGAGCCTTCTGCAACATTCAAAGCAGCAAACACAGAGCGGGTAAAACCAGCCACAGCAAGGCCCTGGCAGGGAGTCAGTGCCGGGCATCTGGCCCCACAGCTCTCATTCCGTGTCCGGAAGCATCCCGGGAACACCATCATCAACTTGGATCTGTGCTGACTCCTTCCCCTCCTCCATTTCCTCTCCCTCCCCAAGGGAATGACATCTTGAAACAATGAGCAGCTTGCAGGAACACCCAAGTTCTGCTAAGGAGCGGATTTTCATAGGATCTCCCCAGATAAGCCGTTTCACTGGTAATCCCAGACTACCATGGGCACAAGCTCTTCTGCAGAAAGAGGAGCAGTTCTGCTTAGCCCCATGGTGGGAGCAAAGTGTGTGCGAACTTGCACTGAAAGCTGTGACCTGTGAAGTGCCTGCTCACTCTCAAGGGCTCTGCAGTAGGAATGCTCTGGTTTGGAGGCCAAATAGATATTTTGGCTACCCCACAGCATTTTAAAATGAGTAGCAACACAGTTCCTCCATAGCTTTCCACTTCTCACCACCTCTGCATGGGTCAGCATCACCCTTTTGCCTCGAGGCTGGGGCCAGATGAGTTGCTCAGGGCTCTGCCAGGCAAGCCCTGGCTGCAGCGGTTTCTGATGCTGCCTTCCCAGTGCCAGAGGTTACCAGCCAGAGCAGGCTCAGCAGAAAGGAATGTGGGGCGGCCCCAGCCCCTCCCCTTCACAGTCCAGCACTTTACTGCCAAGCTACTTCCAGCAGCAGTTTCAATGGGGATGTCAGGCTCTGCACAGAGCATGTGCACTCTGCCACCAAAGCTGGGATACTCCTGCCTCTAAACCACCAGAGTCAAATTTGCCAGGACACATCTGTAGGAGAGGAGTGTTAGGAATACTCTACAAACCAGACATAGCTATTTATAAAGCATATGAAAGGCAGATTGCTTGAATCCTTGTCTCCTGATAAACACCTGCAGCCAGGCTGGCTCCAGGAGCACACCCAAGCTGCCAACTGGGCAGGAGTAACTATTTCCTTTCGGCACAGGGACTCAGCTCCAGTTGCATCACAAGGTCTGCACTAACTGATATCAGTGTGACAAAGTGGTGGGTGAAGTGTTAAAAAGACTTCCCTTGAGACAGACTCTCTTCTGGCTATTCCCTTCAAAGTGAAACAAGGAACAAACCAAAACCACTCTTTTGATTTTTCTTTACATAGCTTATAAACAACTCTCGACCTGGGAAAGAATACCATCCCGTGGCAAGTCTTGCAGAAAAATAATTGAATGAAATGCAGTAACATAATGTAACCACACTAGAATATTGCACTTAGTGAATATTTTGATCAGGATAATGAGTGATCTTGTTGCTAGCACATTCTGCTGCGGGGAACTGGTTTCAGGAGAACAATGATGCTCCTATTTTAACTTAGAGATTGAAACTTCCTTATGTCAGACCAAACACTGCCCACTGTGTCCTGGTGAGATTCCCAGTAAGTTATGTATTTTAAGATTTACATACTGTAGTTCAAAGTTAACCAAATGTGTTGGGAGTTCAGAACTCCAACTTGGAGTCAAAGACAAATGACTGCTTTGAATGTGCCAGTGGGATGGGGCTTCAACACAGTTGTGCTTCCAAGTGCCTGGGAATAAACCAAGAACAGCTGTTTGATAGCTCTGCACTACAAAGACCTGACTGCACTTTCTGACCTATTCAATTTTTCTTGAAAACATTTTACTTCTTTGAAGATATGTGCACACTGAGTAAATCTGTTTATTATAGACCAGTCTGAGATTCCTATGCAATGAGAGGAATATGTTTACATTTTGAAATAACTCTGATTCAGAAGGTTTAAAGACCTGGTTTTTCATCTTTGTTTCAAATAAGCAAAAACACATACATCTTCTCTTCTGTTACAAACTCTGATTTATTAAAACTTAAAAAAAAATTAAACATTTATATACTTCCACCAGTAACTATCCTGGCTGGGCTTTAATTCCATTTTATTTGGTGGGGTATATTATTTATTTTTTATTTTAATCTGAGCAAAAGAATAAAAGAAGAAAAACTACATGTAAAATGCAAAGGTCAAGGAAGATAAATTCATTAAAAATTCTTGTGAGTGTCTTGTAGGAATGAACATACCTCATCCCTGAACATACCTCATCTACTAGCTCTGTAGCCAGTTGGTTATGGATTCATTCACCTTGATGCATTTAGGACTCAAATTTAAATGGAAATCACCAATTTTCCGTGTAGCACTTTCTATGGAGAGTGCACATTTCATATTGTTGTAAAACTGTTTTATTTGATACAGAATTTATAAGATCAAGAACAAACCAAAGACACAACAGCCCTTGCTGACAGCTCAGCTGCATAAAATGCCACCACTCAAGACTATGAAGCAAACAAGAGATAATTCCATATTCCATGGAGGTGAAGGAATTTGCACTGACTTAGGCCATAGCTGGACTACTGACATGTGCATTATGTTCAGCAGGGCTCCCAGACTATTCAGAGAGAGCTTGTTGGACTGCAGATGGGAATATAACTCTTAAAAAATAGACAATGAAGAGTATAAAGCTGTGCTGAGGTACAGCTCCAACTTCCCACTGTACATCACAAAGCTCTTCCTGCTGAAAACATACAGCTAAGAGCAACGCATGGTAAGAGAAAAAAACCTCCCTGTTAATTTTTTAGCTACAGAACTTCATGTCCCTTTGGAACACACTGAGATACCAGAGCAGGGCTGGGATTGGAGGGGTCTGGCTCTCACCAGCTCAGTATCTCACTTCCCCCTTCCCACACACAGGCACATGTGAGACAGGATAACATTCAGCCTTCAAAAGGTGCCTGCAGTTCTCTGAGGAAAAGCAGTAATGGAACAGCAGTGGGAAGAGTGGTACCTGCCCTGTGCAGCTCCACTTCCCATCCTGCCTGAACTCCAAAGAGTAGCAAAAATGCAGTGTCACCACGAGTCTCCTCGGCCCACAGCCTGCCAGCGTTCCAGGCAGATGCTACAACAACTGCTCCATTCTGCTCCTTGTACAGGGAGGGGAAGGGGGGAAGCTCAGTTATCCAAGAGGCAAGAACAAGAATTCGCTTTTTTAAGACCAGCTGATAAAATGAAAAAAAGACACAGAATCAGCTGCTGGCACATGAGCCCGTCTTCAGGTCTGAGACAGGGGCGGCAATCATTGCACTAAATAACAAAAGGACATGCTGAAATTAAATATAGGCTGCTACTACATGAATAGCTCAACAGAGTCATCCTCACAGTGCCAGTACACCTAGAGATAACTTTAATGTTTAGCTAATCAACAAAGCAGCAGGATCAGTGCTGATACAGGTATTCCTAAAAACAATCAACCTAATGCATTTTTTAACATCTTCAATAAAGAAGACATGTTTTTCTCAACATAGTCAATTTTACTGCTTACTCTCATTTTCTGTTAGATGCCTTCCTTCAGTGTCTAACCCAAATCCCTCTGCTGTAAGATTCCAGGGAAATAAACAAAGCCAAAACTGTATCAGAGAGCTCAAGCTATAGAGAGGAATTTGAGATCCATAATAAAGAAAAAGACAGAAGAATAACTGCCTTTATCTGAGAAGACCTACAATCATTCACCTTATGGAGAGTTAAAGCAATAGGTTGAGAAGTGCCAGGCCAGGAAACCCACGTCATATGGCAAAAACATTCAGCAGAAACTAAGCTTGTGGAGGAAGAATGAAGCACAGTACTGACCCTTCAAAACAACAGAATCTCAATCACTGGCGATAGAGGTCAGAAGGGAGGAGCATGGGTTTGTGACTCAGTACACTGAAGGAGGCTCTGTCCAAGACATGCCCTCCCATTCCTTCCTGGATGGTCCTTCCTCCTGGGAGGGCAGCATGGATGGGGCAAATCAGAACTGGACCCAGAAGTACCTCAAAGAGGCACAGAATCACTGTCATTCATCTCCCGCAGAGAGAGACACACACACAGCTTGAAGGTCTGCTTTGTGCTAATGAGCAGCATCAGCACATTGGAGCAGCCATCTGCAACACCACACTACGCTGATGCAACCCGTGCTGGGCACAGATCTTCAGCAGTGGCATTCCCATGCCTTGGGAACGGCACTGCCTTGTTGTGACCACTCTGCTGGATGCACTGGAGGGGGGCAGTACAAGAGGTCAAGGCTTCTGTCTCACTGGGCCTGTGAGGGGTGCCTGGCTGGAGAGCTCCATGTCCTCCATGTGCCCCGGGAAGTGCTGGCACCGCCAGAGCTTGCTGGGGGGTCCATCCACAGCCTGCCAGGAGCACGCTGGAACCCTGGCCAAGGCCTGTCCCAGAGCGTGCTGGGAGTGTGGCCATGGCCTGGCCCAGCACCCCCATTGTCCCCCCGGCACAAAGAGGGGTGGGGCGGAGCCGGGGAAGCCCCGCCTGACTGACAGCGCCAGCTGCCAATGAGCGCAGGTGCTCCGGCGACAGTCCCGCCCCACTCCACCAGGTAGCAGCCGGCTGCCCCGCTGACTGACAGCTGTCTCAGCCAATGGGGGCGCGCCGCCCCTCCCAACCAGAGGCAGCTCGGCGGCGGCGGGGGCTGCGCCCCTCAGCGCGGGGCAGCGGCCCCGCTGCGGGTGACTGCCAGTCGCCCCAGCCAATCGCGACTCGCCGAGGCGCAGCGGCCCCGCCCCCCGAGGACGCCGTATGGCGCCGTGCGAGGGCCGGAGGCGGCGGCCAGGCCGGCAGAGGTGGGGGGGGTGGCGGGCGGGGCGCGGCCGCCCCGATGACAAAGGGATTGCGGGCCCTCCCCGCTCCCGGGACGCGCGGCCGCCCGCACTCACGTTATCTATCACGACGGGCTGGTTCGCTATCACATCGTAGGACTCCATGGCGAGGACCCGCCGCAGCCGCCCGTGAGGGAGCAACAGCCTAGCCCTCGGCGGCGCATGCGCGGAGCGGCGGCGCGGCGCCGCCTGGGTGATGTATTCCTGCCGCCGCGGCGCCTGCCGGGAGCTGTAGTCCGACGCTGCGCAGAGTCCAGCGGGGAGGTGCGCCGGGAGAGAGCCATGCTGGGAGTTGTAGGCCGGCGTGGGAGCGGGGAGTGCTGGGAGGCGGAGTGCGGAAAAACGGAATCCTGGGGTCACATCCAGGGCCGAGAAAGCGGTGGATGTTGCGGTCCGGGAGACAGCTGGGTACTTCCACAAAAATGCTGCATCGTAATTGGCTGGCTTACGCTTAATAGATTTCCCCCCGCCTAATTTTTTCTAATAGAAAAGGAGAAAAAGGTGATCCCATCAACTTCTGTAGAGGAGATCTATGACTAAGGAAAGTATTTTCTTGTCCCATAATTTCATGTGATCATCTTTACGAGCTACTGGTCATAACACATCTGTTACCTCCACGAAATACCAGTTTCTCTCTATTTTTGAGGCACGAGAACCACAAAAGTGGTGTCAGTATAAAGAAAGCACATCATGAGCATTTCAGTATTGAACAATGAACACGTTGTCATTTTCCATTGACTAAGTATTCTAAAAGCACTTGGAATAATCAATGACTGAAACTCTGGGTCTTGAAATTAATTAAAATGTACTTCCATGCCAGTGAGCACACCTGAAGACTTGACTCACCTGTCTTGTTCCACATCTCTCCTGCAGACATGGACTTTTTTCTCCTGTAGTCCCTGCCTTTAGCCCCAGTAGGTAAGTCTCATCCCAGGTAAGCCCCAGTAGGTAGTCCCTGCCTTTAGCCCCAGTAGGTAAGTCTCATCCCAGTAGGTAACATCTCATCTCATGTTTACCTTTAGCGACCTTCCCCATTCACCTAGTCTAAAAGAGGGAGTTTTTGTACAACAGGATTGAGGGGTTTAAATTAAGGCCAGTGTTGTATCACTTCAGTGAATGCCAGGAGACATTCGTTATGGGTGTATGGAGCCAACACAGCCATCCATACAGACTCTGTTACATTCACCTTCTCACCTGACTGTAGCTAACTACTCGGGCAGATGTCACAAAAAGTAGTATCACGGTAACAGGACAAGTGAAATATTTTTCACTGTGGGAAGTGAGGACACCAACTGCTCACCTCCTTTATCGGGGGATTGTCACTTGGCTGTCAGCTTGCCACCTTCTTGACCATGTGTTCTCCCAGTGTCGTGAACATTTTTAGAATAAACTCTCACCTATTCAAGTGAGAAATGCGAATATGGGCACTCACCCTCTCCTCTGAGCACTCTATAGCTCATTTTCTTCTATTTACTGATTAACAAGCAGGACCCTGCTCTAGCAAAGGTGCGTAGGACTATTGTGCACATGCCATCCACATGTCCATACCTAGCTTTGCATGACCACAGTTGTAGTTGCAGCTCAGGAATGAGCCAGATCGTCAGTGTGTTTCGTACACAAGTCACAATCCGCGATCAGAGAGCCCCCAAATTTCACCTATTGGCAGCTACCAGCTGCCTCCAAGAGAACCACAGAGAACGCACGGGGAGAGTAAAGGTGGCTTGAGCATTGGAGGAGGTGTAAAGGCAGCAGTAACAAACCCCTCCTCTGCCCCAGGCCTGCCCAGGTGCGGGAGCTCCCGCTGCCCCCGGGACCCGCTCCGCGTTCCCGCCACCGCCTCGCGCGGACATCGCCCCGCCCATCGCGGGGCTCCGCGCCGCCGCTAGGGGGCGCGCCCGCAACGTAGTGTGGGGCGGGGGCAGAGGCGCGGCCGCCCTCCGGGCCGCGAGCTTCCATTGGCCAGACTGTCCTGTCACTCACGCCACCCTCGCAGCGGGGCTCCGCCCCCTCCGCGCGAAGCCCCGCGCAGCGTCACCATTGGCGGAGCTGGTCTGTCACTCACGCGGCCCGGCAGCAGGCCCCGCCCCTCCTCACGCGGCCCCACGCAGCCGCTTGGGCCGGGCCGGGCCGGGCCGGGAGTGCCTGGTGGGAGCGCAGCGGGTTCGGCACCGACCGGGACGGGCCGGGACCAGCCGCCTCCGGAACATGGAGGGCGTGCGGCCGGGCGGGGGGCCCCCCGCAGGCGGGCCGGGGTCCGGCTCGGGGTCCGGGTCCGGGTCCTTCCCGTCGCTGTTCCCGCCGGGGCTGCACGGTATCTACGGCGAGTGCCGCCGCCTCTACCCCGACCAGCCCAACCCGCTCCAGGTCACCGCCATCCTCAAGTACTGGTGAGGCGGCCTGGATGGGGCCGGGGTCTTGCGTGGAGCTGGGGGGAGCGGTAGGGCCGGCGCCTTGTGTGGGATAGGAGGGGGTTTGGGAGGAGTAGTGGGTGTGGGAAAGGTCTGGGAGAAGCACTGGCGCTGGGGACATTGCACGGGGTGAGGTGGAGGGGCTGGGAAGGGTTGCAGCAAGGGGAGAGGGACTGGGGGTTGCGTCCTGAGTTAGGGGTGAGATGCAAGAGTTTCGGGGATATGCAGCGGGTCTGGGGATGGAGGCATTGGGGGTGCAGTTGGTTGCTTAGGGCGTGTGTTTGGAGGGGGCTCCTGGGGAGAATGTGCTGGCAGTAGGAGGAGGGTCCAGAGAGGTGTGCACTGAAGACGGGAGAGCGTATTGGGGTCCCTGAGTGAGGGGTTGCTGATGAAGGCCCCAGCTGGGGCAGATCTTACGAAAAGAGAGTGCGTGTTATTCAGTGGAGGTGTTCCCACAGAAGGTGAGAGTCTGGAGTTTCCCTCCTGGACAGAGGGCACGAACTCTGTCTTCTGACCAGGAGCCTGGGGTTCGAGTGTGGCACTGACCGGAGTGAACCCGCTGTTGCAGCCTCCGGGCCGGACAATCCCGTGTGTACCCGTAAAGCCCACGGGGCAGTGCCAGCTTCTCTTGGCCTTACGTAGCCATGTGTTATCACAGACTGTGAATCTGCTGTTCAGTGTCTCTGCTGACACAGTGTCTGACACCGGGAACAGCAGTTGTTTATGTGGGAGAGTGGCATGGAGGAAGTTCTTGGATGTTTAGCTATCAAGATAAGTGTCTAGTGTCTAATCCTGTGTGAAGAGGAGTTCGTTTTGTTTCTTGCTATCGCTTAGCTTCTCAGCCCCCTCTTCTGGGGCTAAGGAACATGGTCAAGTCACCTCTGAATGTTTGCTTTTTGTGACGTTAGCCAGTCCCTACCGCAGCACTTGAAAAAAGCTACTGAATGCTCAGCTTCTTTACTTACAGCTCATTTCAACTTGTATGTCTTTATCTAATTAGAGTCCTGGGCAAGAGCAGAATAACATCCTCCCTGTGTGCTGCTCTGACAGACAAATCTATTGCTGTTGTTGTCCACAGAAGTGTTGTTTTTTAAGTGCTTCTAGCAAGAAGTTTGTTTGTTAGCCCTTATTGCCTAAGGGACTATTGCATTAAAATGACACAGTGGACTGAGATAAGATGTTGCAAATCTGAGACCTCAAAATGTAAATAATTTTTTAGTCATCTGTGCACATCAGTACTTTGGTGGTTGTCTGATCAGTCTGTTTTTACACCTACGTCTAATCTTAGATACTCATGAAGCACTTCCAGTCACGTTAGCACTTCTTTTCTATCAACAGCTTAAAATATACTGACTATATTGACGTAAGATTTGTGGAGGTTGAGGGAAATTTAAGTCTGTCATGAAGAATGGCAAAGACCCTTGTTTGGGAAGAAAACTTGTTGCTTAAGGGATTTATTAGGGTTTCGCTGCACTTGGAGCTCAAACACTAAAAGAATTGCTGCTGGCAGTGATGGCAGGTTGCAAGTAAGAAGTAATGTGAAGGCCTGTTTATCCTGGCATTTTCCACTTAGTGGTTCCTCCAGCTGTGAGGAGCCAGCAGTGAGAGCTGAGAGCTTCTGTTGTAGAGGTGAGCTTCCTACTGCTGTCCTGAGCAGGAAATGCTTGTGTTAGGTAAAGCCTCCATGGACAGCCCAAGCTTTTTCGCTCCTGTTGTTGGGTGAAACTTGGAGCTTGGTTTTGTTACGTCTGGTAGAATGAGTCCTGCTACAACTCTCTGCTAATCTGTCCTACTCTGCCTGGGTTGCCAACTATTAGCTGGTTTAGATTAGAAGAGGAAATGGCTGAACGAAGTTCCCCGCCTTAGGAGAAATATTGTAGCACTAATCAGCTTTTAATTATATGTATCAGTTTCTCTACGGTTAAAAGCGATTTGTTTTTTTTTGTTCAGGGAGCTGAAGTTGTAGTCTTTGGCTTGCAGATCAGAGCAGATCCTGTGTAGCGTTGGAGAATCTGCAGAACTCCATGCCTATTGCATAAAGGGGTTTAGCCATGTGGATTATTTAATGGAACTAATCTTTTAAAATGCTGTTTGCATATCTTGGGAGAGAGCTTGGGATTCAGTCAGAACTTTCTAAAGGAGTTTATGTCTGTTTTTGTGAAGGCCATGCACCAAGATGGAGTTTGTCTATTGATATCCACTGTCCACTTTTATTATAAAATGTGGTAGAGTATATCAAATTGAAATATCTTGTTGCATAGAATTGCTGGAGAAAAAATCAAATTTGTTATTTTTTTGTGATAGGTTTTGAAATAGGCATTATGTGGGCTTGACTACTGGGTTTTTATCACCTGTCTTAAATTTAGGCCATACTCTCAAAAACCTGTGCAGTGAGCTCTGGTCTGCTGCCTTTTGGGAATCGCAGACTACTTCTAAAAGGGTTATCGAAAGGTAGCTGTGAAAAGCAGTCCTATTGTCAGCTGCTGAGAAGTGACTACAAACAATACACTAAGGACTTTTCAGGGTGAATGAATTAGGAGTTTTCCAATTTCTTTCCATTGTGGGTCTCTTTCCTCTCTGCGTTTCGCGTTTAGTCTTCCACACAAACTTCAGAGCGCTCTTAACATCAGTCAAAAGAAGACTCTCCGTGCAGATGCAAATGCAGGGTTTCCCCGAGGCAGCCCTTCCTGCTCCTGAATGAGCTCCATGAATAGAGAATGTAACAAATTTGTACTGTACCTGTGACTTTGAAGTTGGGCTCTTCCTAATAAAATCCTCCAACGCTTCCAGCTCTTTGTGTGAGTGCATGTACTGATATGTAGATTGTGATACAAGGTCGAACCCTGCGTGGGCGGGAGGATGAACCGCAGCAGCACCGACATAGAGCAGAGAAACCTGCCACCGAAACTGGATAAATATCTGTGCTGACTAACCCTTGGTGAGCGTTACTGCCATGGCTGTGTTACTGTGTGCTGCAGGTAGCTGGCTTAAAGCTCGTGCTCGATGATTGTGCAGTTGCAGTAGTTTTGGGATAGGTGTATGGCTTGGATATGTGTTTTTCAAAATGTAATTCGTCACTGCTGCAGGCTTTTAGTCTACATCTCTTCTGAGCCTACTACATTTCTCAGCGAGTAAAGATGGTGTGTCGTTGAGCAACATGTGAACCAGTTGGTAGTGAACTCTGGGCAGGACTGAGCTCAGCTCCTCCAGGCCTCCTGGTGCCACATTGCTGTGGCCACCTCTTGGGTAGTGTGGTGCTGCAGGTCTCCAGAGAAGTTTGGCCTTTGGAGACAAACACAGGATTGCTGGCAGGAGTGAGGGAAAGGTGTCTTGCTTGCCTGGTGCTGTCCTGGGCAGGATTTGCCATCTGCATCGGACCTGACAAGTATGTTTGAGTAGCTCTAGGGAAAAGCATGTACTCATGGAACAGTCCCTGTCCTGAAAAGAGCAGTGTAGAGGTTTGTCTTGTGTGTTGCCAGTGTCAGAGTGCCTGTGTCAGTAGTATTCCAGCATTGATTGTTTGACTTCTGAAGTGTTATTAAACCCAGTTTGGAAGCAGGTTTTCTTCATGTAGAAGATGCTGGCTGCATAGCAGTGATCCCTTCATTGCAAAGCCCACACAACTGCTCTGACCACTGACTACTCTCTCATTCTGGTCAGTGTATGGACCTCCCTCACTCCGAAGTCTTCCCAGTCCAGCAATAATTGTGTGTGGCTGCTGCTGGTCACTGCAGCTCCTCAAGGGTAAGTGAGCATCCTGGCTGGAATTGCTTCCATCTGGCTGCTCCCATCATGGATCCCTGGGGGGCTGAGCACTGGCCAGGACATAGGTGCTGTGCTCTGAACAGAGCCACCTGAATGGGTGTTTCTGGTAGAGACCTCAGCCTCCAGTGGGATCTGCCAGTGAAAGGGAACAGGTGAGGAAATGGTGCCAGAGGGGACTTGTTTTTTCCTGAGTGTTTCAAACTATTGCTAGACTTTAAACAGGTTTTCTCAGGTGTCTACTGAAGATCAGACTCAGCTCCATCCTGGGGTCTGACACACTCTCCCCATGTTTGCTCACCAATTTGCCTTTTATGCCATGAAGATGCCACTTGTCATACAAGAAGGCTGCATTGTTCTGATGTAGCCTTTGATAATGGACACCTGTGACACTACTGGGGGTGAGCTGCTCATCCCCTCTGTCCTGCCCCAGTATCCTGGGCTGCATCCTTGACTGACTTGCTGGAGAAACTGCAACTGGTCTCAGTCACCATGATGGCCTTGTATGACATAAGAGGGGGAAGCTGTCCTGAGTAAAGTCAGTCATGTTAGACAACTGCTCTGGTTTTTTGCCAGTGGCAGTAGGAGCAAGGCAGCACAGCACACCTGTGGAGAGTACAACAGCACACCTTTCAGTACAACAAGCTGATATGCCGTTTTGTACAGACTTGATAAGGTTAAGCAACAGGAGGAGGGCAGAGGATATAAAATAGTGTCTCACTGTCACTAGGGCTGGATCCATCTGTCCAGCCATGGAGACTGCATACGATTATGCACAAACCCCCAGGACAAGTGAAGGAAGCACAGCCATGCCCTGCAACCTGGAGATGATTGTGTCAGGGTCTAAAAAGGCAATAGACGTGAGAGGAATTGATGTGTAGAATCATTGGTTCCAGTGAATGGGGTTGTGTGAGTTTGGATTTTCTTGTTTGGAGCAGCTGAGAGTTTTACTTGAAGACACAGTGTGTTGTAGGCACAAAGTGGTTAAACAGCTGCTCATCTGTGCCATAACTGCCTGTGGTAGGTGTTCTGTGATTGACAGGGCAAACAGCAAAACAGTCCAGTGTGTTCCTTCCTTCAGCAGGAAGTTGTCCTGTCTTTGCTCAGACAGAGGTGACTGAGTGGCAGGAGGATGTGCTGTGCTCTCTGCTGGCACATGGCCTCAATTCCCTGTGCCTTGGAGCAGGAAGGGTGGCTGCAGGCTTTGGTGGTTGCTGCGTAGCGTAACCTGCCTGTGCTGCATTGACTTTTGAGTTATGTTCTTTTAAAGAAGCCATTCTAATGCAGAGGGTACAGTGGTGCTTTTTGCTCATTATTGGTTAATGCAAGTGGTGTATTTTTAGAAGTTTGCTGGTAGTTTTACTGAATCAATGTTTTTCTCCTCCACTGTTTGAACTATTTTGTCTATGTTCAGAAGTATGGATTACTCTCCTCAAAACTTAGTCATTTCAAAATCTGCTTGAGGAATAGCATCACTTTTTTTGAGGTATGTGCCTCTGGACTGAATTAAGAGTTTGCAATGCAGATACAGCCATTACTCTTTTACTAGTGCAGTTTTTCAATTTTCTTTGTGTTTTGTGGAAGCTTTAATATGACTTTCCAGAGGTTTTTTATGCTTTAACATTAAAAACATTTTTAGCATGTTGCACACATGTACTTTCTCTTCCTGTGCTCAAAGCTTTCTGGACTTAACCTAACCTTTCTTCTCAGTATTTTTTTTTTAAAGAGGTAATTTGAATGTTCTAATTTTTGTTTTAAACCAGGTTTTTGTACAACCTCTTCTAGCACCTGGGGAGACTTACCCTTTGTCTTGAGTAAACTAACTTACGTAAGAATTTTTCTGTTTTTGATGCAGGTTGGGAGGACCTGACCCTCTGGACTATGTTAGCATGTACAGAAACCTGGGAAACCCAGCACTGAATGTTCCTGAGCACTGGCACTACGTCAGCTTTGGGTTAAGTGACTTGTATGGAGACAACAGAGTACATGAGTAAGTGTCATTTAGGTTTTCTAGCTGTGTGTTGTGTTTTGCGTTGTGTTTTGGGGGTGTGTAGGTAAAACCCTGTCCTGTTCCTCATATTATTTGAACAGCTGGTTTTCTGTTGAGAACACCCTAGCCCTGGTCTCAAACAAGATAACATATGCCTGTTCTTGTATGTAGAAGAAATTCTACGTTCCCTTCTGCAGGCTCTGAATGCAGTATATTTCCTTTCAGTGTTGAGTGGGGTTTTGTTTAAATTTCTTTTAACTTGTTGGGAAATTTTCTTTTAACTGTCTGTCTTGTTGTGTTTTTCACACTCTGTAATCTGTTATGGTCGTACACTTAAATCCTGACCACTCCCTGTGCATGTTAAATGCCTTCCTCTGGAAAACTGCTGTAAGGGTGTTTTTGCTGTTGCTGGCACAGCAGTGTTACTGTCAGCAGACTGCCACTCCAGTGGCTGCTGTATAAAGTGCCAATTTGTGTAACAGAAGCCTAAAACTCTAATTGTTTGACTGTCTTTTCTCCAGTAATTAAATTATTGTCTTAGGTTGTTGGTATGGATGGTTTCTAGCAGGAACTTTGGATTAGACGAAGCAGGCAGCATGAGCTAACCCTATTCTTGTCTTTTGTTAGCTGACCTTACTCCTTAACTCCAGTTCAAGTCAGTAGCAGTAGCCAAGCCATCATGATTTTGGGGCTGTGAACATGGCCTTTTAACCAGACAGAAATGGCACAAGGTTTCTGCTGTTGCTGTTTACTGAAACTATCTTTTCACTGTGTTATAGTTGCAGGATAAACGTCCTTGATGAATGGTGCAGCAAAGGCTCCAGTTTGTTCACACAAGCTTTCCTCCTTTTGTTTGTCTTGGTTAAGATTCAGCCACCAGTTTTTTTTCCATCAAAGTGCTTCTCTTGCAACAGCAGCAGTTGGGCAGTTTCTTTAACTTTACCCATTCCTCAAGGCAGTTTCTCCTGTTTTTTTTTTCCCATTGCGTTTGTGATTACAGAACTGTTTTTCAGAAAACAAGTCTGGACTTTATACAGGACCGTAATGTCACAGAGATCTGTCTGGGACATTTAACCAACACATCTACTAACAGCAGTCAATAGTTGCATGGGCAGAGGAAAAGTAGGGCAAGTGAAAGAAATGAAGTTTAAGGCTTCCTTCCATTACTTGCACAAGAGATCTTAGTGTGAACATGCAGGCCTTCACATGGTGCTTTTGTTTATAGATCAAGTGTGTGTTTCCCTTCTCTCTGTGTGGCTGGTACAGCAACCCCAGCTCCACAGCACTGTGTCCTTGTGTCACTTGCCCTGAGATGTTGAACTGTCTGCAGTCTGTCACCTTTAATTTGGCCTCGTTCTTGGAACTACAAAGCTTAATAGTATTTGTCCTGTCAAGTGCGTTGGTTCTACCTTGTGTCCAAAAGTTTTAATATACAATTATGCATGTGGTAGAGCTGTCATGACCTACACATCTCCTAAACACTGAACCTGAAGTTACCAGCTGGTATGTGAGCACTGTAGATTGGCTGAGAGAAGATTTTCAAAGGAGCTGAGTGCTCACCAGCAGTTCTCACTCCCAAGAGCAATTGCTGTTTGCTGAAACTGCTCTCAAAATGTGATGGCCATGGGAGCTGCACATCACCAACCCAGCCCTGGGTGCACGCTGTGGGAGTGTGGTGGATTTTCGTGTGCATTCAGGAGGTTCTCGTTCTGTGACAGGGAATTGAATAAAGCTTTATTTAAGAAAATATGTCTCTTTTTTGCTTGAAGGGCTTTGGGATTCTGCTGTCCCAGGTAAAGTGTACTGTGTAATGGTTGGCAGGAGCATGGGGTTACAGGGCAGTTGTTTAAATCTTTGATATATTTCCTTTAAAACCAGTGTGGCACTGAATTCTGCTCAATTGCTCTGGCCTCTGGAGACAGGAAAGGGTTTGTGGTTTTATGGTTTCCCAGCTGTCTACGAAGAGTGCAGAGCTGGATCTGCTTGTGACAGTCAGCAAGGTTCCTACAACAGGGATGTGCTTCCATAGCCTTGCTGCCCTTCATACTTTAGAAGGGGAGAGATAGAACACTGCCAAAGGTCTTGTTAATTGCCCAGTTCGGGTAATGCATAGCTTATTTCTTGTGGACCTCTCATGGTAATACAGTACAATCTAGAACAATTACAATGCAGTATTAAATGAAAAAGACTTTTTGATTTTTTTTGAGTGAACTAACACTGAATTGGAGGCCCCGGTATTTTTATTTATAACGGAATAGCAAACAGATGTAGCAAATAATGTGAAAATGTTGACTTTAATTTATATTTTTTAATAAGAACCTGAAAAATCTGAAGTAGAGCTCTCCCGGTGCCTCCTTGTTGACAGATTTATTTTCAGTTAAAGCAGCACTGTTTCCTGCTCTGCTTACGTATCAGCTATACTCTGCTTACAGAACCAGTCTGGTTTTAAGAATCTGTAGAATAAGATGGAAGAAATCTAAGAATTTCAAACAAGGAAACCTTTTTTGTTTAAAACCCCTCAGTGTTTCATGGTATAATAGCAACTGTGACATCAGCTGTGCTGGGCTGATAGCTCTAAAAATCCTAAATCATGATGTCATGCGTTAGGGAGCCACAGGCGTTTCAGTGGGATTTCATGCCAAGCTGCTTGCATGGAAATAAGTCTCTCCAGTTGAGCATGTTGCACAACTTGAGTGGCAGCAGAAATCCTTCCAAATGTTTTTGCAAGTTATACTCCATTTTTAGCTTTTTCGATCTTCTTTCTAATCAAAACAAATGTGTAACTTCTTTAACCCTGCAGGGTTAAAGCAGGGCCTTTTCTTTTCAGACTGTTCTTGAATTCTGAAGAGATTCTGCACTGCAGTGGTGAGTGTGTGCAGCCTGCTGGCAGGAAGCATGTGGCCAGTGCAGTTGTGGGAGAGGAGATGCTGAGTCCTGCACTCTTCTCCACCCCTTGCTGGCAGCAGCTGCCCACAGCAATGCCAGCAGCAGGGAACGTGTCCCTGTGTGTCTGCACAAAGCCAGTCGCTCAGCTGGCAGTTGCAGGTTCATGCTCTGATGCCAAGCCATCGGCGAGGGCAAGGGACAGGTGCCTGATCATTCCTGCAGTTTACAAACATTATGGTGACTTCTTCCTTGGTGGAGAACAGGTGTACAAGGAAGGCAGCATCAGCAGCTGTGGCTGGGCTCGGACGCCGTCAGTGGCAGTGCCAGCTCCAGCTATGGCTGAGTGCTGCCTTTGCAGCAGCCCTCGGGACTCTCTGACCCAGGAGAAAATGGGCAGAAACTGATGCACAGAAGTTCCACCTGCAGATGAGGAAGAACCTAATTACTGTGTGGGTGACCATGCACTGGAACAGATTGTCCAGAAAGGCTGTGGAGGTACTAAAGAACCATCTGGACACAATCCTGTTCCATGTGCTCTGGGATTACCCTACATGAGCAGGAAGGTTGGACCAGATGACACATTATGATCCCTTTCAACTTTACCCATTCTGTGATTGTGTTACTGTGGTGACATAGTGTGTGCCAGCCCCAGATTGTGCTGGCATAGGTTTTCAGGGCTGTCCAGGGACTAAGAATGAAAGTGTGTTTTTCTCAGACTGGCTTCTGTCTTCAGTTTGCTCTAAGGTCAAGGTTGAATCTCCACTTAACTGTTCTGCAGGTCAAGTGCTCATTGTTTTTCTTAACACTTTAAAGAAGTGCACAGAAAGCGAAAACCATGATGCGACAGAATTCCTGAACACCTTGAGTAGTCTTATTTGTATTAAAATTGCAGGGTTGTAATTCAGAACTGAAATAGAAAGTAAGGCTTAAATTATGGATAGATTGAGATAAGATTTTTATTTGTGGTCTTCCCACATCCCACAAAGTGACATGCCAACTGTGTTTTGATGTTTACTACATCAGCTTCATACTGACAAGGGTGGTGGGGTTTGGGGTTTTTTGGTTTTTTTTCCTGGCCCCTAGCCAGGAGCCGATCTGCAGCATCCCATTTGCATAAAACCAGAGAGATTACAGCTGCCTTCATCTCTATTACAGATGCAGGGTACCACCTGCTGAGACAACAGGTTCCAACTTGCTGTGGTCCTTTTGATTTGTGCTGCTTTCCATTTGGATCAGGAGGGAGCGGTGCATGCCGGGATAACGTGTTGTCTCTGTGGGTGGTGCCTCCCTATTAAAGGTGAGGGTAAGCACCAGCCTTTCAAGATCTTGAGTCCAGCTTGTGTTCTGCTTGCTTGTATAGATCCTCTGAATGACCTTAACTTGTAAAAGGGCAAGGATGCTTGTTAGAGTTGGGAGGAAGAAAAAGCAGCGCAAAACTGGATCAGGTAACCAATACAAGGCTTGCAGAGGGGTGGATGTTTTCTGGAAGGCTTTTTCTGAGTATAAAAGGAGTTTGAAAAGAGTATTTAGAAAATAGCCTGGAAGTTGGAACGAGTGCTCTCTTTCTTTTGAGTGCATGCTGGCTTCTCCTTTGAACCTGCATGAATGTGGGACGAAGTGGTGCTGACAGCTATCACTTTAGTGGCCTCTTAGTTCTGTAGCCTTTCATAAATTTAAAAGCTCACTGCCCTCAGCTTGCCAGCCTTTAGCCTTAAATTTTGTTATTTAATGGGTCCCTAAGTGCTTTATAAACCACATGCCTAAAACACTGCTGAAATATTACACCAAACTCCAAGGTAACTGGATGCTTTTAAAATGTTGGAGAGACTGACTCTGCCCCTCTTTGTTTTCAAGATAAAACACAGGGCCTTTTGGAAGATGGTAAATTAGAGAGAGGTGGTAGATCCATGTTTCAGATGAGATTTGTGAAGTTCAGCATGTCTACCTTGAGAGATGAAAGATTGCTGGAGGTGGAGCATCTGCCCCAGCTAAAGGGAATTACATGGAAGAGGATATCAGTGAGCATCAGCTTAGGAAAGCGGTACAAGAGGTAGGACTAGGAGGAGAGAGGGTCCAAGGTGGGCACCATACTCCAGACTTCCTTTTGCTTCCCAGATCTTGTTTATCTATCAAAGAGTGACCCCAAATGTAATGCTTGTTTTTTCATTTGGTCTTCTGTCTGAGGCAGAGGGGAGAGAGGAAGGTTCATAGCAGAGTGCAAAGGGAGAGGCCATAGAATTAGGGAGTTCTGTGACAAAAAAAAAAAAAAGTGTTTTCTTTCAGTGATAGTTTATTTGAGAATCTGTCAGAGTTGGAAAGAGTAGTTTAGCTGCACAGCACAATAAAATCTGTCTTTTAATGGATTTGTCTTGTGATTAGATTTTTCTTATACCTGTAAAGATATGAGTTAAAACGAGCTTTTCTTAAAATGAAGGTACTTTTAACAAGTCTCACCTGCATGGATTCTCTGGTGTCTAGAAATACAGGTGTGCTTCTACTGAAACTTGCTTACTGGGAACACCTGTAGATCCTTCTCTTCTGTCTGGCTATTTGTTTTTGCATACTTTGCAGAAATGTGACATTTTGGGGACAACTCTTCCTCTGAAGGACTGGATTGAATTTGACCAATGAGTTCAGTCATTTTAAAGAAGCATATGCACAAGTGTGATCATGTAGGGTTCAATTCTCTATTTCCCAGACAAAAAAAAACCAGTTAAACAGAGCATCATGCCTATTTATGTGTCCCACTGAGGGTGTACCTCCAGTGACTGCCCTGCACCAGAACCCTCTAAGGCTTGTGTTTCACTGCTGGAGGCAGACCTCCCCTGGAGCTATGGTCACCGCAGGGAAATCTGATTTTCCCTGCTCCAAGGCAGAGTGCACTTGGCTTCCAAGTGTCACTTGCTGGAGGTAGTTAGTACCCTTAATGAAATGAAATGAAAGATATAGGCCACCTACAGAGAGCAGCCTGCTTTGTGCTGTGGTCTGTCTGTGTTTACGTGCAGGGGTTGTGGGACGGGACCACTCTTAGACTGTGCTAGATTTGGAATGGTTTTTTGGAGCATTGAAGGAAATTCATTTAACTTTTACAGCACAGTAGTTGAATTTACAAGAAAGACTGTTTTCAATAAGAAAAAAAGGGAAAAAGATTGGAAGAAGGTTTAGTGCTGAGCATTGAAGGCAAACACCACTTCCTGTTCGGTAGTGTGTCTGCACTCCAGTGCTGCATCCTGGTAGGATAAGCCTCTTGCTGCCATGCAGGGGAAGGGGCATAGTGCTCAAACTGGATGATTTTATGGGGTTTTTTTGCCAACAGAACTTTCACATTTGTGATCTTGGCACATTGGAGGAGAGTTGATCCAAGACATGGCTTCCTTACTCTGATCTCCAAGTTGGGTTAGTGCTGAATGATGTGGGAGAGTTTGCAGGCTATGTTCTCCCAGTGAGTTCAGTCTGCCAGGAAGAGAACTGACTGGGGATCAAAACTGGGTCTTCTAGTGAAAGATTGCTTTATGTGATAAAGATCTGTTTATGATCTGTTTTAAAAATCAATAATTAAAAAACAGTCGGATTTTTTTTCAGTGAGACATGAAGGTAAAAGTTTTTTTGAGCAGTGCAGCCATTCCAGCTGTGAGTTCGTTGACATTTTTTTAATCCATTTGCTGCCTGGAATAGAGATACTAACAAAATAAAGGTTTGAAGAAATAGATCCAAATGCTGTTATTCATACCTAATCCCCTTCATTTTTTCCTCAATGCGTTTTTAGTGTTGGGAACGTGCCTTCTGGACTAGTACTAGAATAGTGCATGTTTATTGAGTAGTAAGTGGCTACAATTGGTAACAAATTACCACTGATAAGAAAGTTACCAAGTTGATGTGAAATTTGAGCTATTGGTGTTTCTCTCTTCTAAGCTGGAAACTCTGTGGTGATGACCTAACTCAGCTGCCTCTCTACTGTCATCTCAATTTTGAATCAAGGCCCAATAGGCTGTGACTCCAGGCTAACAAAAGAGGGCTACAAATCTTGGTGGTCTCCCATTCAGATGGTATTGCCTTCCTTGGACAAAGGGGTGAGTAGGGCTCCTGAGTGCCACTCTGCCTCTAGGGATGGTAAACAAGGAACGGATCACTGGTGGGAGGCATTTTTTGATCACTTGACAAAGCTGGGTAGATGGGATACCACCTGACAAAGGGCTGAGGTTTAAAGAAAGATTTTGCAAGGGCTCTTAAGAACAAAAAGAAAAAAATAGGCCACAAAACTGTTTTTTTCAGGATGTAAACAGGGTGGGCGGAGGTGAAGGGGGACTCGGCCATTCTTGGGGAGCTCTGATTTAAGCTCAGAGGATACAGACAAGGGAAGGAGGGAAGAGTGCACAGATGGCTCATTGTTTTGTCTAGCTCAGCATTCTTGTACTGCCGAAGTGAAGGGCAATTGTTTTAAAATCCTTTTTGCGAAGAGTGCTCTTTGCTTTCCAGCTATCCCTGGTCCCTGAGATGCAAACTGTAAACCAGAGGGGCTGGTCTTAAATGCCCATTTGTTTTGGAGGGTCAGTCCAAGGGGCCCTGGGCAGTTGCTGGGCGGCAAGGCATTGCTTCTATAAAGGAATGGGGGAAAAGAGTACTCCTGGGAAAAATGCATTGCAGCATTTGGGGAGGAGGCGAGAACAAAAGGATGCACACGGAGGGGCTGATGCAAACCAGTGTCTGGCTTGGGGGCCTTTACCAAAGCTCTGAAATGTAGCATGAAACTGGCACATATCTTACCTCAAATAATGTCTGATGTATAGTTTTCTTACAGTATTTCTTTTTTTTTTTTTTGTAGCAAACAATTCATTAGTATAAAGAAATACTGCCATTTCTATACTGTTATTCTTTCTACTGCTCCAGTTGCACTGGCACAGCTTCTTCCCCTCCTCCCCTGTAAATTGTTGTGGCCTTTCTGGAGCAGGGGCCTTTTTTGGCATAGTCGACAAAAATAAACCATAAAGGCAGCTGTTGTTGTGAATAAGGCTCAACAGGGGAATTTTACCAGTAGAACTACAGCAATACAATTATACTGGTAGACTAGTTACAGTAAATTTCCTCATGAAGACAAGCCTTAAGTTGACATTTCCTAGCTAAGTTGAATCCATATGTATAACCTTATTACGCAAAAATAATATGTCTCTGGGCCTTGAATTCCTTTTTTACCCAGAAGAGTAACATTAAGCAGAAAAGCAAAGAATTTGGTGTTCAGAGATAGATGGGGGATTTTCTCTAACAGAGCAGTTGCGATGAGCTGTATGCTGGCCTCTGTGTTTTTTACTGGGCGGGTTATTCCTCCAAAAATATTCAGGAATACGAAGAGAGTGTTTCTGCTTACTGCACTAAATTGTAAGCAGTACTGAAATATGCTGTAAGTTGACATCCCTCTCCCAGCTTTCCTCCTGTTTGAAAGACAAGCTGAGCCATTTTGCAGTTCCCATAACTGAAGTGGTTTGGGTGAGAAGCAAAACTGTTTTGCCACTATTAAAATTTTTAGGGGTAAGCCTGGAGCCACTGAAAGGATGGTGAAGGAATGGTGCTTTCTTTCCTCCTTTGTTTGATTTTTAAGAGGCAACGATTTAGTTTATCCTTTTGGACATTGTCTTACAACAAACAGAGTTCATGTAACATTCACAAGCCCTAGAACTTTCAAGTGCTTCAAAGGAAAGATAGTCTTGCAGGAGAAGCTTAACACTTACAGGTAGATTAAAAAAAAAATCTGTAGTAGACTTCTCATTGCAGATGTCTCATGTTTTCCTTTTGGGAGTCTTTCACCAGAAGTCCAGTGCTTTCTTTTCCCTGGAATTACAGCTTGAGCTCCAAGGACCTTTTGCCGCCTGCTTAATTGATTAAGATCTCTCCTGGTGCTCATCAGTATATATTTTTAAGTGCACCCTTTGCCATGAAATGAGACTGTAACACCTCACTAGGGAAGGCAGAATTGTCTGGGTTTCTATAGCTGATGAAGTGGAAGATCATGAATTGAATTCCAGATCCACCAGGATCGTAGAGACATAGATGGGTTTAGGTTGAAAGGGACCGTAAAGATCTTCTAGCTCCAATCCCCCCTAGATCACCTTCCTCAAAGCCTCATCCAGCCTGATGTGGAGCACTTCCAAGAATGGGACATCCACAGTTCTGCTGGACAACCCTGTGCTAGTGCCTCACCACCCTCACAGCAAAGAATTTCTTCCTAATATCTAATCTAAACCTACTCTCTGTCAGTTTAAAAGCATTCCCCCTTGTCCTGTCACTTTGTGCCATTGTCAAAAGTCTTTCTTGAGCTTTCCAGCTCTTTGGGTACTGGAAGGTGCTCTAAGGTCTCCCTGGAGCCTTGTCTTCTCCAGGCTGAACAGGCCCAACTCTCTCAGCATCTTCATGGCCATCCTCAAGACTCGCTGCAATAGATCTATGTTATTTTTAGGACGGGAGTCCCAGAGCTGGATGCAGCAGTCCAGGTGGGATTTCACAAGAGCAGAGTAGAAGAGCAGAACCACTTCCCTCAGCCTGCTGGCCACACCTCTGGTGGTGCAACCCAGGACACAGTTGACTTCCTGGGCTGCAGGTGCACCTTGCTGGTTCACACTGAGCATTTTGCCAGCCAGCAATACGTGGGTGCCTACAGCCTGCTTGCAAGCTGTTGGAGTTCAGGCCCCTAAAAGCTCCTGAATACCTTTTATGCCCCGAGTTACTTTATTGCACAGCTGAGAACTTAATTGTGTGAGAGTCCTAAAAATGTGATCAAGGATATGCTAAAGTTGCTTCTTGCATGATTCTTCTTAAGGTATGTTCTTTAGCCAGCAGGAAAGTAATGGGAGACACCAGTGTTTATATTCTACGTAACATATTGGAGTCCTGATCCTTGCCTGAGCCTTTTAGGCAACGCTGAAAAATACTAACTGTAGCTGCCAGTAGCTTTGAGGTTTTTTTCATATTCTTTCCACCCTCCCTGTACTGCTTTTGAAAGGCACTTTTGTTATGCGAATAGTTTCCTCCCAGCAGCTGCAGAACTTTCCACAGCAGGGGCTAGGAAGGAGCCAGCAGACACTGCAAGGAAAGTTGGTGCCATTTTCCCGGCTGCTCCCCAAGCACAGCAATACAGCCCTTCCCAGCCACGCTGGCTCAAACTAGCCCTTTGCTAATGTTCTCTTGCCTGGTGAGGTTGTTGAGCCCTCATTGAAGGGCTCAATGAAGTTGTGGAGATGTATTGCCCTTCCCTGTCTATCAGAGCTAAGGATTCAGTTCCAATAGGAAGTGGGATCCATGTGCAGATGAAAGTTTGTCATCTCTGGTGCACTGTGTCATGCAGTGACTGTGGGCTTTGTTGGCAGAATCACCTCCAGCTCAGGCCAAATGAGAGCACTGCTCTTCTGGGCCTTGTAGAAACGAAGGATGAGTAGTTCTGAAGTGCAGCATAAATAGGCACCTTAAGCAAAATGTTACAGATCTTGATAAGTTTTCTTTTTTATTAGTGCCTTCACTCTTGTTCTGTGAATGCAATAGTAAATCCTTATTGTACTCCTAGCTTTTCTTTCCAAATCCTTTCAGTGGGCATTTAGATGATGCAAGTCTGCTGCAACTTCCCGGGCTTTTGCAGTGAAACTGTTTGCACTTTTCTTGTCAAGAAGCACAGCCTCACTTGTGATGCTGATTGTGGTGGTTCAGAACCTGCTCTCAACACCTCACCTGGGCTGGGACTGATTCTGCTGGCCATGAAGTGGGAAGCCAGAGTAGCTCTGTGGAGAAATGTGTGAGCCCTTGAGCTGAAACACATCAGTAGTCCAGTTACTTGATTACACATAGATTTATTTATTTTTAATAAGTTGTTTAGGAAATCATGAAGAGGAAATGGTTTGGTCTTGTCAGTTTAGTTATAATTGTAATGCCAGAGTAATTCATCACCTACTGGTATAGCTACATCCATGCACCATAAAATAGAGAAAATGAAATGTAAACTGCCCTCATGTGAACATCTTTTGCTGGAGTAGGGAGTGACATATCCCATGCAACCTCCTGTTTCGTATTTGGTTGTTTTAGTCATTTCCCGTGTTCTGTATTTGTCCATGCTGTGCAGAATGTGGAGTTAATTTCCCAGCTTTTGTGACCTTGATAGATGGAGTATATAAGCATTTCCTGTATTCTGAGTGTGTCATATTACTCTTTGAAGCAGGGAACTATCATTATTTACGTCTGAGAATCAAATTCCTAAGTAACTTGTTGAGGAGGATGAGAAGTTTGTAGCAGACAGGAGGTTCAAACTTAGGTTACCTGGATGCTGTTTTAGCACTTTCAGAGTATTCTGAAGTTTCCTGATGTAGTGTTAATAATGAGGCAGATCGATCCCTTTGTCACCAATAGGGCCTTTGCAGCCTTTTGCCCTTAATCTGCAAGCACTATCCCTGCAGGTGTGGCTGTATGTTGGCACTCTCCAGAATGAGACAGGAATGCTTCCAAGCCTCTAGAGCTGAAAGGGATTAACTCCAGCAGCTAAGCATGATCCTGTTCTTCTTCCAGATGCTACCACTTTCATGGCATGGATAGCAGAGCCTCAAAGAAGCAACGCCTAGATTGCCTTAACTTGCAGCCCAGCACATTAAAGTGATCAGAAAACTGATGGTGGTTTACTTTAACATACTAGGCTGGAGATAGCACAGTTCAGGAGCTGTTTCCTAGGTGTCTGGGCAGGAGCTGAGTATAGGAACCACTTCTGTCAAAACGAGTTTAACTCAAGTGTTTGTGAATTATCAGCTGTGGGTCCTGCAAGAGCAGTTCTGGATACAGAGTATCAGTAGCAGAAATTCATACCTGTGCTCTTGGCCATGATACTTTGTGGGATCACTTGGGTTGGAAGGGACCTCCAAAAGTTTCCAGTTGATGCTTTCTCAGAGGGCTGAATTCCCTGGATCACATCCCTAGATCCTATTCCGGAGTTTGATCACTATCTAGTGACGCTCTATAAAACAGTTGTGTCTGCAGAATTATGAATAAGGTTGACTTGACTCTGTAGGTTTAGAGGAAAAAATAATTTATCTGTTTTATCAACATTTGTTATTCACAGAGACAATTTTGTAAAAAACAAAAGCTAAACTGTGAGTCTCCAGGTTTCAGGGACAAGATTGTAACTGGCTGAGTTTTGAAGAAGCTGAACAGTAAAATCTGTGAAATCAGTGTTGTGTATGTGTGAGTGAAACTGTACCTTGTCTCCTCTTCTCCCTCTGCCCTGTAACAGCTCTTCCCTTGTTGAATGGTAGCTCAGTGAAACACAGTTCTGTTTTCATACTGGCCAGCACAAATCAATTCACAAATTTTTACTCAGATCTGTCTCAGTGTAAGCTTTCTAAGTGGATCCGACATGAGTATTTCAGAAAGCTGAGAAACTCCTCCAAATAACTGCAGTGAGTGCCTCTGCATCTGCTTGGATTTAGATGTTGGAATAAATCTCTAAAAACAATTTAACTTCCTAGAGGAGTTTTCCATTGGGTTGATGGCTTACACATTTGATGTGATGTACTGCAAGAGCAAGGTCTAAGCAGCAGCTGCCACAGACTGATACCTCTGAGCATTGTGTCACTCACTTTCTAACAGTGATTTTACATGAACAGAAATCTTTGAACATGTGTTTGTTTTATGTTTATATTTGCCCTGCTTATGCATGAAGCTTTTTCTTAAATCAAACTACAAAGGAGTCCAGTAATATTGCGTGTGCAAGTTTGGGGTGGCAGGAGCTCATGGAATTTCCTGCTAAGCACTCTGAAGAGATAACCATCTGACATCCAGATAACCACCCCCTGCTTCTCTCAAATGTTTTTATGTGAATGAATACTTTTTTAAATGTCAGGAGAAAAATCCGGGAGAATATGTGAGTAAGCAGGTAGGTTTTGGCTGAAATAACTCTTCTGGATACTTTTTAAGCCTTTTGTGTAAAGGGGCTGCTGTGCCTATTTTCTTAAGGAATTGTTTCACAGGAACCTCCCAGCATGCTGTTGGGGTTCTCAGATGAGAGTTTTATACTGTTTGACAGCTGCACTAAAAACAGCCGCTTCCTGTTAGGCAAGATGCTGGAAGAACTACGTAGGGTCCCTTTTTTTTTTTTTTTTTTTTTTCCCTTTTTCCTTAAGCTCTGGAATCTGAGGGTCATTTGTTTATGGTGGGTAGAAATTGTGCAATGCACCTGGAGCTTGAATTCAGAAGACTGACTGTGCATAATCTCGTTTAAGGCGCATCAGCTCTTGCCTGACATTCTTCCCAGGAGACGGAGACACTGAAGTGCTTAGCTCAGTCTTCTCCTTTGGTTTTGGACAGGAGACCACCCTTTGTGTTGCTTGTTAGTGGACAGTACAAGGGAAATAATTAATGTCTCAGGTGATTCAAGTGATTCTCAGGGAGGACCTGTGAAGTTAGTCACTGGGTACCTTGATGCTTTTTTGTGACACCAGTTCTCTGTGTTGCTAATAGTAGTCTCTTTGCTACCTAATAGAAAAATCTTCTGGGATGGGTATTTGCTCTGCAGCCTTAAAACACTGTTGAGAGTTGGACTCCAAAGTGGTTTGGTCTCATGGGGCAGAGTGGTGGATAATACCTGTCACCTTGGTTTGACTATAGGAGGAGAGGTTTCCCTATCTCCTCAAACTTCGAAAAGATCCTGAGAAGCTGATCTGGAGTACTGAAAGCTATGAATTGGCAATTAAAAGCTATGAATTGGCAATTACTGTGTTGGGGATTTTTTGGTAGGTGGGATGGGGATTGTGGGTACAATTAAAATTGCTACTGATACAAATAACAGCAGCTCTTCCTGATGTCAGGTTTAAAAATGTAGTGATACTGTATTTCTGCAGCCTTCAAAATGGTATCAGAGTAGCTCACCAGCAGCAGAACAGGTAACTCTTTGTAGAAGACAAGGAGTTGAAGTAAAAGGCATCTTAAGTGGTTTCACAAAAGCAGTGTTGAAGCAGCTGAAAACTGAGTCTGAGACAAGTCATTCCAGAGTGCTGTGGCCCTGCTTCCCAGAAGCAAAGTTTATCTCTCTGAAGCTGTTGGGAGCGCAGCTGTCCTTCTGAAAGTGCCGTCCTGATTATCCCCAAACAGCCTGAAAAGGCTTTCTTGTTGTTCTCAGGCTAAAATAATCATAGTGATTTCCCTATGTAAACTCCCTTTTCCAGGGATTGGTTCACCTAATATGTTTATATGCACATACTCTTAAACTCGCAAAAAAAATAAACACCTAGTACACTCTGCTCCTTGTACAGAGCTGTGTAGCTTTCAAAAGCAGAATTGCAGAAATACTGCCATTTGCACTGCAGTGAAGCAAACCTTCCCTTCTTCCTTGCAAAAGTGAGAAGGAAAATGCTTTGGCATATAGCTTTGATTTAAACTGAAAAGCCTCTGGTTTTCAGAGCTGCTTTTTAAGCAAAGGGCTACTTTGGCTTTTGATCCTCTTAAGCTGGGTTATTTGATGTGAAAAACGTCTTGGGTACTCTGCTGCAGAGGGGAGCAGCTTTTCAGTTCTCTGTGTGTGGCTTCAGGAGAGGGCCTGGCAGAGTGTGGGGTGGT
>VXAX01000174.1:682182-762586 GCA_013399835.1 Leptocoma aspasia | reverse complement strand
GGACCTGGCAGAGTGTGGGGTGGTGGGGGGCTTGGGGGGGCCTGGTTGCACAGCTCTGTAAATAAAGGGGCCTCTATTTCTTTGGATTCTTTTGCTGGAACTAAATATCATGATCAGTGAAACTCTTACCTCATTAAAGGAACAAGCCAGGCTCCTCCAGCATATGCGCAGTGCTGCAGTGTGGTTTGTTCTGCTGAGCTGATTTGCTGAACAGATAAAGGGAGTTTTAACCTAAGAATGGCATGTAATGTATGACCTTGGCTTTTGAAAGGTTTATTTTTGTTCTTTTGACAAAATAAGGTTTTAATATTAAATATGGGATTGGATTTGACTTGGCAGATACCAGAGCCTTCTATTACTGCTGTAGTCATAATATAAAACTATCTGATGTGTGCCAGTGAGCATGCAGCAAGCCAAGAATTTCTCCATCCGTGTTTATTTTTCTGAAAACTTACCCAATTGCTTTGCAGTTGGGTTGGCTAAAAAGTTGATGTGCTCTTGTGTTGGAGGGAGCAAAGTGGTGGTGGACACAATATAGTCCATGCTGACTCTTTATACCTAGCATCTTTAGTTTTGGGGCAAAATATGGATTTCCCCTTCCCCCCTCCCGCCCTTTCATGTTTTAGAAGTGTTCAAAAGAAACTTTCACTCAAAACTCCAGGGTTCACCAGAACCAAGGCATAAAACAAACTATGTGAAATATTCAGATCTCTTAGTATAGAAACTTAGTGCTGTACAGCAGCTTTCAGTTTGTGTAGCCAGGGCCATGCAGGGATACGAAATACTAATTCTGAGGCTTCCTTCCTGCACACGTTCCATCTCAGATCATCATCTTACTTAAAAGCTGAGGCACTTCTGGACTGCTGCACTGCAAGAATTTGGCTGAAGAAATGACCTGTAAAGCACTTCAGTGCTGAGATGCTGAACTAAGCTTCAAAGTCCTTGCTCTAAATTGTCTGTAGTTTGAATTGGTTACCTTCAGATTTAAACACCCCCCCACAAAAACAAACAAAAAACGAAAAACCCCAAAAAAAACCAAACCAAAAAAACCCAAAACCCCCCCCCAAAACAAACAAACAAACCCAAACAAAAAAAAAAACCCAAAAAAACCAACAAAAACATCCAACCAACCTAACCATGACCAGAAAAACCCACACCAAACCTACCACCTCATTCCTCACCTCCCTAGAGAAACCAGCCTCAAATAGAGCCAGAATCTTGTTTCTGTAGATCAAAGGCTGTAATCAAAGTGTGTTGCCTCTGCAGCTGGCACAGGAGTTGTGTCAGGCTGACCTGCTGGGAGTGCTTTCCACTCAAAAGGGAACAGGTTGGTGCAAGTACAGGTAGCAGAGATTGTGGGGAGGTCTGTAGAAGAGCTCATGGCTTCCATGTGCTTTACCAAGATTTCTTCCATCTGTGTATTGTTACCCTTCCACCCAGTTTTTTTGTGGAAATGAGGCTTTCATTTGAAACCAAATGAGGTTTGGTCTTTCTCTTCTGGAAGTATTGTTAGGGTTTTTAGATTGTTCATTGACTCTGGCTAGATGAAGGCAGTGGATTTTCTAGAAGTTTTCTGGAAGTTTGGGGGAAATTTGGAACTTACAGGAAGAAGCACAAGCTTGAACGTCTGCAAGCCTGCAAGGTGTGGTGGGTTTGTCATCCTCCTAAGGTAATGCTTAAACAGTTGAGACATACTCTAAAAGGAGGAGACTGCCATGAGGACCCACTGTTTCCACATGGAATAGAGAGGAGTATATCTGTCCTTGTGAGAGATGATAAGCCATTCGTCCTGTCTTCCATTGGCACATGTATCTGGAGATCTTGGGTTTCTAACTGGGAAAAAGAATTTCCTATGCTCCTTGCCTCTCCACTAGCAGACTGATACATCCTTATCATCACAAATTTTGAAGCTGGGGCCAGTGTGAGCACTTGTAGTAAAAAGGATAACTGTAAGAGAAGCCAAGCTGCATAACCTGGCTACTGGATACTTCTCTGTGATTTTCCTGGACCAAGGGTCAGAAGCATACTGGAAGGTTGTAGGTCTGTGTAGATCCTGAAGCTCATGTCTACCTCTATTCTCAGATACATCCCCCAAACCTCATCCAGGAACTCTGATCCTGGATGATGGTCCATTGTTCAGTGAGAGAAATTTCATGGCATCTGTTTAAACTACATTGAACTTACCTTCAAATACAAGACCTTTATTAAGAATAAAAGCAAAACCTTTGGCAAAAATACTAACAAAATTACTATGCTAATTACATTCTGAATATTAATATTTCTTTCTATTAATGGCCTGTCTAAATTAAGCATAAAGTATTTCCAAAGTAATCACGAGTATTCAAAGCCACATGTGTCACAATTTCCTCAAAACCAAATTACCAAGCTAAAATTAAACGGATCAAAGACTTTTACTTTATTGACTGTTACCTCAGAACAGCTGCACAGTGCAGGTGAATTACATGTTTTTAAATTTTCCCTATATTTTCACCAACTTGTGACTATTAACTACTCAAAAACATTTTAAGTCTAATCTTTAAATACAAATCTCTTACATGGAAATAAAATTCTTCTAAGATTTAACTCTTATTTTGAGAATATAAGCATTGTATGCTGCTGCATTTTCTGAGTGTTCTTTGGAAGATACATCTTGAATCTTTGGGGATGTTTTAAAAATCTTATAAGGGAAGTAGCTTAATGCTTGTTTCCTTACCTTTTTAATATTTATTTAGTAGTTCTCTGTTTAAGAGTCACACTACCATATGAACAAATCCATTTAAGTAACATTGCCTGTCATCTTTATTGCTTTGTGACTACTGGTGTGTTGCTGACCAGCAGTGTTCTCCTAAATACAAGTGTTGCTTTAGATTTGATGGATACTCACCTAAACACTTCTGTTACTCAGTAGTTTTCATATGGATCAATGTAAAGCATGTGTGGTCTTCTTTAAACAGTTATTTTTGGGAAGCAGAGATCCCAGAGGTTAAACAAAAAAAGCACACTGAACTCTAGCTCATTGCATATTAGAAGTAAAGCAGTGTTGTTTCAGAACATGCCTTGAAAGGAGGAAATTCAATAGGGAGCCATCTTACTTTCCAAAAAATTTAACTGTGAAACATCAGCTTGAAGGCTTTTTGTTAACTCTGATCTTTCTTGAAACTGATTCATTCATAGTGGGTTTCAGTTTCTGATTTATGCTTTTTCCTGGAATCAGTTCTTGAAAATTATCCACTTTGAAACATTTTTGGTTTTCCCTTTAGGAAATATTTCTTTTTTCCTTTACTAACTGATATGTGAAACTAATAAAACACGATAGGGATGCTGGTTGTCCAAGGTACAACTTTGCATTTGTGAGGCTGTCACTGTCCTGTATCTGTCAGGCAGACCTGCACGAGTGGTTACAGAACACAGGATTCACTGCACATCCAGATTCCACTCCCTGGATGGCTGGTTCTGTAAGGAGAATGCTCATCCTTTTTCCATGGTCCTAATCTTAAATCCTGCTCTGGTTACAAGAAGTGTGTCGTGACTTTTTATTTTTCATTCCCTCCAGGTTTACAGGAACAGATGGACCGAGTGGTTTCGGGTTTGAGCTGACATTCCGACTGAAGAGAGAGACGGGGGAGTCGGCACCACCCACCTGGCCAGCAGAGCTGATGCAGGGCTTGGCCAGATACGTCTTTCAGTCAGGTACTGCAGGGCCTCGCTGTTTCCTGCTCTAGCTCTGAAGGGCCACATCTGTTACAGGGTGTGACACTGTCTCATCAGCACGCAGTCAGGTCTTGGGAATTGTCTTTGTGTGGGAACTCAAAAGAGTGTGTTCCTTCCTCCAGCCCAGCCTGCAGGGACAAAACCAATTTTTGTTCAGGTTACTGCAAATCCTGAGTATTGAAAAGCTGAACTTACACAACAGTCAGTAACTATAGGAAGTCTGCCCAGTGACTCTTTCCTGCATAATTGGGTTCACAGAATTGCAGAATCACGGAATTAACTAAGTTGGAAAAGACCCTTGAGATCATCAAGTCCAAACTATGACCTAACACCTCCTCATCAACTAAACCATGGCACTGAGTGCCACGTCCAGTATCTTCTCTCAGCAAGAAAAACACATTTGCTTATCCTGAATGGCTGAGGAACAGCCATCTGATAAGGTCTAACTTCTTAGCAGAACTTCCAAAAACATTGCAGCTCCATCACAGGCAAATCCCTACCAGTGGTCTTGCAGCCAAGCAGTAGCAATGCATATGAACATGGAGTTGTTGAGATGTGAAAATGTAAAAGTTGTAAGGAATGCTAAGGCTGGGAGGGCCAAGGAATTAACAATTGTGGATCATTACTACAGGTGGAGAATTGCCAGAAAACCAGGAACCAGGGTGCCTACAAACCATCCTCTTGCACTGTTCTTTCATAGTTTCATTTATATCAGTAGATTGATTGAATGTTACTTTCAGTGTCAGTACATGAAAACCTGTGGAATGGCCGATGGCTAATGTACTTGAAAGGCACTTCCCAGCATCACAAGATCTGAATGAAAATATTTAAAGAACATTTTTAACCTAATCTGAGGTCCTTTACAGGAAGGAGTGCCTTCTAAATCAATGATTATTGAATTTGTAGCATTTGGTACCTGCTGTACTAGTTCATAAATTGCTCAGTAACTTCTGATTCTGCTGATGGTTTTCAGTCAGACTCTCAAAGGGAAAAGGTCTGGATAAGAACAGGATTGCTCTGCTAACCTCTATAACAAATCTGAGGAAGTGCCAATCTTGTGGGTATTTTTCTAAATATTGGTGGACATAGTTCAGTGTCAGTCCAGATTATTGCTTGTCTTCTTGTAACCTTTGCTGTGTAGCCGTCTCCCCAGTTGCCATCCAAAATTTGTCTCATCTTTCTATCTTGATTTTTGCAACTGTTAAGCATCTAAATCTATGAGACTGTCATTATTTTTTACATTGTTTGAGATTCCCATCCTGCCTAAATTGTATTGCACAGCAGCTTCTTGGTACTGACCATGCAGTGATGAATTCGTACTCACATCTTCTATGCAATGGTTGCAGGGTCTGAAGAAAACATCTGAGTCTAAAGTCCCCCCCTTAGATACAAAGTAATATATGTGTTATGTGTTAACTCATACTAAATATCCTACATCCCATTTGGAATATTTTAAATTTCCTAGTCCAGGCTAGTTCTCATAGCAATTGCTTGTTGGTCACTGTCTTTTCATGGGTGAGAGGAGGTCTGCAGAGTGAAATGGGATTTGGAAGGGTACTTTAGGGCAAACTTCTCGGTGACTAAGCTGGCAGTCAGGGCAGAGACTTCCCTTGTTTGGTTCC
This sequence comes from Leptocoma aspasia, assembly GCA_013399835.1. Classification (NCBI taxonomy): domain Eukaryota; kingdom Metazoa; phylum Chordata; class Aves; order Passeriformes; family Nectariniidae; genus Leptocoma; species Leptocoma aspasia. The sequence continues at coordinate 757,253 of VXAX01000174.1, read as the reverse complement.
TGCAATAAAGCAGTCCCATCTTTTTGACCTCAAAGCCAAAGAACTGTTCTTAGAATGAAAAGAGTGGTTGTGCCCATGCTTATCAATCTGGCATGAACCACCTTCCAGTATTATCTTCTGCTTATCTATGCTGGTTTTTACTTTTTATCCACCATGACTCTTTAAAGGTACACTCAAATTCATGCTTATGGATTCTGCCCTTTGGGTGTTTAGTTTTCAATTTGCCTTATGAAAAACAACAGTGTATGAATCATAAATTGACTTCTTTCTTTGACTATGTAATTGGGTGTGAGCCAATACCATGCTTATCATACAAACACATGCTGGGTTACCTTAAGAAAAGCATGAGCAGCAGATAGATGGAAATTATTACCTCTTTGGCATGGCACTGGGAAGGCCTTGCTTAAGATACTGTGTCCTGTTTTGGGCCTTTAAGAGATACTGAAAAACTGGAGAGTGTTCAGGGTGGTCAGGGTTCTAGGACATGTGAGCCAGGAGGAGAGCTGGAGGGAGCGAGGCCAGTTTAGCCTGGGAAGAGAATGTGCAGGGTGATCTAATTGGAGCCTACAGCTGTAGACAGAGTAGTTACAAGATTGTGGGGTCTAACCCTAGATAGTACATCAAAGGGCTACAGCTCTGAATTGCAGTATGGGAGGCCCTGGAAAAATTTCAAGGAAAACTTCCTCACAAGGAGAGTGGCAAAGGACGAGGAATGGTTTATAAGAGAGGTGCTGGAACTCCATTCCGGGAAAGGTTCAGGACTTAGCTCAACAAAGCTAAGTTGGCCCTGATTTAGCATTGGGGATGGCTCCACTTCAAACAGGGAGGCTGGACAAGAGACCTGCAAAGGCCCCTTAAAATATTACAGAAGTGTTGGATTTTGGGCATTTTTTTCCATACTGCTTCATGCTCTTCAGCAAGCAGCTGTGTGTTGTCACTGACTGTTACAAACCATTCCTTGCCTTGTACAAAAGGATCTGAATGTTGTTGCAACAAGTGAACAAGCTCTTGTTTTATTTTAGTGCAAATTTGATTATCACATGTCTCTTTTAGAAAATAATTTTCTCAGGCTAAAATTGTCTGGTTAATAATAGACATCATGTTAATCCTGACAAGGTGATGCATTTAAAAGTAAGACTTGTAATGGGGCCTATTTTATCGTGTTTCTTCTTGATCTTTCAGGGCAATGCCAGTTGACCACAGCTAGATGCAGTAATTTTCTAATTTAGTCAAAGATCTCTCACTCCATTGCTCTGCAGAGTCCCCAGTACTTCTGCTACATCTGACATGTCCTGCTTTGTTTTGTTGTACTCCCTTGAGCTGTCTTTTCTTAGGATGGCAGTGTCCAGAGCAGTGTTCTCCCTTATGTCACTCGTGGGTAATCAGGCACCCAGTCCTCAGCAGTGTTACTTTCTTTTCTGCCTGGTAGAGTTTCCCCCAGTTTGACATTCTCACTCTGCAGAGCCAAGTGAGCTTCTGCTGTTGTTTTTTCTTGTTTCTTTACAGGACTTCTCTATTCAGATGTTGAAACTTTAAAACTGTGAAGTATTTGAAGGGTTGGTTCTTTTGAAGCCCATTAGGCACGAAGCAGGCTGTGGCATGATGGCATTGTTTTACATGATGAAAGGTTTCTTTTTGCTCAAGTTCTTTCTGACTGTAGTGCTTAGAGCATTTGTCAGATGAAACTCTGATAAGTGTTGTTTAACTCTGATGTATGTACCTTAATGTTGTCCTCTTTGGTTGTTTAAAAAAAATCTATGGCGTCTCTTCAATACTCCAAAGTAGCTTTAAAAACATTTGATGAACCGAAACAACTGAAGTAAAGTTTATGAATCCACCCTGAACAAGAAGCAAGAAAAAGAATAAAATTAGCAGAAACTTTTTGGATAGGCTCCAAGCACTTTCTCATGTCAGAAAATTGTTTACTCTGAAAGCTGTACTAAGAGCTAAATTCTTATCTCTTGATAAAAGCCAACTTTTTCGTTATCATAGAGGTGTCTGCTGAGTCCAGTTGAAGCTGGGGGAGAGTAAGGTGTAGTTATACTCCTGCTGGGCCTGAGCATTTTCAGGTGGTGATGACTGAGTTGAATATTCACCTAGCAGCTACTGCCATCCTAAATATTATTCCTGTGTATTGCAATTGCAAAGCATGTCTCATTGCAAGTGATGTATTTTTCTAACAAACACTTCTAGGCAAATGAATGTTGCATTCCTTTGTTTCTCTCTCCCTCCTGCACTGTGGCAGTGCTTTAGAAAAGCAATCTTCTGCATTGAATTTCAGACCTCTTTCAGCTTTGGCTTCTCTGTTCACTGTAACAAGCGCTTGGTGCTTTTGATTAAAGGGCAGTACTTACCCTCCTTCAACAAAACCAAGCTTTCAAGTCTCAAAATGTTTTATTTGTGGCTTTATCTGTTCTTAATTTTATCACTGTTTGACCATGACCACAAATTCCAACTCTGTTAGTTTTAAAAAATCCCCAAACCTCCAAACCTTGAAAATGAAACTTTGCACAATTCCGTGACCTTAGCTTGTCATGGTTCATGGGTGTACTGCAAATATCTCATGGTAGAACAAATTTATACTTCAATTCAAATAAAAAGGAAGAAATGTTCTTCCTACAGAAGGCTTATCCAGAGCTTACTACAATTGTTAACTCTTTATGTACTGCAGTATTAAGACCCTTGATCACTACAGAGGGACTAGGGTTTGTATTTTCCTGAAATTAAAATCTGCCTTTTTTTTTTCTCTCTAGGGTACATTTATGTTGTTTTCAAGGGTCTGTCTGATATGTGTCATGAAGGCAATATATTGATGTAGCATTGGAACAAGTACACATGTGTATGAGGTCTTGCTGCTTCCATGTTTTTAGCCTGAAAGAAAACAGCTGCAGCTGTCAGGTACAGGTTTGGAGAAAATTGTCATGAAAACTCACCATGCATAGAGCCTACAGATAATGATGTGGCATATGCCATGGTTATATTCTCCACAATGCAAAAGTTGTAGTGGGGAATGAGCCAGAAGTATTGAGAGGATGTCCATGAATTAGAAGTTTGCAGGTTGGCTGAGCTTAAAGACATTTACCCCAGAACATATCAGCATCAGGAGACTGTAAAACTGGTAAATGCTGTTCTTCACATCCCATAAAAATCTATCAAAACCAAACCAAACTCCAAAAAAAAAAAAGTTTCTAATTGGTCAGTCAGATTTCAGGTCTTAATAAACTGCTAAGAGAAACAAACCATCCAGAAGGCATCCACAGAATAATGGATGTTCCAGCATGGATTTATCAACAATAAATCAGAAGAAAGTAAGTTACAGGTGCCATAGGAAGCAGTTGGTTACCTTGATACTACTGAGATTGTTTACATTGTCCTATCAAGTGTCTGAGTGAGCTGAGGAAATGAGATCTTGGTAAAAGGTAAAGAAGAGGGCTGCAATACTGGTTGGATATTTAGACTCTGAGTAACTGTCAATGTGTAGTCATCAACCACAAAAGATGGGTAGAGCTGGGAAGTACTGTTGTGCAGTAAGGGCAGGGAGGTACAACAGGTGCAGGGGCCTCTCCTGACACAGGAATAATCCAGTGCAATCAGCTGGGGGAAAGCAGCAGCTCTGAAAGAAGAAAACTATTTGGAGTTACTATTACCAATGAGCTATACCTAAATCAACATACTCTTCATGCTGAGAGATAGAAGCTAAATTATTCTGATGTACAAGTGTTCTGTGTATTGCATATGGTTAGGTCCTGCACTGCAAGGAAGAGGGAGAACATTGTATTTCATTTTGGGCAAAAAGCTTCAAGTCAGATGCATCCCAGTTAGAAGGAGACTGGAGGAGAGCAGTAAGAATGATCCAGAGGTCCAGAAAATATGCCCTGTGAAGGAATGATCAAAAGTCACATTTGTTTAGTCTAGGGAGGAGAACATGGAAGATGTGAGAACAATCTTCAAATATGCCAAAGGTTGCTGTAAGGAATAAAGTAATAAATACATTTTTCATGTGCCTGCTGGGGATTGGAGAGACTAAAAATTCTGTAATTTAACTACTAACATTTCTGTAAAATAGGCTTAGGGTTTGTCATTAGGAGAACTTCTGAATGGCAAGTGCAGTGACACATTTGGATAGTGGCAGATTCCCTATTGCTGCATATCTTTGAGAACAAGTCAAAGTGTTGTTCATGGATATTTGTCAGGCAGAGTTTATCCTTCCTTTAGGCAAGGGCAGAGTAGGAGTCTTCTTAGTCTCATTTATTATTATAAATATGTATTGAATGACTACATATTCTTTTCAGGTCTTCTAAATGTAATTTTTTTTTATTCCGTAAATACGTAATTTATCTTTTCTCATAGTCTCCTGATGAATAATGCACTGAAAGATATTTAAATGTGATTTTGCTGTCTCAACTAATTGAAAAGTTGAATTTTAATATTTTACCTTTGACTAGCCAGTAGCAGGAAGCTATTTGCATCCTGGGTACTGCAAAACAGTAATAACAGAATGTGCAGGCAAAGAAAGTAAGGATGCAAGGTGCAATATTTCAGTGACAATTTTATGTCGATTTCAGCTGAATACTTCAGAAGCAACTTATATGAATTATTCCTTAGAAAACTTACTACTTCTGAGAAGTGAGTTGGACAGAACCAATTCCAGTAGCTACGTGACAAGTTATACATGTTGATAACAACATGTCAGAACAACAACCAAACTAACTATAGGTGGTTTGGTTTGTGGGTTTTTTTCCCCACAAACACCTCTGCACTGTCATGGTGAAGGATCTCCTTTCCAGAGAAAAAGATATGAAATATATCTGTTCTTTCTGTTAAACCTGTAGGAACGTAGTATCTGTGAGCTTCTGTCCTCTGTCATAATTAAAGTCCATGGGCCAATTTCTCAAAGTCTCCCCTGGAAAGGAGGATGGTTCTGCTGCATGGAAGTGCCCAAGGCAGCACAGCTGCACAAGCCTTTGTCAGCCAGGCTGAAAAGCAAGCCCAAAATTAGGTACATGTAGCCTTCCTTAGTAATTTCAGACACGTACTTTCTTCAGGTAGAAATTATCCTATGACAGCTTGTCTCTAGTTTAAAGAACACACACACAATTCCTGCCATGTGCATGATGTCCCAGTACATCAGTTTGGGGCCATTATGCCATCTCTCTATGCTGCAGTTTCACCTTTGTTTAAACAAGGGTGGTTATGGAAGTTGTAAAGGCTGCAGGTGTAGATGCACTCTTCTTATTCAGCAGTTTTCACCTGAATCAAATTAGTTTAGTCTGAGTCATGGAGGTTCTTGGTGTTTGACAGGCACTGTAACTCTTACACTGACAGTGGGGCTCAGTGGGATTAGGGGACCTGATGGGGGTCACAGACCTGCAGCCATTAGCCAGCAGGTATCTTGGCACCTGCTGTCCTGCCATAGCCACCAGGCCTCGTCTTCACATCTCCTGGGGTCCAGAAAGCTTCAGTGTAGTAGCCTCAGTGACTCTTTGCTTGCCAACATGTTTTCAAACATTCTTGACACAGGCCAATTTCTGTGTGTAAAAAGGAAAAAACCAAAACAAGCAACCAAACTCTAAACCTAAAACAAACCCCTTGCTTTCTTGAATACAAATGAAGCTTCTCTGGCTTGTTTGTAAAGCTGTTTATTTCTTCCCAGGAGGATGACTAAAGCCAAGTAAAATCTGCCAGTAATTCATACACATTTTTCCCTGACTGTACCCTTATCTTTTTTTTTCCCAACCCCAGGCCGATTTATTATTCTCTTCTGGTTGCTATGGCTCTGTAAAATATATATTTTTTTTTTCTATCATCTGTTTATAATATTGACCCGTTTCCAGTGTAGAGCTGGCCTATCTCCTCTCTAGTATTCCAGGATTTTAGATTAAAATTGTATGGAGATTAACTGTGTTTTTTAGCTTTACAAAGAAGTATAAATCAACATCAATTTCAGTTCAAGAGAACCTGTTATGCAGTGAACTCTGCTGCATGAATGCTGAAATTTTAGCACAGTAAATTGCTGTAGGTGAAGAGGACTCAACCAAGTGTGCAGGGGCTGCGTGCCTTTATTTTGCAAAGGAGTATGGAAACGTTAAGTCACTGGTTCCAATTTAACCCAAGTTTGTCATGGCCAAAAGCTCTCATCATCTGATAGTTATTCAGCGGTCCATGAGAAAGTGGTTGGGTTTTAGCCTAATTCCTCTTAGATGTTTCCCATAAAACAAGCTGTTCTGTGAGCAGCAGCTCAGATCGAGCCTGGTCCTTTGCGTTTTTGTGTGCTGTGTCCTGCACTGCTGCAATAAATCCGCTTCTCCCCGTACTGCTGCCTTTGAGCTCACCTCCCTAGTACTTCCCATCCCTCCCCCCATCTCCTAAGCCAGCCTTGTCACATCTCCTAGCTTCCAGCTGGGACGTACGTGCTGTGAGTGGTACCAAATGATGTGCTGGCTGATAAAACAAACCAGTTGCTGGCGTGCAGAGTGGTTAGCTGATGAGCTGGGCACAACAGGCAGCTGTCAAGCTCGTGCTTTGGTCCCTAATCTGTAGCTGGCTTCCTCTGGAGCTGGATGGCAGTGCTGAAGTTGTTGGCAGCGGAATTGCCAGATGTAACTCTTGTAAATTGTCTTTAGAGGCGTTGCAGCAAAGTGCTGGCTGCAGATAGACCTGGCCCTTTTTACTCCCTGTTGTAGATCTGGGTTCCTTTAGTTAAATTAATGCAGGTCCCCTCTACAGGCTTGCAGAGCTTAATATTATTTATCAGTTTGTGTGACTGTAATTTTTGGGACCTCCAGAGTCCGATGATTTGTCCTCGCTTGTGAGGCAGGAATACACCCAGCTCTCTTTTGTGGGTGGCTGCAGAGGCACATGCTTGCCTGTCCTTGGACAGCAGCTTTTCAGTGGCCTTGGCCATGGCTGAGGTTTCCCTGGCTGTGAACTAGCACGCAGCTGGTGGCCTGTCCTTCCTCTCTTGATCACAGTGGTTTCAGGTGTGGGTGGTAAACTGGGGGAGGGCATAGAGCAGGGACACAGCTGTGAATGCCACCACGTGTGTGGTGTGCCTGCTCTTCCTGGCAGCACAAATGGAGTTGCACGGCCTTAGATTTTGCGTGATTACCTTGACTTCACTTCTCTTCCTGTTTCCAGCAGGAAGGGTGTTGCCCCTTTACAGTACTGGAGGCACTCTAGTGCCAGGATCAGTCCTGCCCTTTGCCTTGAAGCACTGTCACTTATCAGCCACTGATGGGATAAGCTGACCATTATTTTTGCTGATTGTTATGGTTATAGTGAGTAGCATCTTTCTGGCCTTTGTTTGTGACCTGCTGGGACCTTAGGCAAGACTTGAGGATCTCTTCACACACATTTAATTCAGCTGCAGTATACAAAAGCCCCTGCAGCCCTTTGGCGAGGTTTGAGAAGTGCAGGATGATTTTCCAGGAATATGAGAGGAAGGGACCATCACCACTGCTGAGTGACATTGCCTTTTGCTTCATTAGCACCGGTGCTCTGAAGCAGGGCTGGGCATGAGGCTCCTCCCAGTCAGAAGTGCAGCACTAGGAAAGCACGACTGGAACCCCAGGAGTTTCCAAGTACACCTGTACTCTCATTTTACTTGGAGGATGAAAAGTCTAAGTCTTATGTTGTCATTACGCTAGTTATATAATATAAATTAAAGTCTTTTCTTCTCTACCTCCCTAATCTCCCACAGTTTGGGCTTTTTTCCTCTCCTGCAGTTTGTCTGGATTCATGGTTGTTTCCTGTGTCTTTCTGCAGAAGCCACTGTTGTCTCTACAACTCCTAGTTCTTGGCTGGGAACAGGTCTCTGATCTTCTCCAGCTCCAAAGGATAGGTTCACACTAAGGCACGGAGAGACTTTGCCAGGAGCAAAGGCACAGAAAGCCTTTGTTGCTTATAAAAGACTTTGTTGAAATAGAAGGAAAGCTGTCTTCCCCTAGACTGCTTTACTGATTACATAGTATTTCCAGGCAGTAAGTGAGAGATCTCAGTGCTGCCTGAAAGAGAAGGCTTGTTTGTAGCTGCTACTGCAATTTAGATAAAGTAGGTTTAAGCCCAGTTTGAGTTGGCAAGATTTCAACTGATGCTGTCCCTTTTAATTCTGTCAACTCATGTCCTGTTCCTGCCTGGGAACTGAACTTGGCTTGTTGTTTTTCAGCTGTTCAGTACAGTTCATTCAGTTGGTTTATTTAAAAAAAAAAAAGAAAAAGGAAAGAAAAAAAGGGGGTGGGAAATTTGTCTTCTCTCTGTGTTTTACATCAGTCTGTGTGTCCTGATGCTGCTCCCAAAAGGTCAGGGATGGACAGAGCACCAAGATTTGTAACTTTGATACATGGTTATACTTAGAAACACACAAGTTTTTTCAGCCTTCATATTGCAGATGGGCTGCTATTGGGAGAGGGAGGGAAGAAGCTGGCACAGAGACCTGGAGGAAGCTGTGTGACACATCTCTGTGCAGGGCTGCTGCAGCAGCCCAAGTGGCAGAGGGACAGCCAGCAGGCCCCAAGCCCAGGGATGCCTGGATGCTGGCCCCTAGCAGGTGTTTATTCAGAGTGGCTGCAGTTCAAGATCAGTACTGATCTGGCTGATGTTTTCTGCCCAAAGTGGAGGGGAGCTGAGCTCTCTTCAGGAAGCCTTTTCTTCCATCCTACCCAGAGCCTCCCCACTGTAGGAGAGTGAGGAGGAGCCCACGTGTTAGAGGCCAGCAAGCTCTGTAAGGAAGAATCTCTTAACCCTGGAATAAAGAAAGCAGGGGAGAAACTGCACATGGTGAGCCCTGCCTTGGACAAAGGGTCTGTCCCCTGTCCTGAAGGAGGAATGCAGGACAAAAGAAACAGCACAGGGAAGGCAGAAAACTCCCCCTCCTGCTGGTGTGAGGTCCTTTGGCCCCTCATATATAAGGTCTTTGTCCCACCCTGCCTTTCCTGGGAAACGGAAGCAGCCGCTTTAGCAGTTAAAAGCTTCTGCAGAGAACAGTATTGCCTCCTCCTATGGAGGAGCTGAAAGCAACAACACAGAGGGATTGTTCTGCAGTTGCAAGAGCATCCTCTCTCACTGCCTGTGTGCAATTGTTTGGGATGCACAGAGGAGAGTTTGAAGGTTACACGTACTGAGTAGCCTTCTGAAAAGGACTGTGTTTTCCCTTGGCAGCTGCCAAGCCTGTGTTAGATGAAACTGCAGAGTAGAGTAACTGCAGATGAACTGCAGAGCTGGAAGTTGGGTTCACTGTTACATATCCACCTTCTTACACATTCTATTGAAGATCTGTGCAGCAAGTGGTGCTCAAACTGTGCTTTCTGACTAAACCACTCTGCCTGTGAGAGTGGCAGTGTGCAGAGCTCATTACAGACCATCTTTTGACAGCCTCAGAGCCAAAGATTCTTTGCAGCAGCCCGCTTAGCTAGGAGGCAGCAAATGGACACAGCAGGGGAAGTGTTTTGTTCTTGGTGGGAAAGAGAAACTGGGAAGTATATTCAGACATTGTGGGCAGCCCAGAACCTGAGGGAAGTGGACTCTTGTGCTTTTTGATGTAAAATTAGGGGCTTAAAGGAGTCTTCTCAGAAGACTTGGGATGGTGTTTCAAAAGATGCTCCATAAACAGGCTGCCCATTTTGCATTTGAACCATAAATTCAACTCTTGAAATAAGTGTGTTTCTCATGCGTACTGTAATGGGTTGGTAGAGCTCAATGTATAACTATTTTATGCAAGTATGTGTGATTGCAGGGTTTTTCTGTTTCCTGCCCTTTGGCCTCCCGCTTTGCCAAAGTAAAACAAAAATTTGGCCTGTGCAAGCTTTAAATTCCTGAAAATTTAAGGGAAAATAATCAACCACTGAGAAAAATGACACAGTGCTCTCTTGAAGACCTCTGCCCTCTTGTCCATTGCAAGTCCCAGAACTAATGCCTGAGTAATTAGAACCTTTTTCTGAAAGGATTATGATGTGATAACTTTGTGGATGTTTTCTCCCAGACCATCTACCCTTTCTTGCCGTTTCTTAAATAATTTTGCTAAAAGAGATTCCCTGCTGCAGTCTAACAGTCTCTTTGTCAGATGTCTGTGCTGTGAAGGCTATTAAAAGAAGTTGCTTGCATGTTTTTTGGGTTCTTCAGAGGCAGATACTGCCTTTGCTTCCCCTTCAAGCTCCTTGAAAGCTCTTCAACAGAAATGCCTTACAGATGCATATTTAGGGGAAGATCACAAGTACAGGCTTATGGTGCTCATGGGTCCATCTGAGTGTCCATCCTTCTCAGTGGCCTGCACATGTATAAGTATGTAGGAGGTCCAACAGCAAAGAAAAAAGTTTTTCTCACCTGCTGCAGTTCTTTTCTCTCACTGAGGACATTTAAATGTTGCAAAATGCGTGGGTACCAGTCTGTTCTAGCTGCACCTGGCCAGGAGACATTCAGGTAACTGTAAAACATTCTGACTTTCCTGTGCCAGAACACAGGATAAAGTTTTTAAATGACAGGCAAGTATCTCTTCAGACTGGTCATGTGGGGCCACATGATCTGTAAATAAACTGTCGTTAAATACTTGTTTTGAGCTGAGTCCTTATCTGACAGGAGATCCTGTTGTATAATATCCTTTCTGGCTCCGGGGCCTCCACCCCATCCTGAGGCTATTCACTTTTTGAAACTGTTGACAATGTAACTACTTTAAAGGGGTGCTGCAAAATGCGTCTCCTTCAGGTGAAGGATACAGAAAGCTGGTAGCAGTGCAACTGGCAGAGGTGGAAGGGTCTCTTGCCTGACCTGGAGCTTGGAATTCAGCAAGTGCATCACTCCTGCTCCCTTATGGTTGCTGGAACAGGAGGATGGAGAAAGTAAAAGGGAGACTGGGGAAGGTGAAAGCACCCCAACCCCAAGGGCGATGGGTCTGAGTGATGGGGTGTAGAGGAACAAGAGCTTGGACCAGCAAACTTCTGTGGGACTGAGAAGGAGCAACTCATATCTGTGTTCATTTTCTTTTTCTGCCATACTCAACGTCCTTTCATGCTGCCATGCCTTCTGCCAGCTTCCCCTTTCTGGAGAAGCAAGCCATGCAGATAAATCTGTAGATGGGTGAGAACTGTGTTGTTGCAAAAGCAAGGTGAGAGATGCAACCTGCCCTGGACAGTGCTTATACAAAGGGGACACCAAACACGATGAATGTGCCAGCTCCTGGTTCTGCTGATTGCAAGGGCTGCAGAAGCCTGAGGGGAACAGAGTGGAGGAGCTGAATTAAGCTGTGGGGAGGAGAGAAAGTGTGGGAGGAGGTGACCGGTGGAGCAGGCTGTACAGAGTCAGGGAGAGGACAGGGGGCCCACCACCTGCAGAGGGTGGAGTGTGCCCTGGGCACTGGAGTCACTTGCTGGGAGCCTGCGTGAGAAATTCCCAGAGTTTGCAGTCATGGAAATTGTGTACACACGTAGCATGGGGGAGGGAGAAGGAGCAAGCCAGATATGCAGATCTGTAAGGGATGGAAACAAATGTCTTAGAAGCGGTAGAAGAGGCTCAGAACCAAATTGGTTATTGTACAATAGCATTTAATTTTTTTTTTTGCTATAATACTGCACTCTGCAATGTTGCAGAAGGCATCTGCGTGCCTGGGATCTACTTTGTCATAAGAAAAGAAATATTTGTAACTCCATCAGTGGAAGCTGCAGTACAGTGAGACACATTTTCATCATCCCACTGGCGATAGTAGTGATGACTCTAAGCACAACGTGGGTAAGTGAGGAATCACCTTGCCCTGCTGGTGATGTACCCTGGGAAGGTGTGGGAGACTCTTCATTGGGCTTTCAGTTCAAAAAATTAAATTATCAAGTAGGTTTATATGTGTTTGCATAAATTGATTGGGCTCTTTTGAGAGGGTTGTTAATTTTCCAGACTTAATACCCTGGAGCTGTGCAGTAATCATTTTTGTATTTTCAACCTGCAGAGCAATTTTTAAAAAATAATCTGCATCATGCTTCTCTGCTCTCTGAAACTGTCTTCAAACCTCAGAAGTCAAGCACTCCTTACAGTACTGATAATCCTGATAATCTGGTTTTTTCCCCGCTATTTTTTTTAAGAACCTTTTACCTAGGCCCCATGTTTCTAAAAGCCCAATTTGAATCCCTGCAGTGGAGCTATTGTTTAATTGTATTCCTGGGATGTAATTCTTCCTAAGGGATCTTCTCTATGCTGCATGTCTGCAGGAGGCAGCAGCAGTGTGTGAATTTACACCTCTTTGGAGTGCCAGGGCTGGGGCAGTTCCTGTTTCCAAGGCAGGAGATAAGGGGCAGCAAAATTGAACTGAAAAATAAAAACAGGGAAGAAAAGCATTTTTTAAACATAGTGCAAATATATCACAGCTTGGATTCTGCTAATTCTTTGGATATTCTTAAAATATGTTCATCTTGACTTGAAAACAGAATTATAAACTAACTGGCAGTGGGCCCCACAGATTGTATCCCAATTGTTTTTTCCCTTTACCAATCCATGTGTGCAGTTCTTTGTAGGTTAGGAAACTAAGCCTGAGACTGAATTTAGCATTAATTATCCTAATTTAACATGGCTGGCAAATGAGTCTGAATAAAGTCTTTTTCTTAATATTCTGTTTTTTAAAAAAATTTTCATCCCTATAATGAGTTGCAGTAACAGTATTACTTTGAGATACTCAGGCACAACTTTCATCTTTATCTTTTGTATTGATTTCTTATAGCTAATGTCTTTGCATGCATGCTTATATTTATTATTGAGCTAGTTAGAAATATATTAAGTAGATCTGGTGAAAAATATAGCTATTGCATTTCAGCATTGGACTCTGTGTTTGCCCTTAGTTTCTCTCAATTAATTCTAGCTGTTTGGTCTGCAAAACAGTACTGAAAAACAGCATCACAGCATCAGATCTTACTTGTGACAGATTGCCAGATTACTTTTTTTTAAACAAAGCCAGACTGAATATTAAAAATGTGTTGGAGAAAATGCATTTGTATAATAAATTATACAGACCATGCATGGGGTAATGGCAATGCGATAAATTACGTTGTTTCTGTAAGTATTGGATAAGCTGCATTCAATTTAAATGTCTGGCTGCATCACTGTCATGCTGGTCAGGAACTCACTGGGGGCCTTTTTAACATTCCTGCACCCATAACTCATGGAGTTAAAATTCTTCTTTGTCCTCAAATACACAATTTCTCTGAGTTATGCAGGCTGACATCTGTGACTCGCTGCCTGCAGTTTAGCTGAGATCTCTGAGTCCAAGTGCAGGTTTGTAGCCCTTAGAGCAGCCAGTTTTCACACCACTGAGCTCTGTGGATAATGTTGGTCTGGCTCGAGTGAAGGATGTGGTCATCTTGTTTGTGTGCCAGCATCCCCAGTGCCACACGCTGATGCAGATTTACTTTTTTTTTTTGTTGTTATTGGATTTTTCTTTTCTTTTTAGACCAAGGTAGCAGAGAATTGCCAAGCATTGTACTAGCATAGCTAAGCAACATCACTGCTACAAGGGCATGATCCAGGTAGCCCTGCTTTCGCAGGGTACAGGCAGAATGTTTCTTTCAGCATCATCTTGCACATGTCCCCAAATAAAGTGACCATGTAATGATGGCCTGGCTTTCCCCAGAAACAGGAGGAACAGAAACATGCTCTTGAAGGATATGGGTCTAGGGTGGCTGTTTTCCCAACACCAAGCACATGTTGTAGTTAGTGTACTTAGGGCTTCTCCCACTCTGTGCTGTGTCAGCTTCTAACCTGTAACGCACTGTCCAGGTGGATTTATCTGGCTACTTGCTCAGCACAGTGTAACCCCTCTGTTGCTGATTTTAGCTGGCATTTGGAAGGAGGAGGTGTCTTAGAAGAGGTACAGAGGAATGGTCAGGCTGCAAATCTGTTCTTCTAATTTTAAAATTTATCTCAAGAATTATGTGGCGGGCCCATGTCAGAAGGGGCAAGTTTCTGGCCCCTGGATGAACCAGGGAGGTGCAATTTGAACTGCCTTGGAGCCAGACAGGCTGGGGACAGGAGCCTGCATGAACGGGAGAAAGGCTTAAAGTTGCCTTGCTGTCTTCTTGTTGGTGGAACAGCATCAGCTCTTTGTTTTCCTCCTTAAGTTGCCAATGCACATGCAAGAGAAGACACTAGACTCCCCGATGCCCAAAGAGTGTTTGCCATCTGCTCTGGGTGCAGGGTAGCCAGCTCACTGGAGATGTTCCCCGACTCACTTTCAGCCTGAGGCTGCCTTTAGGATGGAGCTCTCTCTTAGCTTCTGGTACTTCTCTAAGTTTGCTGTCCTTTTCAATTTACTCATTGTGGCAATTAAGGGAGTAAGGACTCCTAGCAGGATCCCATATATGGAAAGCTGGCAAGTTTAAAAAAGGAGTTGAAAATACAGTGGGAAGTAATCTGTGTTTCTCTCTAGAGCTAGGTAACACCACTTGAGTATAGATTGCATTCATTATACTGTTTATGAAGCATCCCAAGGCCAAGAATATGACTTGGTTTTATTTCTTTAGGCATCAGCTATATTTAGTCAAATTAAAGGAGGGAGGAGGAATGCACTCCAAGAAAATACATGAGCAAAGTTAGACAAAGAAAATTTACTAGTCTACAGTGGAATGGTTCCGTCTGAGTTATTTCCCCAGTTCTCGTTACAGAGCAGTTGGATAGTAAAGTTAGGAGAGATTGTACCGCTGAATTATGACTGTTGCTGCATGAAGGAACCTCACCTGCTTTATGTGAGCTGTAAAAGAAAATTGATAATGACATTTTAAAGACTTCAAAATATGGGTGGCTTAAAAGAGTGGTCTGGTATAACTGCTGCTTTTGCATAATAGAATAGTACAAGAGCTGGTGTATGGCAGATTTAGAGACTTTTCATTTTTGTAGCGCTAGAGAGAGGCTTCAGATTTGCTATTATAAATGATGAACTAAAATAGTAAGTTTTAATTGAAGTGTTTTAATGATTTCCTTATTGAGTTCTTAGGAAATCAATACCTTCCTATGAAGCAGTTGGATTTCATGGAATCGACAATCCTCACCAGAAAGAAAGAAAAGTCACTATTTTTTGTTAAAATATAAACTTGTGGGAAAAGAACTAGTTTCAAAATTGTGAGGATGAGTCACCTTGCTGTGCTGGGTTTAAGGCTTGTTAGTTAGTGCCCCTTCCAAGCAGGAAGGGTGCAAGAGTCCCAGAGGGTACCGTGAGCAAGTCTGTATATTTACAACACATCCCCTGCTCCCATGGTAACTGCTGAAGGATACAAATTTGTCCTGGGGCAGACTGGGTACCTTAGCTCATCCTGTCACGGAGGGAACCTGAAACCACCTCAGGTTTACCATGAGACAGAAGTATTCAACAGCAGTCAGCTTGTGTGCAGTAAATCAGAGCCTTAGTTTACTCCTGAGGATTTGCTGATTTATCCATAGGCTAAAATAATTTGGATTTAACTTTTTAACATACTTTCTTTTAGTTCCTTTGCTTTTAATTTCTCCTGCTTAGGGCTAGATAATTTCTGTGCTTTGCCACCTGTTCTATGGATTTGACAATTACTTGATCATGTCTTGGAACTTTTTCTGATGACTGTTGGTTTTGCTGTGGTCACCTAAGGAAAGAAGGCTTACCCAGTTGTGGTGTTCTTGTCCCTGTCCTGTCTTGAAAACTAGAGTGTGAAAGGTAGGAATGGAGGATACTCTCTGTTTCCAGCATGAGACAATAGAAAGTTATTATCTAGCCCTTTGTTTCTGTGATTTCTTAGCTTTTGTGGCTACAAGTCATGTAATTCAGGCTGTTTGATGGTTTAATGGTCTCTGTACAAGAGCTGATCTTATATCCCACATGGGTGACAATGCAGCAAGTGGAAAGCTGGGTTTCAGGGTGTAATTCCAAATTTCTTGAACTCCCACAAGTTTTAATTTGGCTTCATGTTATTTGCAGAATTTTTTTGGTGTGATTTAATTGAGTAGTCAGTGTGAATTTTGTGGTGTTCGTGTGTATGCAAGGGAGTGGGAGATTTTCTAAGTGTTCAGTGTTCACATGGACATAAACAGGTGGGTTTCCAGCAGAGACATTTGCATTTGAAAACCTGCTCTAAACGGGCTGGGCTTTCCCAGGAGAAGCAGCACCAACAGTGAAACGCAGCGATCGATCAGCATAGAATTGTGTGAGCATTTGATGGGCAAAATGTTGTGGTATAAAGACAGGGCCCAAGAATAAGCTCTTTGTGGCTTTGTTTCATTCCTGAAAACTGTGACTGAGAGGCTTTTATCATTTTGAAAAAGTTAATCAGCCACATTTTGTCTAACTGGGAAAATATCACAAGATATCCCTTGCAACATTCAAAGTGTTGTTTCTTTAATCAGATTTTGATACTAAAAAAATAATAACTTTTCATTTGTCTGCTTATATTTCATCAGCTCTAAAAGTAAAGTAATATTTGAACCAGTCCTTTCAGTCACAGAGCTGGAAGCGTGTAATTTAGTGTACATAACGATAAAGTCTTTGAAGCAGCTTGCATTCACTATGTTTTCTTTCTTTCCTAATTTTAACTAAGGAAAACATTCCCTTACTTATCACAGCACTTGTGTTATATGCCTCATTTTTCAGGCTAAGCTCCTTATGGTAGTTAGAGTTTATTTTAATTCTTAATCAAATGAGCTGTCCAGGAAATTCATCTGAAAAAACATATATAATAAACTTTCAAACCCACACCAATGGGGACACCCAGTGGAGATGCTCTGAGTTGCCCAACATTACAGGCCAGCAGCTCCTCATCAGGGAGAGGACTGCAAATATTTTTAACCACAGCAGTTCTGAGGGAGCTCTCATTATTTTACCTGCCTGCTGCTGAGGGCTCCCTTGAGGCATCCTGTCCTTGCTGCCCTTGCACGAGTCCGTGCTCGCCATCATGGTGGTCCTGATGCACAGTTATTGCAATGGGATGTGCAAGCACCCAGTTCCTTGGTGGTGGTGTTTAATGTGACTGGGAATGAGTTGCAATCACTGGCAATTCAAAAAGTTTTTCTCTTGCTGTTGCAGATGCTGCCACGTTCACCTGTTAGCCCTATAGATATTTAAGAGGTGTCCTGTTGTGATGTGTTTGGAAGGTGATATGGGAAGGTTAGGTGAAGATCCAGGAGCATGGGGAGGGCACCTCTCTGAATTGGATCCTACTCCTATAGCATGGGAGATGGTCCAGTCTCGACAGACAGCAACTCAAATAACCACTAATGTTTTCCAGTCTGCACTGGAATTCCTAGTCCTCTTCCAGT
Organism: Leptocoma aspasia; assembly: GCA_013399835.1. NCBI lineage: Eukaryota > Metazoa > Chordata > Aves > Passeriformes > Nectariniidae > Leptocoma > Leptocoma aspasia. The sequence continues at coordinate 740,012 of VXAX01000174.1, read as the reverse complement.
GGGCAAGGCCTCCTTTCTTGCTGAGTTCTAAGTGTGGCCTTGGGAGAGATCCCAGCAAGGACAGCAGCCCAAACTGCCTTCATGGTCAAGGAGACGGGCACTGGGCCTGCCACTGATTTTGGAAGCAGGCAGGCAGTTCTCAGTTCATCCCTGGGGCACTACACCTATCTCAGAGGGCAGAATGTGGAGTCCAGGTTGTTTATCTGTATGTACAATAAAGCTCTGCTTAGACAAGCACAGGACCCAAGATAAAAGCAGTCAGCTAGGCAGCATTACCACACATGCTCCAGGAACTGCATGCAAATGGAGTGTGCTTTAATTGCTGTGAATGTGGTCATGGCTTCTTGTTTTACTTCTAGTTCACTCAGAAAGCAAGCATTAGCTTTCCTGTGATGGAGCAGCATCAGACAGATGGGTTCTGGTGTGCCTTCTGGCATGCACTAGCTGTGGAACATGGGATTATCTGGGGTTTTGTCTTTCTAAGTAGGAGGGGGGGGAAAGAAAGGAATGCCTGCCTTGTTTTGACGCAGTCTATTCTTACATAGAATGAAATTTATAGCCTACTGATTTTCTTATTGTTTGGGAAAGAAGAAACATATTAATTACAATTCTGCACCAGAGCTGCCCAGACAACTGGGAGAGACAGTGATTTTGACTTACACTATCACAAGTTGGGCAGCAGAATTTTTATTAGATATACCAGGATAATATTAGTGTTTAATTCAAATTTGAGAATATTTTCTCTGTGTTAAATTAGGAGTGTGAACTGCTGTGGCAATGGCCATCCAGTATGACCTGCTGACTTTCTGTGCCCTCTCAAAAAAAGGGACTAATAGTAAATGAGAGACAGGCTAATTTTATTTGCTAGTATTCCTGTCTTGGGCTTAATATCAAAGTAAGACAGTGGTTTTTGCCACAGGACTCAAGAATGGACAATTTTGAAATCAGTGTTGAATTCAGATGACTCAGTGAGACTCCATTCCTGTTTCAGGTGGTTCAGAGGCTCAGCAGAGCTGGCCAGGGGCAGTCACTGTGAATAGTCACCAGTGACTGTCCCAGCCCAGGCCGGAGGTCCCTGCCTGGCAGCAGTCAGGAGCAGCTGCCAACAGAAGGAATGCTCTAGCAGACTTCACAGACTAAATATTTCTTGTTTCTTGTCCTTGCAGAAAACACCTTTTGCAGCGGTGACCACGTGTCGTGGCACAGCCCTTTGGACAACAGTGAATCTCGAATCCAGCACATGTTGCTGACAGAAGACCCGCAGATGCAGCCGGTGCAGACTCCGTTTGGGGTCGTTACCTTCCTACAGGTACGGCCCAGCCACGATGGCTCCGACTGCCCCCTCCTGGGCCTGGAGTGCAGCTAACATTGCCCTGAGCTGTGTAACTCAGATGTTTACTATCCTGTCTTCAGTTTCCAACATGAACTTAGCAAAAAAACGTTGAGAGGAACACTTTTAAAAGCTAATGTAAAGATAAATCAAAATTAAGTCTATGATAATATCGGTAAGTGATCCACTGGTTCGAGAATGCCAGGAAAAGAAGAGTTTGGAGCAGGACTTGGAGCTGTTTTAGCAGTACTTAATGGCAGAAATGTAGCTTGCAGCACTGACACAAAGATTCTTTAAAGGCTGAGTTTTGCTGTAGTGATCTACTGTTTAAGAAAGGTCTGGGTTTGCTTTGTAAAAGAAACATTTAAAAAATCCCTTGTGATTTAACTCTGCTGTTCAGCATGGGGAGTTTCTGTGGCCAAACAGGTTTGCTTGATTTCCCAAAGTCCTTCTCAGCGATGCTTCTTAGATATGGGCTGCTTTGGATATTTTTAAATTGCATATTGGGTTAATAACCTTAGTGGAAGAGTGGCATAGTTTATGCCAACTGCTGATTTCTTCATGCTCCGTGGAAAAGCTTCCATCCTGTGGGAAAATGCAAGTGTCTATATTTTACAGTTTAAGCTTCTAGTTGCTCCCATTTGTCTTTGGCTGTAGTTGCAACATGTAAAAGGAAGTTCTTTTGCCACAAACCTGCACAAGACAACTGCTGTACAAGGCTTTTCTGAGGTGCCCAAGTGTCTGTGTTTTATCAACAAAAACAAGGTGGGTGTGAGATTAATTAGTGCAAGGTGAGTTGTGGGACTTGGAAGGAGAGACAGAGAGCCAAGCTAAGCAGGATAATCCCTGGCTGACTCTCCAGCTAGTACTGTGTTAGCCCTCATTTCTTCTTTAGTGCCCAGCTGTCTTGAATCAAAGAACAGTCAGCTTGCTGCATCCTGAGGCCCTTGGCCTCTAATCTTCCACAACACATACAGTTGACTTGGTTTTCCCCTTTGTTTGATGCTTTTTGTTATTAATTTATTTTGACCCATGAGGATAAACGATTACAAAACGCAAAGAATGAACACAAAATAATTTCCTGTTTAGAGTCTTGCTGTTTGTATGTAATTAGTGAGTGAAGGCCAGGGAGGGGTGTCCTGAAGCAGGGGTGATTCAGGCTGTTGATGGAGGAAGCCTGGAAGATGGGTGGGGATGAAGTGCACCTCCAAGGGCTGGGTCCTGAGAAAGTGAACTCTGCAAGGGGCAGGAGAAGTAGGGTGTGCAGAGCTGGCTATGTGCTGACATGAGAGTTTTCCATGTAGATCTCTATCAGTGCAGATATGTGCCTACAGCAGGAGGCACATCCTTCACTCTGCTTGCTGCTCTTCAGAACTTACGTTTTCAGTTTTCCTATTTTCTGATAAAACATCAGTTGAGCAGATTTTGACCAAAAATTCAGTGTTGTTGAAAAAGACTTAAGAGTACTGAGGAAGAAAATAGAAGGCCATGGCAAAAAATATTTTTCATCTCAGAGTGAATCATTGTGCTCAAAGGCACAAACCAGTGGTTGATACATCAGGAAGAAACTGCCTTCTGCTATCACTGAAGGGTGTTTCACCCCTTCATTTGAAGCAGCTGATCTCAGCTGCTGTTAGAGAGACATCTGGTATTGCTCAGTGTGGCAGCTCCTATCCTGAAAAGCAAACACATCTTGCTTTATACAGGAAAGCAGAAGTTTGCAGTTGCCTGCAGTGACAAGTGGATTATGTGGTGTGTAAGCAGCTTTACTTTATGGTGCTGGGTAAGATGTAACCAGTCAGCAAACTGAGTTGGTCAAGGATTTTATGAGCACCAAAGCAATCCCATGTGGCAGCAAGTCCCTTGCCTGGTTGAGATTGCTTGTGCAGTATTGCATTTGCCCCTGGCAATTGATTGACAGAGCAGTGTTTGTATGTGCTCAGACCCTAACCTGTCTTGCTCCATCCTGTCTGTGAGTACTTGCTTGAAAAGTCAAGCAGACTAGTGAATAAACCCTGATTTGTCACCAGACACTCCTCATTGTTAAATTCACACACTCTTTAGAAGATTAAATGTTACATGACCAGGGTGCTTCACATGGTAAGTGTAGAGAGAGAGCACAAGGTCTTGTGGGATCCCACTGTTGTCTCAGGCTCCATTTGTCCTGGCATATCTAGTTAGATTAAAGAAATGGTGCTTCTCTGTATCTACACTGTTTGATCCAGGACCACGTGGCACATTTTCTCCACAGTTCTTTCATGGTTCCCACCCTGTTTAATATCTGTTGTTATTTATTACAGATTGTTGGGGTTTGCACTGAGGAACTGCATGCAGCTCAGCAGTGGAATGGTCAAGGGATTCTGGAATTGCTTCGGACTGTCCCGGTGTAAGTGATCACATAGACCATATAGGGGAGCATTTCCATAGAGAACAATTCAGTTGTTTATTTTTATTAACAATCTTTAACTTGCTGATGGAACTTATTTAGTCTGTGCTGCAGCAAGAGATGGGAATTCATTGCAAATCTGTTCTCACGCACAGACACTTAGATGGCAAATTAATGCATGTGGAAGTCCACATGTTCAGGGTGAAAGAGAATGAGGTCTTGAAAGCTTAATTTCCTTCCTCCTGTGCCTGCAGGGTTTTCTCATTGGTTCTTCCTGGGATAACTGTTACTGGTGACCTTGCTGTTTAGTTCAAAGAAAAGAAGGAGAGGGTCTGGCTTACAAGGCTGTCTGAAAGTACTGCCTGAAAGTGAGAAAGTCACTCTCAAACTTGGCCCACTCTTGGTGGGCCAGTTTGCAGCAGGAGGAGCGCTTCATGAAAGTGAAGTTCTTTGTTTTGCCTTGGGAGAAATAACAATGATGTTGGGTTGAAAAAGAGATGGGTTTTAATTGCAAAATGATATGTTGATGCTTTGTTTGCTGCCAGGGTGCTAAATCTTTTTCCAGCTAAATCTTTTTGGCTTGCAGGTATTTTGCTTAAACGTTTTTAAATTCAGTGGAAGTTATTGCCATGTGATTGTAACTCAAAAGACTTACTTTTTAAAGCAAAATAGTTCTGAATATTTGTTTCTGGGCACAATAGTATATTCTTGAACTGATTGATTATTTGGAAGAGCTGGACTTTTTTAACTTGAACTTTTCCCTTTTAGGCACAAGTGAAGATAATTCATGCAGATGCCCTAGAGTAGAGTGAATTTGTTCAGCTGCAAGCTTTATTTCTGGGTCCCTGAGACAATAAACACTGCCTGCAGCTCCCTTAGCTCCTTTAAGTCAATACAGATACACCACCTCTCTCCTCAGTCTGTTCTCATGTTGGTTTTTGGCTTTTGTGCTGTGGTATAAGCACCTTTCCAAGGGAAAAATGAGACCCAAATGTGCATGATTTGAAGGCAAAGCTGCAAGCTACTAAGACCTTGATGTAGAATCGGGGTAAAAGTCTCTTGCACCCCAGTGAGGAACTGTGGCAGGTCACACCCCTGCAGTTAATAATTCACAACTTCCAAAGGGATGTGAAAAAATGAGTGGCTATCCATGCATCTGAAAACCTGTTAAATATTAACATTTTTTGCTCCCACTCTTAAGTGTTTTAGGAGACACACAAACTAGGCCAGAGGAGGGGGCTTTTGACTGCAATAACAAAGTATCTCATGAAAAAAATGAATTTTTTAATGGCAGTTCCAAAAGACTTCAGTTGTTACTTCAAATGAAGAGCACTATCTAAGGCTGACTTCTGCAGTCTGGCTGCACTATGACCCAAAATGAAGTCTCTGAGTATTTCATCTCCACAGTAATCTATTTTCTATCACCTTTGTTGGGAAACACCTTGAGCCTTCCAACTTTTGTTGCTAATGGTAACAAAGATTTCCCTGAACCATCTGAGTACTTGGCCATTAAGTACCAACTGAGCAAAATGTCTGTTGTGATAGTATTTATCAGAGCAATAAGCTCTTTGTGGTACTGAACATGGCTGCCAATCTTGGCAAAAAGTGCAGTCCTGCTGGGGCTCTGCTCTATTCTTAGATATGTAATAGAGGAATAAATCATGACTGACTCCATGCCTTGTCCATCTTTCTTTGACTCAGGCTACACTGAGTCAAAGTGTAGTCCCCCTCAGTCCCAGTTCATTTCCTGTAAGATTAAAACCTGTCTCAGTCTTGTGTGAGCAAGGGGGCCTGCACAGGGGACAACAGCCTGTGTCAGTCCTGAATGCTGTGCACGTCTGGGTGGTGCCAGACACTGAGCAGATGAACTGCTAGGTCATGGAGGGCTTTTATTAATTATTTATTTGGAAAATGTAAAGAGCAAATGCATGCTATGGGATGGATACCTTGCATAGAGGGGTTTCTAGGCTTATTTGAAACCCTTATCTTGTGCTTCCTTACAGCACAGGTCCACTCTGAGGACTGTGCTGGAAAGTTCTAATTAAAGGGCTTGTTTGGTTCATTACCTGTCTTTCTTTGTAGAGCTGGAGGCCCCTGGCTGATAACAGACATGCGAAGAGGAGAGACCATATTTGAGATTGACCCACACCTGCAAGTATGTCTTTAGTTTATAAAATGTCATTTCTCTTGTAGTAGCCAAGGAGAATTGGTTTACTGTTACACAACAGTTCTAATATTTTCTGTAAAGGTGCTTGGATCTTCTCAGTGGTTGTAATAATGCTGGAAAAGTCTTAGAAGCTCTTTGCCCTCTGAGAGGTGGTTCAAGAGGGACATGTCCAGCCACATGTGAATGGCAGCTCTAGGAAGAAAGATAGAGAAGGGAGACCAGGAAAACAGAATATGAGACAAATTGGTAAAATTTGGACTGGAGGTTTTAGAAAGGAGGAAGAAAGAAGATGAAAGACATAGAATACAAGATTTAGGAATGGTACACCAGGAAATTCCTCCTTCCTTTTATATGCAAGTGTAAGGAAATATTTTCACAGCAAATGTGACGGTGTAGCTCATTCCTGTAGGATATCACTTGAGGCCAAGTAGTTATTGTGGACTGAGAAATGATAGGAACCCAAAAATACCACATGCAGTTATTAATAATCCATACAGGAAGATATAGTAAACCTTCTTCTTCAGAGTTCAATTTAATTTCTGAAATTTAAAGATAAGAATAGGACCTTCTTGGAGAGGTTACTGTACTAAGAAGAAGGGAGGTACTGAAGAAGGGAGGTAACTTAGTACAGGTTACTGTACTAAGAAGTTACTGTACAGAAGAAGGGACTTCTTCTGATCCATGCATTTGGGAGTTCTGCAATCCCCTCAACAGAGCTGGTGTACGTGGGTCCCCAGAAAATCCAGTGTGATGCTGGCCGTGTTTCAGTGAATCACTGAGTATTTGCCTTTAACAGAGAACTTATGGCTCAGCCTGGTAGGGCACGTGCAAATGTGCATGTTTTGTACAAGCATTTACTTATGGTCTGCATGTCTGTATCTGATTATTCTCAGTTGCCTCACAGCATCTTTTACTTTGAAAGCTTAAGAACAAAACCAAATTCTACTTTTACTGGTTTTAAGGATTTGTTCATCTAAAATAACCCCAGTCTGAGAAACAAAAAAAAACGTTCCACAAATGTTCCACAATGTGGGAGCTAATACATCTGAAAGTCCCATAAAGTTTTTAGACTTTCCAGAACCTTGCCCTCTCCCCTCCTGGAGGTGTTTCTGTTGTCTGCACATTGGTGATTCCTAATGATAACAGGGTTTTCTTCAATGTACTGTAAATGAAAAATAGCTCAGCTTTCTGGAATCTGAGTCAGCCAAGGCAAGTTAAGGCAAATAAAAGAGTACCTCTGCCTCACCAGTGTGTCCTGCTGCTGAAAGCTGCTACGTCTGTGGTCCTTCCGGACTTCCTCACATTGAACACATTCCTGTTTCTGTTCTCTCTTGCCCTTGCAGAAGTGAGTATGGGCAGGTGTGTCTGTGCACACCTCCCTCCTGCTCTGCTGCTGCAGCCCCCAGGGGTTCACGGAGCAAAATCTGCCCCTGAGTTCCACAAAGAGCCTCTGCTGAGTGCAGGGAGTAAGGCTGTGCCATGCTGCCTTCAGCCCTGTCATGTGCCTTCTGCTCTAATTAGTGGGGAAAGGATAAAGTGTCATTTTCTTGGTGTTGGTAGGGGGTGTGTGAGACCAGAAAAGCGGCAGTGGAAGAGAGGTGGAGGGGAGGGAGGGAGGGAACAGGCAGAGAAACTGGACAACTTTGGGAGCCAGCAAGCATGTTGTCTGCCTGGGAAGCAGGCAGAGCTTGTTTGGAAGCTGCATTGTCTCTTGTGGGAATTGGTTGAGGCCTAAACCCAGCCCTGGCAGCAGCAGCTGTACTTTCTGTTCGGAGTTGCTGAGAATGGATCCCAACTAAGATGTCATCCCAGGATGTCGGCAATTAACACTGTGGCAACGCTGGTTGTTTTCTGTTCAGCCAGGCTTCCCTGTAGGCCATTCAGATTTCCCTGGCAGCACTGTCAAACAATTCTGTCGGTCCCCAGCTCTGTGCTGATTCTCAGTGTTTTGCTTCTGTTTAGCAGATATCTCAGAAGAGAATGAAGCTGATTTGAATTTCCTGAGTTGTGGTTGCTGCTCTGCAGGTCACACTGCAGTGCTCTGGCTCGTGTAAAAAGGGATCAATGACTTAGAGCCTCAGAGCATCCCTCCCACATGCTGAGAGGAAAATGGGACAGAAATATCCTTTCTTTGAGGAAGGAAAGAGCTCAGCCTCCTTTGCCCTGGGCTCCTTCAACCTCCTGTTGATGCTGTCCTTTCAAGGGAGGAAGAACAGCTCCTCTGTCCAGGCAAATTTTTGCTAGCTGAAGGTGGGGTAGAACTGTGCATTGCCAGAGCTATGAGTCTACACTGGTTGGGGTTTTTGGACTTTTCCCCTTTTAACATCAATACTTGGAAACGTTATGAAACAGGCATGCAAATTAGGCTGCCTTAAGCCAGCTCGTTTCCATCAGCCCCCCTTGATCTCCAAGGGATGCCAACAGAGCAGCACTTCTTCCCCTGAGGAAGTGCTCTGCAAGCCAGCTGAGCTGCAGATGAGAGTCCTTCCCCCTCCCCAAGGCTCTGCACTCTGTCCGCAGGGTCTGGCTGGGAGTGGGGCCCTGGCTGCAGGGATGGGGGAGCAGATCCCACCAGAGCCTCACAGCCCTATGGCCTCTTCTTCTCCCTGCTCAAGAGCAGGCTTGGTGGCTCTGCCATGCTTTTCCCATGACTGGGATAAAAAATAACTTCGCTGACAAGTTACACCTCCGCACGCCAGCTCATTTGGGTCCTCACAGAGCACCACAGAGGGTTCCCAAAGGAGCCATGTGCTAAATCTCACTTAGAGCATTGTCTGCATATGTAGGAACGGATGTATTTTTATTTCTTTCCCCACAACTTCTATTTCTGGGTGACACAACTAATTTTATGTTTAGGATAAAACAAAAGAAAATCACAGCAGATTTATCATTTCTCAGATTTTCCTATTACGTTTTCAAGAAGCCAGTTTCCCCTGACGCTGGAGGAAGGTCCTAACAAGGGGAGAAAGACAGAAGAAAGGCAGTCTCTTGAATGCTTAAGTCAAAGTCAAGACTGCTCTGGTCCTGCACTCAGCCACAGGCTCGTACCTCAACTTTTGGGCCAAAGAGCGAGTTTTGGGAGGTGATCCAGACGAAAAAAAGAAAGAGTTGGCTCAAAGGAAGGGATAGGAGCACATGGAGGAGGGTGGGACTGCAGTCATTGCAAATTACATCAACTTAAACCGCTGTGCAACCACACCCTGAATGCTTGTGCTTATCTTTGAGCTGCTCAAATCCTCTCTTGACTGGTCACAAGAACAGGCAATGCTCTTCCCAGGGTGCAGCATGCACAGCTGGGCAAGGGGAGGTATGTACATGGGTTTAGTCTGGAAACTGTTTCTTTGGGATGGATTTTGCAAAGAGCAAAATGTTTGCACAGTCTCTCATCTTCAGTGGCAATGTCAAACCAGAGGGTACTTACATGGAGTGGAGATATCCTCGCCCCCTGTGTATAGCACCACTCTGCTCTCTCCTCCAATCTTTGAAGTTTCTTGGGACTGCCTGCATTTCGAGGTGACCCAGACGTATGCAGAGAGATGCAGATCTTGCTGGTGCCACTGAGGAGTACCAGAGGCAACAGAACCCCCTTCAGAAAAGGGGGAAGCGAGCCTGGGTGGTTCGATGCCAGGGAAGAGGTGCCAGCCCTTCCTCGGTGTAGCACAGCCCCGAGTTTGTTCGGCTCAACATTACCCCCTTGTGGGTCACAGGTGGAAATTCAGACTGATGCCCATGTCCAAGAAGGTGGAACTTCCTGTAGAAGATTTGGCTGTAGCCTAGGGCAGTCTTGCTGGCAACAGATGCACCTGTCCTTGAGAAAATGCCTGGTGCCTGAAAGCATCCAGCTGCTTATGATTGGTGTGTGACACCTTCTGAGACCCAAACACTGGTTACGTGCTTGGAAAGTCCAGCTTGCAAGGGAGGGAATTTGTTTATTTGCCAATAGAGAAAGCTGTGCAAAAGCTTTGATGTTGGGAACAGACCTGTGTCTCCTTGCACATCCAAACTTGCATGTTTGTCCTTTATGGGACACCCCAACACATTGGAAAGCAGGGATTCTCTGGGCAGTTTGCAAATGAAGAACCCACGTGAATGATGAGTTTCTCTATAAGCTGTTTTCATTGTGGGGCTCTTTGGTAAGGTTGAAAAGAGAACTTTAGTTACTCAGAGGTTTATCATTGACATATAAGAGATTGACTGGAAGCTGTGCTTCATGTTTTAAATATTTCAAGTTGGTGTAAATCAATGCTAACACTGAAAGAAGCAATCCTGCACACCCCAGGCCATTGATTTCCCTGCTTTGTGCCTGCCAGGGCCACGTAGTGAAGCAGTGGGGACAGGGTGGGATTTCAGACCAACTTGCTATGGAAAAGGTTTGTTTAGTTCAGAGTGGCTTCCTGATTTGGCTCAATGTGCAGTTGCTGTTTGCTGACACAGCAAAGCACAGGGTCCAGAGAGTGGAAACTGTCCACAAAAGAGGATCTGCAGGAGCTGTTGAAGGTTGGGCTGCACCGTGGTGGGTTCCAACTCAGGCTCAAGACATGCTCAAAAAAAGTCTTGGTGTTTTGAATCTTTTCAAGCAGGAGAGAGTTGACAAAGGGATTGAGACAGATGGCTCAAACCTGAGTGGAGTGAGTGCCAAATGTGCCTGGGATGACCTGAGCCGGCCACCAGAGGATGATGAAGACAGCAGGAGCATTTGCATTGGGACCCAGCCTCGGCGGCTCTCTGGGAAAGGTAAGAGGTCCTGGGCAAAGTCTCTGTCATGGCCTTTCAGTTTCTGTTCTGGTGGGTCTGGGCAGTGCAGAGTCATGCTGCATCTTTGAGTTCATAACAAACTCCACAGCCACTGGGAGGCTTGGGGTGTCTCAGGGCAGCAAAATGGATTTTGGCCTCTTTGAAGAAGACAGGAGAGAGGAAAAGAGTTCTTGGCATTATTTGGTCTAAACATTTCTTTCCATTTTTAGGCCTGTAAGGTGAAGCAATTTCAGTTTCCCAGTCTATGTTTCCTTATTAACATTATCCCTTCTTGGGAGGCAAGTTGGACGGACGCTGCACATTGCTGCAGCTGAACTCAAGGAATTCGTGCAAATACAGAACTCTGAAAAGAAGAATTAAAAAACTGTGAAGTTTACTTTTGCAGTGAGATGCCTTCTCGGGAGATGTCATAGCCATTACACAGGCTTGAAATTATGCATATTACCTTTCAAATGGCTGAAGCAACATAAAATTTGAGCGCTTGAGAGTTCCTGGAATTAACAATGCTTTCCACAGGAATGGCATCTGTTCTTAAATCCATGGTAAAAATTAGTTAAATGCAAACAGCATTTCTTCTGGCTTCTGTGCAAATATTTTGAGCTGCACTGAATCTAAAAAGGCTGTTTTGCCTCAGCCTTGAAATGAAAAGCCCAAGAGAGGTATATATTATGAAATTTGTATAGCCTTCAAAAGATTTGTAAATAATTTTGGGGTTTTTTTCTCTACCTAATTCTCACATTTCTCAAAAATAGATAAAGGAACTTCTAAGAAAGGCAGGAAAGCTTCCTATTGAAATTATTTGGCCAGTAAACATTTCAGAAAAAGGCAGAAGTAAAAAGACTGCATCTGAACTGCATAATTTGCAGCTTATTTTCAGATGTGAGCTTGAGGCTAAAGGTTGCCCTGCATAAAAATCCCTCCTTTTGTGAATCTTGTTGTAAACTAATCAACAGATTTCCAAAGCCAATTGCAAAAAACTTGGAAACCTTCATACATTCATTTGGGAAAGGGAACAAATTCCTGTTATGCCTAATGGGAAAAATGATTTCCAGTACAAAGGCTTGGAAGTGTCAGGAGGTTCTATGAGAGTTACAGAACCAACAAACACCTCTTTTATTAAAATTTACAAAACTACTCAGAATTTCTTCATAGGAGGACTCAGCACCAAAGATTACAGCTCTCCTTGCCTGACGTAACGATGGAACCCAAACAAGGGAATTCAAGCTGACATTATGAAGTGAAATAACTCATAAGGAAGTTCAGGAAGTGCAGTTAAATGTTACCCCATAACATTTCTACACTTTTTTCTGAAGGGGAAGAGTTTAGATGAAACACACCTGATATCTTCTTGTGTTGTTTCTGGGGATTCTAAATCATGTTAAAAAAATTCTCTTTGCAGATACAGAACAAATCAGGGAGACTTTGCGGAGAGGGCTTGAGATTAACAGCAAACCTGTCCTACCTCCAATCAATGCACAAAGACAGAATGGGTTGAACCTCGACCGAGCACCGTGAGTTTCACCCTGCACATTCACATGGTGGCAGAGGGAGGCTAAAGAGCTCAGCATGGAAAAAAACAAAGTTAAAGCTGGGTGGGAAAAGACTTGGCAAGGGGAGAGGAAACCTGGCAGTGAACACTTGCAAAGTGCAAAGATAGAGGGAGAAGAGTTGTTCAGGTTGGATAAATGGGCTAGTACTCAGGAGGGCAGCTTTTTAGAGGGGTTTTGGACAAACTGTGCTAATGCAGAGTGGCTCTGACTGTTCTGTAGAACCTGCTATTCATGGTCTTCAGTGTTTGAATTCAGACTGGAATGATCCCTATAAAAAGTATTGTGTTGAAAAGTGCTATGGTATCAGTAGAGATAGGTGGCATAGGTGATGGCTGATATTTTTTCCTGAGTATTTTGTTTTCAAGCTCATAATTACAAACCTTTTGGTTAAAATGATGATTTTTTTAAGTGACTTTGATCTTGCCTTGCTTAAACAGGTGGGTTCTGTCAGTAATTACATGCCAATAACACCTGGGTCTCTAATAGCAGTAGTCTAACAGATGATTTAAGTGGGACTAGGGTGGACCGTAGATCTCTCTTGTAACTTTTGACTTAAGTGAATCTATAGGAAATTACCTGTGGTTTCAAGCCATCTGTAGTATCTGCATGTCTGTCTTTCTGGGCTTCTCCCCTTCCCCTCTTAGACTTCAGGTGCTAGTTCAGTGCCTCCCCATCAATTTTAATGTTTTCATCTAAATGATACAGAAAGACGTGCATCTTTGCTGCACTCTTTCTTCTTGGTATTTCCTTTGGTTTCTTAGTCTCTGATGAACATCTGTGCCTTCTGCTTTCAAGAGTAAAGATCATCATTAAATCAGCACTTCCCTGTAGTGCCAGGCAGGGACAGCACCCTGATCTGTTTCAGTTCCTGTTTCATTCTTGATTCAAACATTTCATGAGAAAAATATTTCTTGTTCTTGTCCTTTCTTGTTCCATTTTGTGGGTGACTTCCGATTTGCCAAATAAATGAATGTTTATGAGTTGCCTAATCCTTTGGGGGAAGTATTATGTGTCAATTGCTGATGCTTTTTGCCAATACGTAATATGAGATATAGGTACTTATATTAAAAAAAATCTCAAGTGACTTTTATTATTGATTTAGGAATAATCTTAATTTTGCCTATAGTAATTATATAGAGTCAAATTCTGATCTGACTCAGGTTTTGAGTAGTGTTTCTCTGCCTGCAGGTTGGTCACATTGGACCATTGGTTGGTCCCACTGGCTCTACTGAAAAAAATATAAAATTATACCATGTGATTTGCACAAATCACACTCAGCCTTGGAGAGCTCAAAAGTACTGGGCAGGGTTTCTCACATATGCTGGGCTCCTGCATGCGTCTGCTTGCCCAGTGTAAGCTCTGAGTCCTCAGTGGTTGAGGGTGACCACAAACATTTTGGGTGCACATCAGGTCAAGGAGGCAGCTGATGGGTAAGCCTTAATGCTGGGAGTCAGTTGTTGCTTAGATAAGAGAGCTTTACGTTATTCAGGGTGAGATAAACAGAGATACGTTTGAGACAGAGTGGTGAAAGGTTAGCAGAGGTCTAAGATGAAGCACACAAATATTTACCTGGGTTTTTAACTGTTCTGAGACAGGGGAAGGCAGGTCAAATTCAGAGCCTCACATCTGTAACAGTGCTCTTTGTTGCAAATCTCTCTTACCTGCAGCAGCTGCACACTCACCCTGCCTGAAGCCTGAGTGGCAGGAATGGCTGGTTCCCAATGTTTGCCTCCTAGGAGGTCAATACATTTCTCTGAGGTCTGTGGTTACCACAGGGGAAACTGATAGGTAGCCTGTTTCTCCATAAGCACTTCAGTTAAGGAAAGACAGCTATCAGCTGTTACTGTGGTGATACTATTGGAGGGATAGGGGAAATCTCAGCTTAAAACAGCTGCGTGTCTTAATGTCTCTTCCTCCATCTTACTAGCTGCTTTGAGAGGAGTTTGGGAAAGGTCTTCTTGTGCAGTTGCTTCTCCTCTTCATGTAGCAGATACAATGGGGCTTGTTCAATGCTTTGACCATACCAAAAGGGGTGGTTTGTGCTGGAAAGCAGTGTTTACTTACAACTTCTGACTAACTAGTACTTAAACCAGACCTGATGATTACCCTTACTGTAGCTAAAACTGATCAGTCAACACATTTTCCAGAACAGTGTGGTATAGATGAAGCAGTAGAGGAAGATCTTGTTACGTCTCCACCTTCCTTAATACACTGCCTCAGCATGTCTCATGCATTTGAGCAAAATTGCTCAATGTGCAGTAAGTACAAGAGCATGATATGGAGACTCTCATCTCCAGCTGCTGCACAGGAATGTAACTTAGGAGCTCAGCTTTTGCATGCAGTACTGTATCTACATCCATGTTCCCTCCAGGTACCTGCAGGAGTAAAGGCTGAGACACAAAAGGCACAAACCCAGTGCAGATATAACTCTTTCATAGGACTTCTGAGCACCTGAGATGAAGGAAAATTCTGTACATAGCTCTGGTCCTTCTGGTGCAATCCTTGCTTGCATTGCTTGGGCCTGGTAGGGCTGGGACTCAGGTCTCTCCTTTGCTGTAAATCTTGTGTAATCAAAGGCAAGTCATTTAGCTATTGAGCTTCAGTTCTGAATCTATAAAATGGGACTAATAACAATGTCATTCTTGAGGCACCACAAGGATAAATATGTTAATGATTACAAGGTGGTGGCTGATGGGAAGCAGGCTTGTGTGTAATCATATCCTGCACTGTACACACCAGATCATAAGATATCAAACCTGTGGTTCTTTGCAAGGGTCCTGTGAATAACTGGTGCATTAGAAGCTCTTTAGGAACTTGACAGAAACACTCTCTTGGGGCATGGCAAATTGTTTCAAATCTGCTTTCCATAGGGAGCACTGCAGAACCCCAGGCTGTCAAATTTGCACCCAACTGACAGTAGGATGTTAAAGTCTGACACAGACTCTAAGGGCTTTGTGTAGAAGAGGAATGTGCTGTTTGTTTATCATGGATTTGCAACCACCAGCTGCTTTCCTAGTAGCTTTCTTCCCTTTCTTTTATCCTAACCCTACCACCCACACACAATAATCTATCAAGGTTTAAAGCAGACAACCTGTTCTGCATTCAGCATCACAAGTAGTATCAGAAACACTCAAACTTTTGAATATTTATTTGTATAAAATGTAGAGGATCCAGATTCCATATAGATTTCCCAGTCTTTGTATAGTTACAGTTTTCAGTACTTATGCAAAAACCTCATATTATTTGGTTGCAGATAGGGCTTGATTTGGCTCCAGTAAAGCACATACTGACATGTTAAGCATGCATATTACCAGTTGTTCACTGTCCCAGAGTCCTAAAAAAAAGTTCCTTTGAGAAAAAGCTGGTTTCTGTCAAAACCCTGCTGGGCAGCTGTAGTAGTTTGATTCATTAGTGTTATTACCATAGACCGTGTAGCCCTTTTTCTCCTAAGGATATGAATAAAAGCACACTTAAAGCTTAAAACTGCATTGGACATCTGTTTCTCAAAATGACTGTTGGCTCAGTTCATAAGTAGCCATTAAATCAGTTTGTACGTATTAACAAAAGAACATGTGAATTAATCTTTGGAAACATGACTAATCATTTTGAACATAGGTAACTGAATACTCTCAATTACCACTTGGAAAAATAAGACGTGTATGAATACCAGTGTCTGTTTCAGTGGTGCATTATTTGTTTCTTAGGACCCATCAGCTTAGTAGGTGCTGCTGGGACACACAGAAAGGCAAGGCTGCCAGTCTTCTGAATTGTGCAGATTGACTCTTGTTGGAGAACAGAGAACTGTTCCCCGTAGGGGATGTTTAAGTGTCAGACTAAACACTGCTGCTGTCAAGCCCTCAGTGGGCTGGAAGCTCCAGATGTCAGAGTTCAGTGACACTTGTGGAGTCTTGCTTCGATCACTATTTAATTTCTTGATGCAATAATTTCTGGGGCCGAGTCTTTGGTTGTCCCTGGTAATTAGCTCTGTGCTCTCCTGTGCAGTAGGTGAGTTGTATCTTCACGTTACAGATTAGAACAGCAGAGTTAATTTGCCACAGTTGCAGTGAGAGCCAGCATTGGGATAGGGGAATTCTTGACCTTTTCCACCCCTCAAGGGCCCCCTTGATCATGCAGCACTGCTGAAATTGATGTTTTTCTGCCTCTTGGCTGACTCAGACTGTTCTACTGTGAGTTGAGGCATGGAGTAGAAACCTAGTGCTAGCACACTGCATTACTGCATGTGTTGAAGCTAAAATTATCTGTAATTGTTGCATTTCATTGTGGCAGAATTCAGGTATTGCCCACGCACACCCCAGTGTCTGAACATGAGGTTTGAGTGATAGAAAAGGGTCTCCAAAGTCTGTATTACTTTGATAGGGCTTTTCCATCATGTCTCTGCTGTTTATAGCTCTCCTCCTTCTAAAGAAGAATCAAGTGGTGTGGTTCACATGCCTGACTCTTATATTTCTGTCTGGGATTTCCCAGGTAATTGTGCTGGGCCCTTATGTATGGTGTCCCATTTGTCCAGGGACCCACAGAGACCTCAAGTCCCATCTGCATTCAATTTCTAGGCAGAAAGTTTGAGTCTAGGGAAACCTGAACATATGGTAGCCCTGTAGCCATGTGCTAATTCCATCCAGCCCTGCACAGTTTCCAGCTGTGCAGGGAAATGAAGGCAGGTTCCTGGCAAACAGAGCAGGGAACAACCCTCCGGCAGGTGGGGCTGGCAGGACTGTCCTGGCAGTGACCTGCTGGAGCTCTGCACTCTGAGCATCTCAGGTGGTTGCCCTTCCCTCCTGGGAAGAGGGAGGAGTTGTGTCACTCCAGAATTCCTTCTGGGATAACCCCAGACTATCACATGGTGTGCCTGGTTTGGAGCACATGAGTAATAGTGGCACTGCTTCCAGGGCTGGAGTCCACTGCTCCTGTAGCTCCTCTGACTTGGTAAATAGGGCACATGGATATCTCCTGTCAGGGAGCAGCCCTGGGTTGGTACACATTAACAAGCTCCATCTGAGCAGTGTTTCTGAGGAAGCTCTGACGGTAATACCGAAATGTAGCATTTGCTTGGAGGCGAGTCTGCACTTTGCTTCTCCCTGTTGCACTGGGTTTTCATTCTGCTTTACTTGGGCAGAGGGGAGCTGTTGTCTTTGTAGCTGGTTTCCTGTCTTCAGTTCTTGGAGGCAAACTTTACATAAAGAGGAGCATTTCAGCATTCTCTGAAGCTTTCTGGTTCTGGCTAGGCTTTCTGATTCTGCAACCACTAAGCAGTAAGTTTCCAATCCAGTCCTGCTTATTTAGGCATGCTCTCTCATCGGGTCGCCATTCAGTGGTGTCCTGGTTGAGTCAGGAATGCTGAATGGAGGGAGGCAGTATACTTTAGGGAGTGTCTCTCAGTGTGAGGCTGAGTACTGGGTGACAAGATTGCAAGCTAGAAAAGTAAATGTCTGGAAAACCAGTGTCAGTAGAAGTGCAAAGCAGTCACCATACTAATAATTTGCACTTCTGCATAGCTTTCCCCATCTAAGAATACAAAAGTGCTTTGCAAATATTGACTTAATCCTTGCAACGTCCCTACATGGAAAAATGTCTCGGTTTTACAGACAGGGAACCTGAAACATAAAAGAGTTATTTGACTTCCCTCATGAGTCTGCAGGGTGCCAGTGGCACAGCCTAAATCTCTCAATTCCACTTCAGCTGCAGGTCTTGGAACAGTCTGGCCCCTGCAAGCTCTGACAGTGGTTATTATGCAGCTTTCCAAGGGGATATGTGAGTGGCAAGAAGATTGTTGCTACTGGCATTGTCCTAGCAGCCCTTCCCTGCCAGGAAATGCACACAGAACATTGTCACCATCCTGTTTAACCAGGCTGAGGAGCACCCAAGTCTGAGTATTCAAAGTGTGACCATGGCAGGAGCTGTGTAACGATGTCCTCCCCAGTTCTGCGCTCGCCTCTGTGAGTTCCTGACGAGTGCTGTAACTCTCTGTGCCAAGGTGCTTAGGGTTCTTTCCCACAGCTGCTGGTTTGCCCTTCAGGGGAAACTGTGGGAAAGAGACTGGAAGATTGTTGGCGCTTAAGTGATCTTTGACCATATCTTCATGAGGGAGTGAGGAGGTTTGAAATAGCCATGGTTGGAAAGGGAAGAAGGGGGAGTGGAAGGGGGGGGAGTGGAAGCAGGGGCAGGGGCAGGAGAGGAAGAAAGAAAAAGTGGCCCAACCTTTCTCCCTCAGCTGTGCAAGCCTGCACTGATGGTTTGCATTTGCTAGCTCACAGTACTGGATTTGATCTGGAGGGAGCAAGGAGCAATGACAGAAACTAACTTCAGTGGGGCAGTGGGCACCCACTCCTGGAAAGAGCCCGTGCCATGGCCAGCTTCCAACAGCATGGCCTTTGTGATTTTGATACCTGGCAGGGTAGCTTGGAAATGCAGCAAAATTATGCTCCATATCAGCAACAGAACTTGGAGAGGAACTGAGACTTCCTTCCTTGACAGATCCATGAGATCAAGTATTCTGATCATAAAGCGAAGCGTGAATGCAAGAATAAATAAACCTTTCTTAATCCAATCAACCTGGTTATTCTTGAATCTCATAAAATAACTGCCAGTGGTTGCTTGAGAAGGAATTGCTATAAACATGACTTATAAGGAGGGGACATCCAAACTTTGTGCAACCCAGTGATTGCATTGGCTATTTTCCAGGATCCCCACGGGCTGCTGCTAATTGGCATCAAATTAAGCAGGTTGCAGCCACCCTCATCTTTAGTACAAAGAGAGGGCCCCCGGGAGGCTACAGGTTCCAGCGTGTGGCCTTCTCACATCAAGAAGGAGCACAGCACCCTGGGACGTCGAGTCTCCTCAGGCCCTTTCCCCTTGTTGACAGATCTGGGGAAGCTGCAGGCTGCACTGGACACCTTTACAATGGCTTGACCACCCTCTCTTTCTCAGAAAAAGAGAAAAAAGAATCAAATATGGCTTTGGTTAAGTCCATGTTAATCAGCATTCATGAGGCTTAACAAAAAAACAACAAACATAATTTCCTCCCTCTCTCCTCCACCCAGAAGCAGACTACTGGTAGAAACTGAAGCTGGAAAAAATAGTTGAAAGTCAGCTAAAGTCACCTTGGTAACTGCAGCAATACACTTGCCCAGAACAGGAGACATCAAACCCAACTACAAACAGCTTTAAAGAAACAAAAAGAATGTAATCATCTAAAGAATTAATCTGACAACTGCCCACGTTTACACCTCCCACAAGCTCCCAATCAGAGGGAAATGCGCTTTAATCTCCTCCAACTCCCCTCCAGTTTCAAAAAACACTAGATGTGCAGTCTTTAAACTGGGGCATTTCCGGCATGCTGCTTCCATTTAAATCTGCTGCCTTTCCTAATGCAGCAGCCCTGGCTTTTGCAGAGTTGTTTTTTCTGGACACTCAGAAACATGAATTTTTTTGTGGGGGTTGGACAAAGTATTAAATCTGGCAGAGACAAAGTTTGCAACATTTTTTGTGATAGTCAGCTAGATCTTAGTCATAACAAGTAAAACTCCACTGACTCTTACTGCTGATTTATTTGGTGATGGGGTGGAGGATGCAAAGACTTATGGGTAACTGACAGTCGTAAAACCAGGGATGTTAGTGTTAGAAAGCAAACTTTTTCTACTTTTCTTTTTCTGAGTCTGAAAACTACAAGCTGTGGATGGCAATGTATGTTAGGACATGAGCTTTTTATTTATAACAGCCTAGAGGTCCTGCTGACCCTTCATCTGGGCTATCACCCCTTGGAAGGGTCAGCACAAGGATTTCCAATCCCAAAGAGAGAATTTTAATGAGTCTTTCTTAGTCCCCATGTCATGCAACATTTTTCCAACTCTGAAAGTGATGGCACTGTGACCTCCTGATGTGTTATGTGCAGTCCACAATATACAATTCTTGTTTAGAAAGGTCTGCCTTAGACAGAAGGTTCTTTGGTTTCTGCTATTGGAGTGAGTTTCACCCTTAATTTTAAATACCTGAAATTGTGTGAGCTTCTCTGAAGGGAAACAAGAGACACAGATTATGAGTATTTCGGAAAAATTTTGTCGAAAGGATTAATCCTTTCATGTCATTTGAAGTACTAACTACCATTTTGCTTCACCTTTTTGACAGAAGGGCTGGTTACTTATTAATGTGAAGTCATAATTATTGACAGCCGTAAAGTCATGACAGTTCCGTTTGATAGTTATACATTAGTCAACATCTTCTCTTGAGCATGTAATGACAAACAGCATTTGCTGGTTTTAATAAGACTCAGAAAGCTTTGCCCCTTGCATCCAGAATATTGTCGTCATTCCTATTATTACATTAACAACCGGAGGCTGTTTCCCCTCCGGACTGCAGCCCCATTGTGCTCACAGCTGTACTGGCTAGCATGGTGGAAACCTAAAATCCCACCTTCAGCTCGAAGGGATTTGGGGCCCAGGGATGTGGGGAGCTGTCCTGCAGCTCTCTGTCCTGCTGAAGCACAAACCTTACACCATGGATTGCCTGTGAGGCTGTTCTGGGCTGTCCCCATGCCTGGCACACTTAGGCAATCCAGGTGAGCAGGGCACAGTCTCTTGTCTGTAGCAGTAACATTGCTGTAAAATGCCTGATCCACTCCTCAGTGCCTAAACTCTGGAACTGCATTTAGGAGTGCAGGTTTATGGCTTGCTTGAAAATCGAGCGTTGCTAATGGCTGACCCTTTTGGTAGGGGTTGATAAATGAATGATTGGAAGCTGTAGACCACAGCCTGACTTTCCCACAACTCACTGTGTATATAAGATCTGATAAGGAAGTTGAGACAAAGCTTAGCTTAAGGTCAACTGATCATTAATCAACTGTAACTGCACTTCTCAGGTAATCAGCCTGAAAAATGCTGGCCTGCTCCACTCTTTGAAGACCCCACCTAGAAAGAGCTATAAAATGTTTGCTCAAGTAGATTAAACACAACTTTAAGTGCCACATATAGACTACAAAGCATGTTGTGTCTTTGCTTCAGGGTTAACCCACTAAACTGACACTCTGCTCACTGTCAGTCCATCAGCCCACCCTGTGCATAAGCTGTATCCTGATGTACCATGTCCCTGCTGGATACATTACTATTTTTGTGTGTTGCTAAAGAAGAAAATGGGGTGTGTTTTACAGTTTTTATCTCAGTAGAGAGCTGAGCTGTTCTGGTGTCTTTTTTCTGCATGTCTCTGACCTGGCCATGCAGTGTATTTGCAGGTTGGACCATGAGATATCAGAGTTTAGCTGTTTCAGAGTGGGCAGCTCAGCAGTGTGGGTGAAGGGCTCACCTGGGACTAGGTGACCTGGCAGAAGCAACAGGCTGATCTGCACTGGAATTCACACTGAACTCCACTACTATGTGTGTGGTTGATGGGAGTAATTTTGGGACAGCCCTCAAAGGTAAAACCAAGTAAAGGTGTCATCTAGGTCAGCTCATGAGGGTGAAGCTGATTCTTTACAATCATTTCCAGATGTACACTAAAGACAGTTCAGCTGGGATGGAGGAAGGATCCAGCCTTGTTTTAACAGTGTTGTCAAATGGAGCCACAGCTTGATAGCCTTGTTTGGCTTTTGATCCTTGTTGCACAATGGAGGTACATTACAATATGGAATCTCAGTGCCCTCCTGCTTTCCCTGTCCCTCTCCTCTGGCGATTCTGTACTGTAGAAACTATCTTAACAAAGTCTTAGCTCTATTAAATTCTTGTGGAATGCCAGGTGACAAAAATATAAATTACTTATCAGGCACTTCTGATCAGTCCATGTCATCCATTAAAGTTATAACCCATCCTGTCCTTTATTCTTTGCTCCAGACTGTCAAGTAAGGGATCATGCTGGTGCTCTTTGAACATATAAAGTGTTTATGGTCAAGTATTTTGGGATAGATCATTTTATTATCTAGAGGATTTGGTCTGGCAAAGTTCCTAATCATGTAACAGCATAACCATGTTGTAGCTTCAGAATATGCTGGTCTTGCAGAAATGGAGGAATAAGAAAGAAAAGTTACCGTTGTCCTAAAACAGTCCGACTTACAAGGGAGAAGAATCTGTGAATCTCCTACTGGTCACGTGGAGAGACTGTGTTTTGGCTGTTGCACTTGATGCTGGTAGAACCAGGAGATTCTCAAAGCCTGGTTGAACTGTGCAAAAAAAGGCACAAAGGACTGGACAAGTCTTTCCTGCAGGCCACTGCCTGAAAAATCCTGAGGATAAAGCAAAAGTAGGAGGAAGGACCCACATGGTAATTCTTCTAAACCATTTTAGGGTATTTGGAGTTTTGGAGACTTCAGTTTTGCTGCAGTTCTTTCCACATTTTTTTTTTTTTTTATACTGGGAAGGGATGCACTATGTGTATGCATCAATTCAGATCCTAGGTTGTCAAATCAAGGTGAAGAGCTGCATGCTGGGACTGGTAGTCTGAGTGAGGCTGTATCTCTGCAGGAGTGGTGAAAACTCAGATGTGTATTTGTCTTCATAACAGTTTTTTCCTGTATGCTTCCATATTTGCAATCAAAATAGCACACAGTACTGGAATCCTGAACGTGTGCATTCTGTCTGTTCTCTTAGAAGCCGTAAGGACAGTTTGGAAAGCGAGAGCTCAGCAGCCATCATTCCTCATGAGCTGATCCGCACGAGACAGCTGGAGAGTGTGCACCTGAAATTTAACCAGGAGTCCGGGGCCCTCATCCCCCTCTGTCTAAGGTGAGTGGATCCTCCTCCACAGCCTGTGCTAACGTGCTGCTTTTGCCTTGTGGCATTGTTTCACCATACAGACATGCATGCAATGGGTCTGTAAAGGCCAGAGCTTAGATATCTTGCCAAAACACATTAGAAACAGATGATTCTTTGCATGATTCTGTGCTCATCATGTTAAGATTGTTTCTCATTCTTTTTACGTCCTCCAGTGTCTTTTGAGTGCTGAAGCAGGACAGGGTTAGTGTAGGGGTTTTTTTATTAGTCTAATGCTAGCAACCCTGTGATAAAGAAGGGATGTCTTAACATACTCTGTCAAAGAAATCCCTTATGTTATTCATTCTGACTTATGGACTCAGATAAGTGGTTGTGCAAAACCTGTTTGCAATCAGTTTATGCATACAAGTGTGGGTTTTAGACAAATTATGTCACATGACTGAAGGAGCAACACATTGTGTGCATACTCTACACATTGTCTTTTGAAGGTTCAGTCTGTGCATCACTGCCTTCTAGTTTTCCATAATTTCAGCCAGCATTATTTTTAAAAATCCCTATGCAAATGTTCTAGTCCTTAAGATAAAGATGAACTGTCGTGTCAAGATAAATGATGGTAGGTGATTGAGTTACTTTAGCTTAATGAGTTACATGTTGGTATTATCAGAGTTATCAGCAGCAGGTGCACACTTGCCTGGGCCTGTTGAGAAACCAATGGGGAAGTTAATGCAAACATATTTTATTTTACATCACAAATGTGTGAACAGTCTGTCCTGATCAGTTAGCTCATCTGACCAGCAGTAACTCATCAAGCAACTGTGACTCTGGTAGGCACTAAATATATTACCTGAAGTTTTCCCTCTTGCATGCTAGAAGCCATGCAATGGTGTCACAGATGCACTGAGCCGAAATACCAGAGCCATGATTTTCCCTTGCATTGAATGAAAAAAGGGAAGTAATACTGTAAATGGTCATGTATGTGTGTTTTCTAGGCAGTTGTTTAAGTAATACAGGTGACATTTGTCAAGCACCAGGACAATTGATTACCAGGTATTGTCACAGCAATGAGCCTTCTTAGAAATGTGTTTTCACATTCCCACACGATGTGGAGTCTGGATTCTCTTCTGTAGTTTCCATCTTGCTGGAAAACTGGCAGTCCCCTGACTTTACATACATCAGCACCTCATCATGGGGATAGGCATGAAGTGGGATTTAGATGTGTTCTAGCTCTGTAACAAGGTCCTGAGATTAAGGTGGAAGATGAGGGGTAGCTCCCTGCCTCAGAACGAGGTTTATCACCTGCTTTATGGAGCAAATCATTCTTACATTATTGAAAAATAAATATTTGCTGCCTTCAAAATAGTTTCCCATGCTGATGGCAGAAATAATAGTGATGTATCTCCATTGTTGTGTTGAATGCTGCACATGCTCTCTCAACTCATGCACGTGTGTTTAATTCCCCAGGGGAAGGCTCTTACATGGACGGCACTTTACATATAAAAGTATTACAGGAGATACAGCAATCACATTTGTATCAACAGGAGTAGAAGGAGCCTTTGCTACAGAGGAGCACCCCTATGCAGCCCATGGACCCTGGTTACAAGTGAGAAAGCCTGCCTCCTGTTTTTCCCCTTTCCTCCTTTACTGCGACCTAAAAATTATCTTGCTAAGGGCTTATGTTGTTTAAAAGTGTAACAAACCTGTATTTTCTGCTGCAGCACCTCTCATATATCTTGCACAAGATTTTCAGTAATTATGGTCTCAAAAAATAATGGTGAAATGTTACTATTTATATTAGTGGAACTCAAAATTATAATTGACTGGAAAATTCTGAAATCATTTGTGAATACAGTAGTATCCATTTCCTGAAGTCGGTGAACACTTTACAAGCTGTATTTATTCTTGATTTCTTCCACAAGGGAATTTGGGGAGGCAGAGTGGAATGACCTAAACAAGAATGGAGCTAGGGCAGAAGAGTTAGAAAGCTGTGGGACTGTGATCCTGCAGAGCCAAGATCTTAGTTTGACATCATCCCTAATGGGAGGGCAGCACGGAGAGCAGCACAGAGAGCAATGCCTTTCAGTTTTAGCTCTTTTCTATTGATTCTTTGACAAAAGCTTGTGGTTGCTTGAAGCACCCACACATTTTTGCACCCACATGTTCTTGGTGTCACAGATTTTCCCTGGAAAATCCCCATCTGCTTGGAGTTGAGGGTCAGCCCTAGAGCAGTGATGCACTGATGATCTGACAGTGTAGCACTGTTCTACCCTTGAATTTCTTTATGGTTATAAGCATATTGTGAAAAAGAAAAAAATCTTGAGGGAATGTGTTAATGCAGAAAAGCCAGTTTCTGAGGGACTGTGTGTGCAGTACATCTCTGCCTTCACTGTAACTGTGGCATTCCTGCCTCTCCTTCTGTTTGGAAGACAGGGGTTGTTTCAGCATTGCAGTGTTGCAGTTAGCCTTCCAATGACTTGTTTTCAAGGCATTCTGCAGCCCGCATTTGTATGTCTGGAGGACATCATACCTTGGAATCTATATGACTTGTAAAGGAGCTGATCTCAGCCAGAACCATCTCGTGTAGGGATTTTCAAAAAGGCTGCTTTGATTGTTCTGACTGGAAAGTGCAATGCTCCTGTAATGATTAACAGCAAAGAGTCAGGTTTAAGGGTGGGTCATTTGCTGTCGGTTCCTGTGCTTGCCAACACATGATACACAGGATCTTGTGACTGTGTTAACTCCAAACATGAGTGTTTGTTTGCATTTACATCACATCTTGAAATATATTGATGTGTAGAGTAGTCAGATAACCTCTAAACAGTGAAGAATGGCAATAATTATGCCACCATTCAGACATGTTAACCCTTATGAACCTGGATGTTTTCATGCCTCTTATTTTGGTGCTGAAAAATGTGTAAGATTTTTGGAGTAGGTGTGATGGAAAGGTGAAGAATTGCTGGCTGAGATGGTAGGCAGAAGCAAGTTCCCTTGCTTGTCTCCTACACAAGGCCAATTTATTGGATCTTCTTGTCTGACATAACGAGCTCTGCTGCTGGCCCCTGCCCTGTCCTGTGTTGAGTACAAAGGAGGACAGGCTGAAGGGGGGGAGGAAGGGAGGCTAAAAGCAGCCTGGGACAACAGGAGTAGCACCCAGTTGTGAGATGTGGGAGTGTCTGAGACTCTTGGCTTAGTATGCAATGAAAGACTTGATCTGTGCTCAGCCGTTCCTTGTGGTCTTGGGAGCAGGGGAGGGGGAGGTTCATGTGGCTTTGCTTCACAAGTAAAAGAAGTTGTGGTGCATAAAATTTCCAAGGAGGCGAGCTGTGTTTGGTTTAGTCCATTGCAGCCTAGGCTGGCTGAGTTAGCAAGCCCTGCTAAGCTTTCACAGCAAGGCCCAGAGAGGATTTTCCTCCTCCCTTGCTTGGGACCCCAGGCACAGCAAGGAGCTCCAAGGAGAATTGGTGGCTGAAAGCACATTACTGCAATGCAGGGGCATGTTGCAAAGACAAGTAAATGGAGGAAATGTGGAGAAGAGGAGACATGTCAGACTTTTCGTCCTGTGGACTTTTTCCCCATCTTAGGGTAGAAATAAGAGCCTGAAAAATCCCGGCCTCAACTCTGCAGCAGCCAGACTGACTTCTCTTGAGTCTAAGCTTTGGTGCAGTGAGGGCCCAAACCTGCAGACTAAACACAGTACCTCCTGTTTACATCTTGTGGGCTGGAGTGGAGCGTGTCCAAGGTGGGACAGACTGGAGAGCTGCTGTCTATCAGCCCCCACTGCCCAGGCTGAGCAATGAGCTGAGAGTCACTGGGCTCTGGTGGAGAGTTAGCAGATGACAGGAGTTTGGCAGGTCCCAGCACCATTCCGACCAGGCAGGTGTCCATATCACCACCACAGCTGGTACTCAGCAGGAACCATTTTAGCAGTCTCAGCAGAAAAAGTAAGGAGTCATTAGACCAGAGAGATTGTACGCCCCATTTCTATCAACAGTCTTTCCAGGTCACGTTTGAGGCATGTTAGTAGGGGAAGCCTGTCCTGCTGCTGCCCATGCTCTGGGGATGATTAGATTATTTCATTCTCCAGAGCTGTCAAATTGGCACCTTTCCCAAGTACTTGGATTTTTTTTTTTCATTTAAGTAACATTTAATTAGTTCTAAGAAGCTAAATTCTATTAAAGGTCTAAGCATGTTAGGCTGGTTTATTTCTGAGCTCCTTCCACTGTGTCATGTATTGTTGAATAGGGAAATTGCTTTAACTCAGAAATGTACAAACATATTCAAGAAGTCCTTGTTAACACTAGGCTCCTGTTTATATGCTAGTTACTGTGGCAAAGTCTCTGATGTGTAGCACTTGAATTAACATTACACATGATCAAAAGCTTCTGCGGTTCTTTCTTCCACTCCCCCTTCCTCCAGTGCTGTGACTGCAGAGCCCCCTCATTGCCTCTTAAGCACCTCTCCTCTGCTTTCCAAGGCATAGATGTTCCAGAAGCACAGGGAAAGGCTGTGCAGGAGGTGTCTGGCCCTATGTTGGAGGGTTAAGGATGCTGGTCATGCAGACACACTCCAACACAAACTGCCCCACAGTGACATTCGTACTTGTGGTGGAGCGTCCTTGGTCCAACATCTGAGCTGTGCCAAGTGTGCAATTCATCACAGATTGACCTTGTTTGTCTCTAAAACATTCCCAAAGCAAGGTGAGGTTGTGCGTGTGTTCTCTCTCCCTGCCTTACTTTTGTTCCGACAGATGATAGAGACGCTCTGTTGAAATGTGTTACTGATCAAGCCTGTCCCAATAAAGTTGCCTGAGCCTTTAATACATACTAATATTATCCTGGGGTAGTTTGTGTCAAAGCCTGTCAGCATGCATCATCCTTTGGGAATTACCATCATTAAGTCTCCAGTGATGGGAGTCAGGACATGCTTCTGCAAAGCTCCTCTGCTTTTATGTGGAGCTCTCTGCCCGTCTAGCACAAAGCAGGCTGTTCTCCCCTCCTGCCTTGCTCACCTGGACTGCTTACTCTCCCCAGAGGGGAGAAGGAGGTTTGTTTAACTCTACCTTTAGATAATTTCTGCTCCTGCTGCTTTAGGCAGTCATTGTTCTAGGCAAGAAGATGACATTCAAGTCTTTGATCATGTGCGACATACCTGTTATGCATCAGATACTGCTGCAGACTCTGACATACAAGCAATACAGTGCAGTAAAAACAAACCTATAGTTAAAAAGTCCTTGTTAACTGTAAAATCTAGCACACAGAATGTAAGAAATACCTCTGCATTTTAGCCTTGCCCCTGTTACACAGGTGTATTTCAATGCAATATCTAATTGAAGACCAATACATATTTTTAATAGAGTGTGCTTGCCTCATTCACTGTACAGAGATGCAATGTGTTTGGGGGATGAATCAGGAGCGTGGAATAAAGTAGACTCTTGCCTATAGGACTTCCACTTTGTTTATTTGTTGAAATTGGAAAGTGTGTAATGAAAGAGGCAGATAATTGCAGAAAAATCACAATAGTCTTAGAGTGAAGCCTGTTAAATGTTGTCCTGGAGAACTGGGTCCTGTTCCTGTCTCTACTACTCTTTTCTTTCTCAGTGCTATTCCAGAGTTTTAAGCTAAAGTGTTCTCATCTGGCAAGTGACTTTGTGTTCCTCATTTTCCGGATGCCCAGCTCAAGACCTGAAGTCTGATCTGTGTTCCCAGCAACAAGAGGAGGTCAGGAGGAATTCCCTTGTGCATACCTCTGTGCTCCACAGGACTAAGTGGACTGGAAAACAGGGATCTGCAAGTCTTGAGATGGGCACTCACAAGAAGTAAACATTCAGGTTCAATTCAGGTTTTTCTTCACTCATTTTCCTATGGCTGTTCAGAAGAACATTCTTCCAGTCAACCTGTGAAGAATGCAATGAATTCAGTGCTTGCCAGGCATTCCAGCTCCACAGATGAACACCAGAAGCAATTTCAGGAAGAGATTAAAATTTGTTCTTTCAGCTCAGGAGAGAGAAAGGATTTCTTTGGGGCAAGGGTTCAGCCTGGGAGCTGTGGTCAAAGACCCATGTTCAGCTTCCTGCTCTTGCAGGTTTTCTCTGTGACTTTTAAGTCTCTACTTCTTTGAGCCTTCATCCCCCATCTGCTGTATGGAGGGGAGCATTTCCCTGCCTTGCAGAAATGTGAGGCCAAGCACGTCAGAGGTTGAGAGAGTGGTGGACAGTAAGATTAGGTACTTCCAGTATTATCCATGCTGGCAGTAGTTGGATGGAGCATACTAAATAAAAGGGAAGAGAGTAGAAGAGAATGGGGAAGCAAGTTGAATGATAATGAAAAGAAATTATGAGTAATGCTGCATTCAGTGAGCAGAACCATCCTGAGGACTGAGCAGGGCAGAGGTCTTGCTGGAGAAAAACTGCAGGTGATCCTGTGATTACAGATTCATTTTGTGAGGCAGACGTGCTGGGGCCAAATTAGCATGGCAGAGTTTCTGTGCAGCAATTTCCAAAGTTTTGTATGCTCAATGTCACTCGTCTCTGAGTGCAGAGGGTTTTTCCAGGTAATTTACTTGAGTTTGGGACTAATCCTGTTAGGCAGGTGGAGGCTATGGATCATTGGCACTTGGCATCCCCTGATTCTCAGCACAATGGGAGTGTCCCTGTGTGAGCTGAAGAGCTCACAGCAGTGGTGGGGTGTTATCCTCTGGCATCTGGCACTGCTGGGGGGCCCCTCTTTGCTTGCCTCCCATGCCAGTAGGTTCCCAGTGTCCATGTGACAGCATGTGGATGTTAAGGCTGTGGAAATGGAGTTCTCCAGTCTCCTTGCCCTTTATTGTCCCCAGCTTTGGCATCTGATCTTCCCTGCATCCTGTTTTTCTGTGTCTCCGTCTTCCCCTCATCCTGGCCCGTCTCTGGTTTCCTTTCCTCCCCTTCATTCAAGATGGAAAATTCCTTCTCCTCCTCCTCCACATGGTCTGATTTCCAGCAGAAACACTGAGAATGCTGTAGAGTTTCCCTGCCATTAGTCCTGATGTGCCTGGTGACATAGCAATCCCTCAACTCTCAGAGGAGTGATCAGAAAAAAATCACTCCTTAGCTACCTCTTCCCTATTTTGGGGCAGAGCTGCCTCGGGCTGGGATGTGCTCAATGAAGAAGAACTCTTCATTTCTCATAAAGGCTATGGGCAAACAGTATTTTCAGAGACTTCTGACTTAGCAAAGCATGATCAGGAGAAAGACTTTCCCTTGTCCTCCAGAGTACTCGTTCGCTAATCTTCATCACCCTCTTTGTAAGGGGTGGTTCTTATGTCAACAAAATTATCATATGAATTTGCTAGTATTGTCAAAATACACTTTTTCCAAAATACCTCTCTTGATTCCTTTTTCCCTAAAAACCTTTAGAAAAAAATCAAAAACAAGGCATCCAGCATGGAAAAATAAGTTGAGGCTCAGGACAGCAAGGTCAAACCTTTCATAGAAAATGTTAAATGTGCTTGTAGGCAGGATAGGTACATGGAAGCCGTGGGAAGCATCCAGCATGCAGGAGCTATCAACATGTGCTATCTATGCTGGCAGTCACAGCAGAGGGGGGATTACTGTGAGCAGGGTCATGGGGGACGATCCATTCTTTTGGTTTGGCAACCTAAGTGAAAAATCTGGGAAAGAAGATCAGACTGAGCCCAATCTTTGAATATTTTCAGTTTTTCTCACTGAAACAAAAGCCTTAAAGAGACCAAAAGCTGAAATAAAATCCTTTTATGTTGAATGAAACCAGAAATAAGAAATAAGAAAGTTTTCTTCAATAAAAACAGGAAAAAAACCCTGGTTTTGCAGAATAGGGCTGGAGGTGTTAGAAGTTTGCCTTCTCTAATCAATATTTAAGGGATATAATGCTCACAAAGCATATGAGAAACTTATACTTTTTTCTTTAATTTGAACCTCTGTTTCTACTTCTTTGCTTTATGGGCACCACAGCTATAGGGTATTTTGGTTCTTCCTCAGCTCTTCCAATTGGAGTTGTTCCACATCATATAAAACACTGAATTAGTCACAGAGACAGCGTACACAAGAGAATGACTTTGTTCCGGTAGAGTCAGGACATTCCCCTGGAAATGAACACATCTGGTTCTTCTCTCTGCTAGACCACGTGTTAAATAATTTATGCACACTGGCATAATGGCAGCAACAGAGGTTCAAAGCAACATGTGAAAGAGCTACTCTGATGCTCAAGATGCTCACATGTAAGTGGTAGCCATGGGTCATGTCCTCTCTTGAAGACATAGGATTGATTTTTGGTCTCCCCATACTTGAATAGATGTGTTATTCCTAGCATGGTGAGTTTTAGGACAACACCCACAAGCTGGTTTGAGTTGTGTACAACTACAGCCTGCTCTTCTCCAAAGCAGTTTTATGTGTCTACTCATTAAATTATTTTTCAGAATGTTTTGAATGGCTTCCCCCAAATTCTTGAGCAGGTCTTAGAAATCTAAGCTAGCAGTTTTCCAGTAAGTTTATTATGTGCCCCAAACACTCCCCAAAGTCTTGCTGCATTATCCCGTTGTGTTCTTCTCCCTCACAGCTGACTGAGACACTGGGAGACATTTCATCTAGGGTAGAAATTTACCGTTAGAACATGATGATCCTCCCCGTGTCAACTCTCCTGCAGCATGTTCTCTAGTACTTTGTCCAGGCTAGTTTTGGATGAGTCAGGTTCTTTCACCCTCCTTAATCAGACTGACTGTCTATCCTGCCACCTAATGCCCCTCCCTTGCCATTCAAACTACATTTTGGCTACTTTGTGTAGGTTGTCTTCCACCCACTTAGTGCATTCCTTGAAATGCCTGTTCTTCCTTTGCTTTTTCTCTCTGAAAGACTTGGATGTGACTGTTGTCTTGGCTCCCTTGCCAGCCCTTTCCGTGGCTGAGCCAAATTTTATGTATTGACTCAAAGGAACCTTGTCTGCACGATGGATCTCATCAGTCTGGGCTCTAAGGAGCTCAGGTCCTTGGGATCAACCTTGTAACTGAGAATGTCATTAAAAGATCCCACAAGGTCAAAATCTTTCAGTGTCATCCTATACTTCCTCTTCTGGGATTGTAACATCATGGTGTGAAGCAATAAGGTCCCTGAGGCATCTGTGAGTTGATGTTTCTCTTTTACAAGGGGGGTTGTGAATCTCCTGGAAGAGCAGCAGTGGAATTTCCCATCAGAGGTGTTTGTTGCAATACTGGTACCTTTGAGGCTGTAGTGAGAGCTGTGATGGATTCAGGCAGCAAGGTGGCCTTTTCAGACAGTGTCAGGGCTGGCCTGACCTAGCACAAGGTGACAAGACCTCTGCCCTGAACCACTTGCAGTGCGAGCAAAGCAGTGCAAAGAAGCAAGGAGAGAGCAGAGAGGTGAGCTGGGGGGTGCCTGTGGCACAACACAGTCCCCGCATCAGGGGGTTTTATTTGTGGAAATTTCAGTAGGAAAGGCTGACACAGTTTAACTTAACTTTTTGCTGTGCTGACAGCAAGAATTAAGCTGAAACATTTTCAGGGCAAAGGACTCATAAAAGTTGCTGGATATTTGCAGATGTAACAGATGATTTGGCTTAGGATACAACTGCTCCACCTGTTCAGGCACCCAGTGGATGAACAGTTTCTTACAAGGGTTGGTGTGGTTTACATAGGGGTTTATTGCAATGTGTCCTATCCTTCTCTGGCTGGACATACAGGCCAGCTCTGTACTAAGTCCAGAGCTATTAAAACATGGTTTCCTTTCTTTGACAAACCTGCTAGAAAAGCAACTTGCAGTGTTTAATGCAAACAGAGCACTAGGGCAAGGTGTGTGATTGTTTGGTTTTTTCCTAGGCAGGCAAGAAAATTGAGTATTATCAGTGAAAGCCTCTGCTTCAGTGTAGCTGGGCCATTTGCTTGTGTCTTGCCCTGGGCAAAGCATGTTTCCTTAAGTTGGGCAGAGGTGCAGCTTGATTCCTATTTCAGCCTCTGAGAGTCTTCCTTGATCAAAATGTTGCCAGCTGTGCTAGGCATTCAACATTGGTGTGACCTCTGTTCCCAGTAGCCCTTCCTGAGCTGAGAATTTTAATCCCTCATGGCAGTGTTGAACCCTGTAGTGAGAGATGGGGTGGTACCTGTAAGCTGACTATAAAGTCTTTAATATTTTACTAAGCACCAGCTGCTTTCAAAGTCAGCGGAACTCATCTGGAGGCCCATGATCTTGTGTACACTTATAGATTTCATCCATTTTCATATACCTGCAGCTGAGTACCTGTAACAAGTCATGATACAGATTTCTCAGCCAGATGTGGGTATGAAAGTTCCAAGACAGAAAGCTTTAACACAAACTCCTTCAGGTGACCTGTAGGTGAGCCCTGTGGATAAGAAGTAGATTTCAGCAAGCTCAGGTGAGACTTGCCACGAGAGGGAGACAGCATGTGTTCCCTGAGCTCATGCACCTGAATGAGACAGCCTAGCCTGGTGTTCTGAACATGTCTGGACACTTGCAGCTGTTAGTGAAGTGGTGAGAACCCAAACCTTGTACCTTAGTTGTGCAGTAGGTACCTGTGATAGAAAACAGGGACTTATCTTCTGGCTAGTTGTCATCTTCCAAGCATCTGTAGCATGACTCAGTGCCACAAAACACAGAGCAAAATGGAATCCAGATCTGCTGGCAATGATTTAGCATGTGTCCAGGCCTCTCTAGGTCAGGTCCAGGAGATCCTGGTGCGAGCAGGACTGTGCAGTACCCAAGGTGTTGTTTCAGATACCCACAGCTGGTTGGCAGGGCCATTCACTGTTCATACTGCAAACAGCCATTGCACAGGCTGAGCTGCACCTGTGACCAGCTTCAGCAGGCTGGGTGTTTGCACAGGGCTGTGAAAACACAGTGCTGTGAGACTGGGCTGCTCTGGCCCCCAGGACACCTGCTCAGGACTGCTCCTTTGCTTCCTCAGCACCAGCCAAGAGATTTCATGGGAGAAGAGGCTTGTTCAGTGCACATGGGATGGCTTCGTTTGCCCTCCAGATTGTGTCAGCTTTTCCCATGGTTGCAGCACAACAGTGGGGCTCTGTTTTCCTTTGGGAAGGGAATAAGCTGCTTCATCATTGTGATCTCTGTGTAGTGTCCTGTTGATAAGATCAGTCAACAGCATCAGAGGAAAACTCCGATTCAGTTCTGAAGTATAAAGTGAGGGAGGCCTATTTGTTTAATTTGAGCTTCTAAGGTTTAAATCCCAGAGGAAATTAAATTAGGTGCCTAGAGCAATGGCAGTCTGTCATGTTTATTTGCTGGGAATGTCACCTTTAATATCATGCACGTACAACGTGTGTGTGTGTTAATGTAATGGGGTATCATACTGTGCAGGAGCAGGCATGCTACAAGGACTGGAAATGTGAAATGTTGTGAGTGAGGGGTGCTGAGATAGGATTGGATTTATTTTCAGCCTTCTCCATAAGACTCACTCACCAGCACGAAGGTGGTTTAGCTGATTGCAGGTGGGGATGACAGGCTGATCTATGTATGAGCACAGGCATTAGTGCTCTTGGGCCATTTTGATTAGGCTACTTCTAACAGGAGAAATCTTGTCTAGACGCGAATCCAGGATGACAATACTTCTTGCTTCCAAGCCCTCTTAAGCAGTTGGTGTCCTGCTGGCACATGCCTTCCCCCTGCATGCTCAGGAGAACCTCAAGAGTGCCAGTTTCCTGTGTTATGGGACATGGCTGCTTGTACATTTGGTTACACCTGCACTTTGGAGTCTCCCTTCTTCTCCAGGAAGGAAGGCAGGTCTCCCTAGCAGTGTAGGGTAGTAGGATTTGGGGTGGGTTTTTTTCTGACTTGGACTGTTAAGGACAGGCTCTGAGACACACACTGTGTGTGTGAATGTCACTGCAGCAATTTGTCATTGCAGGCTGTGACACCTGCCCTCCACCAAGTTAACTGTGCCTCACAGGAGGTGCTGTGATCCTTCCTCACGTGCTGCAAAGAGCAGGCTGCCATTGCTTTG
Source organism: Leptocoma aspasia (assembly GCA_013399835.1). Classification (NCBI taxonomy): domain Eukaryota; kingdom Metazoa; phylum Chordata; class Aves; order Passeriformes; family Nectariniidae; genus Leptocoma; species Leptocoma aspasia. Next base: position 705,119 of record VXAX01000174.1, on the reverse strand, counting down.
AGCCCCCAAATGCAGCTGAGCTGAGCTGTGGTCTCCTGTCTCGCTCCACTTGTCAGACCTTTCAGGGAGCCAATTCAGCTCAGTGCCTCAGTGGAATTTGTGGGTTTTTTTCAGCTGGATTACCAAAATTCACTGAGAGAGGGCAGTGAGCTGTAGACAAGCTCAGCCATCTTAAGGCATCGCATGCCAGTTTCAGTGCTAGGCACCGTGCTCCACGTAGGTTCGTCCCTAGCCAAGACCTGACCTGTCCTCTCCTTCATTCTCTCCACCCTTTGCTGTTTACCCCTGCATACCCTGTCTTGTCTTCCTACAGCCTCAGAGCAGATGGCTGCCTTGCACACGTGGCTCCCATTTCTCTCCTGCCTGTGGCACCTTGGGAGTGCCCAGGGGTCTTCCTGCTGCGCTTGTCTTCTAGTCTCCCTGCCAAAGCTGCAGCTCCTCATTCCTGCTCTCTCACCCGTCCCAACCTCTGGCATTTTTGCTCATCCGTGGATGGCTGAATATTCATTTCCTCCTGGTCTGATTGCTGTGAATACCAATTCCTCCTCCTTTTTCCGGCTGTTCTGTAGATTTTGATGTCTGCCAAATTGTTTTCATTCCCTCACCCCACTGCAGACAGCACCTCCGCAGAAAGCGATCCTCTCGGTGCAGAGCCCCAGCTCCCCACCCAGCCCTTCCTCCTGAGCTGAGTGATCAGGTTGCCCTCCTGCCTCCAACAGGGACAGACTTCCCTCTCCTCCTGCAAACAGTCAGCAAATGAATGTCTCCAGTTCAAGAGGCAGAAGAGTTGCAGGCCCCTGCAAGGAGACTGCAGCAGTTTGCAGCGGCACTGCGTGTTTCAGTGCAACGTTCCTCAGCTTGCCAGTCTGCAGATTGGTGCCAGGTTGCAGAGTCCTGTCCAAAGCAGCAAGCTGCTGGCTCCAAGAAACAGAAAAAACCAGAGTTTTTTCAGGCTTGAGGTATGATCAGAAAGGCCTGGTAAAGGTGCCTGCATGCAAGCTGAGCAGCTTGGTCATAAACCCTGGCCTGAAGCCTGCTGCAGGTTGAAGCTAAGTGAAGAGGGGAATGTAGCGGAGAGGGGAGGTTGTGGTTCCGTCATCCCCCAGGAAATCTGTGTGTAGTAGCAGTGGTGTGGCAATGTTGAGGGGAGAGGACTGCACACATCTTGTATTTGGATTTAGTGGTTTTTGGATCTCTTGTCTTGCCCAACAAAAGAAGAAAGGGAGACCAGAGTCTTCCCTTTCTCTTTCTGTCCAATAGTCCTGCTTATGTGTTGCCAAAATGGAGCCCAGAGGCTTCCACTTGCCCATGGCATCCTGGCAGTCACTCGCTCTTCAGTGGTGTTACTGGCCCTAAGCAGCCAGTGGGCACAGGAGATGGGCTTCCAAAGGGCAGTGGGACAGCCTGGCAGCCCCTCTTCCAGATGTGAGGTGGAGAGCAGTGTAACTGGCCACTTAGCTCCACCACTGGTGCTAGAACAGTCCCTTCTCTGGAGCATAGGGTTCATGGCTGGGAAGAACAGGGAGAGGAAGGATGAGAAAGGAGGCATGGGAATGGTGGGCTCTTCTGGATGGAAAGTAATGCCAGAGAGGAGGAAAGGGTGGACCAGGGGAAGGAAAGGAGGAGCAGGGGGAAAGAAACAAACCTGTAGGCTAAAATGGAAATAATAATCCACTGGATGCTGCTGCAACCTAACTCCCAGGAATGCTGTTCCAAGGCCCCCTCACTGCGTGGGGATGTTTGCCTGGTCCTGCACTGCCGTCTCTGCTCCTGTGCCAAACCAGCTGTCCTGCCTGGAGCTCTGGCCTTTGCGGCTGTTGTGAAGAGGGCAGGATGTGTTTGCTTTTGCCTATCACATATTTTTTTAAAAAGGGTGGGAGTTCCTCTGCTTGAATTCCCGGGGCTGATTTCCCCCGTGATGTCTCTGGTTTCTGTGACTTGGGGGACTCCATGGAGCTGGGGTCATGGTCCTCGTGCAGGACTTTTGACTTGACAGCAGCTGTTTTCTTGGACTGCTTCATGCTTGCCAGCCTGGCTCTGAGAGGAGCCAAAAGCTTTCCCAGCACAGGCACGCAGGATGGGCATGTGCCATCACAGCATGGGGGTGCCTTGCATGAGCACCTCTGGGAGCACTTCCCATACCCAGCATCTGGTTCATGTGAACAATGTGCTGTACTGGGGTCAGGTCTTTCCTCATGCCCAGAGCACCAGCTCTGTATGGGTCTCTGGCTCTTCCTATGCTGCTATTTCCTGATTAAACTGTGAGCTTGACTTCAATGGATCAGATGAAAGTGGCTGTCTCCCACTGTCTCTCCAACAGTTGTTATGTTGACTCTTTTTCCTCCTTCCCCACTCTTTCTGTCTAAAGCTGAGCCTCTAATTTTAGACTGAGGAAGATAATTGAGGGTCAAAAAAGATTGCTGTATAATTTCAACATTTTTTTCAGTGGTTGGGGTGGAAGACAAAGTTAGGAGCTCCTCGCCCTCAAACCTTTGTATTGCGGTAAAGAAGGACATAGGGGAAGGAGTGAGTTGGTACAGTCTGCTCCATGCAGAAGTCATGCTGTTCCTTGCAATTAGCTCAAACTAAGAGTGTAAAGGCATAAAAAACTGTATTTCCTTTGCAGATCCTATTGACCGAAGAGTTCGTAGAGAGAATGCTGGAAGATTTAGAAGATCTGAATTCTCCAGAGGAAGTAAGGCTGCATCATTCCTGTATCTTCCATGTACTGTCCCAGAGAGCTCAGCCTATCCTGCAGCTTGTCTTTGATCCTCCCCTCAGCCTGCAGGCTGCAGCCCTGCCCCATCCATAGATTTAAGGCCATGCTAAGCCTTCACATCTGCTGTGAACTACTGAGGCACTGAGAGAAGGGATTGCAAGAAATACAAGGTAGAGATAGGTATTAAGGGAAACTCTGCATTTTGATTTCCATCAGCATCTTTCCCAGCATGGTTTCTGAGCACGCCAAATGAAAGCAGTGCAGCCTCTGGGGCAGGTGGCAGGGTTTCCTCCATGCCATGCATAGATATTGTCCTCACCAGCAGCTCCTAGCACATCACCTTCCCTGCTTTCAGAAAGGCTGAAAGTGGTGGCAGCACATATACTTTTGAACAATCTGTTGTATGGGCCTCCTTTAGTGGGTTTGGTAAGCAGGCACGGCTGTTTCACATCTGCTGCTTGGCCTTCACCTGCTGGCCCTGCACGGTGTGTGAAGGACCATCACCAGTCTGGAAGCATTACAGCAACAGCCAGGGGGGCTTTATAAAGCTGGTACTAAACTTCTCACTGCCATGTGATCTCTTCCTGGGGAACATTTAACACCCCGTCTCCTATGCATGCCATATAAATATTCTGCTTGACTTCAAAGATCAGTGGCAGAAATTACATGTAATATTTTTAATCCCATTTTTTACAGCTCCCTGCAGACTCTAAAGAAACTTTCCTTGGCTTGTAGAGCAGCCCTCCCATCCCTTGCTCTGCTCCCCTCCCCCCAGGAAAATCTCAGGGCTCTAATTGTTTAATCCAGAGTTGACTTAATGCCAGGGTGTTCCTCGCTGTCTGAGTGAGGGGAGCATGCTGCTGGCTGTGCAGTGACTTTCAGGCCAGCTTTTATCCAGTTAAACCTAATCCAAAGCTCATTTTTGCTAGTGACATGGAAGCCCAGGAGCACTTTGGTTTGAAGGCCCTTTAGTGAAGGCTTGGGACAGCTCATGTTCCTCACTGTCTGTTGAGGCAAAGAGCATGGCAGCTCCTGGCACAGCGATGGGGTGTTTGGTTCCCACTCACTGTGACTTTGCTGAATTAAAAAGTGAAAAACAAACAAATGCAAAGGATGACTTCTCCAAGAGGATTGCTTTGGAACCACTGCTGTTTATAAAAAGGAAAATACTTGAGATGAAATGTGATCTTTCAGCATCCAGATTCCTCCAAGGATTTGTAACTTGCAGGATCCGGGTTGGGCCAATTGAAAGCATTCCTCAGCAGCCCTGACTGTTCTGATGATGTTCATGTGGTAGAATGAAGCACTGTGAGGAGTCTTTCCTTTGCTGTATAAAGAGCCACCTGTGTTAAGTGAAATTAGGTGAAATAATCTGTCTGAGTATCTCTATGTGTTTTTCACATGTCCTAGACAGCGACTCAGAATTCCCTGGGCTGTGCAGGGCCAGTGGATTACATGGTGCAAGCTATACACAGGGCTTGAGTTTATACAAAAACTTAAATAGGACTTGAGCTGTTTGTTTCCTAGAGGATAATGAACAGGAGTTTGTGGTAGCCTCTGTCCTGAAGAATCCTCCAGCTGTGCCCCCAGATCATGGATCAGACAATGAACCACCAGCATATTAAGGTCCATGGATACCAACTGCAGGTTACCCTCATGGGCAGCTGCAAATGGAGCAAGGCCAGGAGCAAATTCATGTTAGAGACAGCCTTGCTTTGGAGCAGGCAGCTGGAGGGGATCCCCTTTGGCAGGAATCTCACACTGAGCCTGTGTTGGTATCCACCAGAAACAGGGTGTTTACAGGAAGAAAGACGAGTAATTGGGTAAAGACTGGTGATTTCCAGGTCACTGTCCCCTTGTACCAGCTCTCTTATTCAAACAGCCCCTGGGAAGCCTATGGTGCTGCTGGCCTGGGTCTGAGGACTCTCCTAGGAGAGGACCACTGTATCCATAACCATTCTGAATTAGCCACCTCCAGGGCAGGTTGTCACTGGTCATGTTGTGTCCCCATGAGATTGCTCCCTGGAAGTCCCATCAGGATGTCAGGGAGTACGGCAGAGCAAGGCAGTACAACACTGGGTGCAGTACAGTTTTGAAAACAAAATGAGCCTACAAACAGGCTTCCAGAGCTATCCCCCATGTGTTTTGGGTCCTCAGGTTGGCCACTGGGATTGCATGAAATGCCTGTACAGAACTGGTTGCCATTCAGCTGTGGATGGGGCAGATTTGTAGCCTAAGAAATTCCACCCCACACCTTCACCCCCACCCCAGAGCTGTGTTTGAGAGACCTGTGTGAATGCTTGGGCACTGCTCATGTGGTTGTGAGAAGGGTTGGTGGTAAGGCTCCTTGCAGCTCTGTCCCTGCATGGTTGTGTTTGGGTTGATGTTGGGGTGACTTCCTAGCCTCAGGAGGGGCATCAGGATGGGACCGGTGGACTTACCTTGTTTGGGAAACATTGGCCACAGACAGTGCTGTGTAAACCAGACTGGGGCAAAAAATCTCCCTTCTCTGTGCTTCAACCAGTGTTTGCAAAACAGCCTGAGCAGCTGAGTGCCTGTGTGAGCACAAGGCATTGTATGGCTCTGTGAGGCCTTTGTGCCAGAGGTGGGAAGGACTGCAGCAGGAATGCTGTGCAGGCACATTGGCTCTCCCCAGCCAGGGCAGCACAGTTTGCCTGTCACCAGGGAGCTCTGATGGCTCACCTACATTCCACCCTGAATAAGCAGCAGTTTGAAAGCTGCCCTAAGACTCCCTTTAAAGCAAATGTGGGCTCTGGCGGTTGGGCTGGGTAAAAGAAGAGGGACATGGTTAGAGATAGGATGGAAGACACTTCTGCTGCAAATCTTCTGAGAGGTTGGGAAGGGGAAATTGTGATGGGGGTAGAAACCTTCCAAAATTCATCTGATTAAATAAACAGCGCTTGGGCTGAAAGCTCAGAACTTTACTTTGGCAGCTAAGAGGCCACATTATCTAATGTCCACTGCTGTCCAAAACATACTGATGGGGAAATGTTTTCTTAGTGGCCTCTTGTTTTAAAAAATAATAATAACATGGGGCTGCCGGCCTTTGCAACAATTTTGTTTTTTCTGTGCAGATTGCAGTGATATGCATTAACTGGTTCTCTTTACTGTCTTACAGTTTAAACTTCCAAAGGAGTACAGCTGGCCTGAAAAGAAACTGAAAGTTTCCATCTTGCCAGATGCCGTGTTCGACAACCCACTGCATTAGAGCTGAATTACACTATTCTAACAACTGGGAGAGCCAAGTTACTGTCCATTACCCAGTGACTCACAGGATAATTAATGCAGTAAAAACTCTGCCTGCAAATAAAAAGAGTTTGCTGCACAACCACTGCAAACAGAAGAGGAGCTACTCAGCACCAGCCCAGATCGAACTGAGCCCTTTCCTTTATCCTTCCCAAGGCTGAACTCTCTGGGAGCAGCCTGAGTATGTGTGAGTGCGAGTGAGAAATATTTAACTATGAAAATTAGTAGTAAGAATCCTTTCTCTCTCCTAGCTGCAGAACTCCCCTCTGCCTTAGCCCAGGGTGTAGACGCTCTGCACGCCTGTATTTACACATACATTTCTGCCAGGTGCGAGCCTATAATCCATGGATTAAATGTTCTTTACGTGACTCTGGAGTCCTTTTGTTAGCCAAACTTTTACTGACTGCAGAACTGTTCTTCCATGTGCTTTTTTTTTTTCTTTTTAGAAACTGAATGGTATTTCCCCTGTTTAAAGGAGGCCAAAAGCTCACATGCTTGAAGCTGAACAGATTTAAAGATGAACTTTCTAGTTCAGTCAAGAAAAACAAATCCAGATCCTCCCTGCCCTCAAATTAGGCATGTTTTAAGTGTTGGTCTTGGTGCTATTAGCTATGGTATCACTGCAAACAGAGGCAACTTTATTCTCGTGCATCCTGTCCTTGTGCCTGAACCCCAGGGAAGGTCGCAACCTCTGGTTTTGCACAAGCAGGAGGAAGAAAGCTACCGGGGCGGGGGAGATCTCCTGTTTACAGTGTGTTTATCTTTAAAGAGATACTGTCAAGTATTTTTTCCTTGCTATTGTACAGAATTTGAGAAGCTAGAAAGGATCATTTGTTCACAGGGGCAACTTCAGCAGCTCTGCAGGATCAGGGGGCTGCTTGAAAGCATATGAAGTGGAGATCTCTGCTGCCCTGGCACAGCAGAAAGGAGACTCAGCCTCAATGAAGCCAACTATTCTCCCTGTTCCAGCAGGGTTATGCCCTAGTGCAGCTCCATTTTCCCCTCTAGCCTTGCTAGAGGTGGAAAGTGGTGGCTCTTGTTGCTGACCTTCCTCCTTTCAGATGGGTTTGAACTGTAAAGCATCAAAACCAGTTTGAAAAGACGCTCTCTCTAGATCCCTGTGACTTCCTCCTTGGAGCAAAATGTGTGCAGAGGAGCTGGTCTCTGCAGTGCCAGGTTGTGTCTCTGCATCAGCTGCTGGCCCTGTGGATACCTGCAGCAAAGCAGGCTTTACCCCCTGCTGCTGCTGCTGCTGCTGCAGGGTGTTTCTGATGCATATTCCCCAGCCTTCCTCTGCCCATTGTCTTTTGGTGACAACTCTTCACTCCTTGTCAGGGGAGGTGCAGCTTTCCTTCCACCCCTTTCTGCCTACAAGATAACCGGTGGTTTATGCACAGTTGCTGTGTGATCCTAATACAAGTATAACAAAAGCTTTTAACACTTAACTCCCCTGATCAAACAGCAAAGTCCAGGAGGCCTCACACTACCCTGGGGTTGGTTTTCTGTTTGTTTTCTGATTTAATTTCTTCCCAGCACAGTCAGCTTTGATGTTTTCTGCATATATTTGAGGCTGGTTAATGTTGGTCAAGAAGCAGAGCTAGGAGCCACAAAGCTTTCCTTGGACTTGCTACAGAATTCCTCTGTGGCCTCAGGCAAGTCACTCAATGTCTCTCTGTGCAGAGAGGGTGGCTATTGACTAGAGGGCTGTAGGACCTACCGAAGCATGCCAGGGTTTGCAGGGGAGGGCGTGCTTTGTGTACAAAGTACTATTTGTATTATTATAATTGTTTTTATATTATAATTTAAGGCAGGCCAAATGCAGGGTCCAACACTGCTCTGCAGAACCTTCCTTTCTGCAAAGCTATGAAAGCAATTTACATGTAAATGAGTTTGTCATTTTGTCTGAACTCAGAGGATCATCTTAAAATCCTGCTGTGAAAGAACAAACTTTCAGATATCTGCATGTGCCAGGCAGAGTGATTTCTGTGCTGTGGCAGGCTGCATTCATCCATGGGATCTCTTAGCCAGTTTTCATTGTCCTGGTTAGCACTAAGCATCCCTCCTGCACTGTAGATGTATGTGCAAGGGACAGAGTGGGTGAGAAAGTGGCATGAAAACCTACCAGTCCAGCTTCAAAAACGATGTGCCCAAGTGTCCCACCACAAGATAATGGGCAAACAGATAAAAGTGGGGAAAAGGCAAGGGCAGCAACTACAATTTTGTCCCAAAGCCATCCAAGAGTAGGCCATGGATGCTCTTGTACAAGCTTGCTGGGGGTGCCGCAGCAGAGCTGGCCTGTTGCCACGATTCTGGCTGTTCTTCCTTGTTTCCAGATGCTAGTTCTCATTAAAAGGAGCTTAAAATCCACATCTTGGTAGAGAAGGGACATTTAGAAGGTCAATTGTTGCTATTCCTGCAGAGATCAGCAAGGGGCAGAGAGAAGTCCATCAGACCCTCTCTGGGCTCTGACACACATCTGGAAAGCTTGGGACCTCCTGCCCTATGAGCTCTTTGAGCCTTCACGGCAGGGATCTGCTGCTGGATGCAGGGAAAGCACCTCCTCCAAGCTGCCTTGTGCTCCAGTTCTGCCTTTCTCATGCAAGTGCTTTCCTCTCTGTATTTACTCTCATCAGACGCTCTGGGCTGGGTTTCCATTGACTTCAGAGGGAGCACGCTGAACGCATGTGATAATCCACCCAGTATCCTTGTGTGTGTGTGTGTATTTTTGTTCCATGTCATGTATTTATATATAGTTCTGTGTATTTGAGTTATGAACAGGTGGCATGCCAGAAATCTCTATTTCTGAGACACTTTCTCACAGATCTTTGCTGGTAGCCAGATAACAATTGAGGGGGGAAGGCTTGAAGGGAAGGAAGTGAAATCTTCCTATTTAGGTAAGGGGGGAAATATTAGACAAATAATTGTTAAAATAGAATTCTGTGTCTTATTGTTAGAGCAACTGTGAGAACCTGGTGAAAGTCAGCCCTTAAACTCCCTGGTCATGTGGCTGCCTCTCAGCAACTTATCTAAGAGTAAGAAAGTTGCAGTTACTCAGTATCCTGAAGAGCTGGGCAGCCACAGGACATCGCCTCCTGATTCACATCAAGTTTGCAACCGTGCCAAAGGCTTACTCATTGGCAAGTAAATGAGATGTAAAGTTCGGATATTTTCATCTTGGGGCAAGAGGACATGTCTGTGTGTGAATGAAATGGAAAACAAACCTTTGTATTTTAGTGAGCAAGTAGTTTGAAAGAGGGAAGTCATCAGTGTTAATAAATACCACAGTTTTTCTAGCCCAAATCTGATGAGATAGGTAGGACCACTGGTGCTGATTTTTTCTAGATGGTGTAGAAGGCCTGAAGCAGGTTTGTATGGAACCAAAACCTGTGGGGCTTGTGTTGGCTAAAGACAGTGACCTGAATAGAAATTAAAGCAGTTTAGAAGCAGTGCATACAGGATTTCTCTCTCCTGAAGAAATCTGGCAATGCAGGTCAATTCAGATATTTGGAAAGATGAAGAGCCTTGAAAATCAAACATGTGACAGCAATTCTGAAACAGGAGAAGTCTTAAAAGCCAGGGCTACTCTCTCTCTCTCAATTTCTGATTAAAAACAGGACAAGGAATGTATAATTTCAGTATTAAAGTATGTAGGGCGTGATCTGAGCAGAGCAGTCAGTCTTGTAGCTGCTGTGACCATATTTTCAGTGGCTTAGATAGATGGTGCCTGCTGTGTCTAATTCTTTGAGGATGGTGTATATTGGTTTTACTGTATGTGGAATTGCCAACAGTGATTTGAAATTATATTCTGAAGCTCTTGACTTTAAATATTCAGTTGCTCTTGGATGGCTTTTGAAATTACACCATTAGGTCATCAAATAGTCTTGGGAGAAGTGAGGGTTGTGTTGTTTTTCATCTGGGACCAGTAGAATTTTTTTTTTAAAAACCCAAAAGACTTGAAAGCAATGCTTGGCTCTTCCCTCCTCCTAGGTTGGCATCCAGAGTCCATGTCCTGCTTTTCCAGCTTGTACCTGGCCAGGGCAAGTCAGCATCACATCAGGTGGGGAGAAAAGCTTCAGGCCAGAGGAAGCCCTTAGACCCGTGTGTCCAGTTTTCCCTTAGCCTAGAGCATGGCCTTGTGCCTTCTGGCTCCACTGTATCAAGTCTTGGGCTTCAGCCCCTGCTCCATCTTAGCCAGGTGAGGAAGGGTTCCAGCACCAGGAGAGCCCTTCCACCTCCCAGGGACCAGGTGACTGCCCTCCTGTAAGAGAACACATTGTGCCTTAATTTTTCCTGTGAGTGAAGCTGCAAGGGCAGATGAATTGTCGAGCAACCAAGAATTTCTTTCTGTGCATCTGTCCCTATTGATAAATGCCAGCCTGCACAGCAGCCAGACTGTATCCAAAGCAATCTCAAAATCCACATTTGCCTATGGGGTTCGCCTCTTAAGATTTTAAAGCTGGATTTAAGTCTCTCAACCTAACAAGCTCTGTTTCAACCTACTATTTTTATAACATTTTTTTCTGTTGTGCAGTGTCTGCTTGTTCTCTTTTCTTTTAAAAAAACCCAACCCTTTTGTTTGACATGAGTCCAAAATTTCAAATGGAGAATAGGCCTGAGGTTGCAGATGTGTTTTAAACGTGGTCTCGTATCGACTTGTCTCTCAGGCAGTGAACCTGTCGTGTATCGTGCTTCACCACCTCTTCATTTCTGCCATGATTCTGTTTCCCCTAAAGTCACTGACAGACCATAAAATCATCATAAGTGGCACATCAGTTCACAAACGTCATTTCTAGTCTGCTGTGAAGGGGCTGCCCCATCCCTTTCCCTTGCTGGAAGACCACAGCACCATTCACCATTTGGCTCATGGAACTCTGATAGCAGGAGAGGATTGTCAGCCCAGGAAGGGCCGCACATGGCAGATGTGGCTGGCCAGGGCCTGGTTGTTTTTAAACTGTCCTGATGCTGTGCCTGCCCTCTTTAAAAAGAGGAAGAGAGAGAGAAACAAACTCAACCTCGAAAAGCCAGAAGAAAATTTCCTGCCGATTGTCGTGTTTTGCAAACACTGATCTTTTCTCTTGCCCTCTCCCTCCACTCCCGACGAGGCTGGAGATGAAAATGGCTCCTTTGTTCCTTTCCCTGGGGCCCAACTGCAGCGAAAGTGCGGCTCCGGAAACTCTCCACTGCACGAGCAGCGAGGGTGGGAGGGACCGAGCTGTCACCGTGTGCGGTAGGTCCTACATAAACACGGCTTGTTGACAATGCCCCGAGCAGGATGGGAGCAGAAGGGCTCTGTGGTGCTGGTGATGAGGCTCCTGTGCTGGTCTTCCTACAGAAGCAAGCAGGATGCAAAACCCACGGGGGCTGAGGAAGGGGAGGTGGGTGTGAGTGGCCGTGTTGTCCTGGTAGGAGCTGATCACGGGCTGGGGGGCTCTGGGCTTTTGGCTTTCCCCAAAGTGGGAATCTGCAGCCACGTGGAAGCAGGCAGCATCCTGCTAGGGGCTTGTAGTGATGCCCTGGCCCTTGCACTGGGATGCTTCTTGCACCCATCCAGCCCTGTAGTCCTGGTACTGTGAGTTTGGCCACAGTCATGCTCGAAACCCAAGTTTACTCTCAAAACCCTTCTCTTGTCCAGCCCAGGCTGGACACACTAACTTTTCCCTTTTTTGAAATGGATGGAGGTTTTGCCTTTTGCTGGGGACACGACTTGTTTTGTGTGCTGATTGGGAGCAAAGGCAAGGTTCCCAGGGGAGGGGACACATGGGTGACTGGGACCACAGCAAACCCTGACCGCTGGGGTTGCCCTTGCACCCCTGGGGTGAACTTTTCTGTACTTCAGCCATGTGCGTGTGTGCCAGTGTGTGTGTGTGTGCGCCTGTGTGTGTGTGTGTGTGGTCTGTGGACGCAGGGGTCGTGTGGATGGAGGAGCCCCAGGACACTCCCAGCGGGGCTGGAAGGAGCCTGTGTTTCTGTGGCCGGTGTACCAGTACCTTGTAGATGGCCTTTCTTCCCTCTCCCCTCCTCCTTTTTTTTATAAAAGACAAAAAACAAACGGAAAGCTAAACTAGCAGAGGTTTTAAAATATTTTATATTAGTTTCTAATGTAAATTCTTACATTGTTATTGCAGTGCTGGGTGTGTTTCGCCTGCACGTGACTTTTTGTAATATTTTTGTGAATCACTAAACTTTTTTTTCCTCCCGTGTATTCTAAGTGCATTAAAGGTATTTGCAGAATTGTCAGTGTCCTTCTCTGTGGGCAACACGGTGGGACTGACTGTCTCCTGCTCAGCTCTGCGACTCCTTTGGCAGCTCCTTTTCCTCATTGACACTTTCTTCCCTGCCCCAGGGAAGCGGCATCTCTTGCCCAGACCTCTGGAGTACAGTGTGGGAGGGAAAGGGATCTTTTCTTCCCCTAAAGACTCGGCAAAACGACTGGTCCCAGGACCTGCCAGGCTCAGCATCTTCCATGAGCATCTGCTGGCAAAAGCCCTTGAGTCAAGGCAGCCTGAGTGCCCTGGCAGCCAGGGTTTTCTGTGCTCTTTGGACTAGCTGGAATGGGGAGTGCTTGCACGTGGGTCCAAGGATGCAGCCAGTTGGCTGAGGGATAGCAACCTCGTCCACCAGCACAGGAAGGAGGGAGCTGGGGTGAGTGTCAGGTCAGGTCTGTGTTCCTGTCCTCTGCCAAGTGCCTCCTGGCTTCAGTGGGATTTGTGGGGGTGTGGATGTGTGTGCAGAGACCAAATATGTCGGAGAAGAGACACAGCAAACACTTATGAAAAAATATTACTGAGCTAATGTTGCAATGATTTCCCAGTAACACAGAACGATTTTGCAGTAATCTTTTTACACTCCTCAGTAATAAATGCCTTTAAGGCCAGAGAGAAAGGGTGGAATATCTGGGTGGGGGGAGGAAGGGAGATCACAGTGCTCAGACGAAGGATGATAGGGAAAGGAAAGGATGCATGGAGAGCCAAAATCCAGCTTTAGGCAGGTTTTGCACTTGCTCTTCACAGGTGTTATCTCAGCCCACCCTGCATCAAAAGGGTAGCAATCAGCAGAAAGGGTTTCTGCAAGAATTTCTTTTCCTTTGAAGTTTGGAGTGAAAGCCATCCTTTTCCTAAGACCTCTCCCACAGCTGCATCCAGACACAAACTGCCCCGGCCCCAATGCAAAGCAGGGAGATCTCCAAGCTCTGCCAGTGCAGAACAGCCCTTGCTGGACATGACAAAGAGATCACCACAGCTTGGCCAGGTTTCACCATCGCGCTTGAGGAAATCTTGATGGTCAGCTGGGCTCCCCATTGAGGTTATTTACCCAGAGAGGGGCTTGTGGGGAGAGAGGCCACCCACAACTGCTTCTTTGGCCCAGGACCCTTCATGCCTCTCGTCTTCCCAGTTTTCAAAGCATATTCAAGCACAGGGCTGCCCCTTTAGGACATCCCAGCAAGGACGGCAGAGCCAGACCAGCAAGGGACCCCAGGTAGTGCTGGGAACCCTCATTGCCAGCCACTTGGTTAATTTAATTAATGAATTAAACTATCCACTTTTGCCTTTCCTGTGGTGACCAGGCAGTACCCCCTGTGCAACAGTGCATCCCAGCTGATTCCTCTGTTCGGCCCCCAGTCCAGAGGGGACTGTGGAGCTGTGGCACAGTGGGGTGCCCCTCTCCTGCTGGCACCCTTCCCCCCAAGGCCCACCACCGGCAGGACTCTGCCCAGCCCAGGCAGCCTCAATGCTCTGGCTCCACCCTAGCCAAAAGCACCTTCGGGCAGTGAATTTAATTAAGGTTTCTGAAAAGCAGTGTCTGGGAGCCCCTCCTGGATCTGCGGCTCTGAACTTCATTAGGAGCGGTTTGTTGCTAATAATGCCGGCAGCTTCTCTAATTAATAATGGAAGGGCTGTGAGCAGATGCCAAGCCAGGAGAGGGAAGGGATTTGTTTGTTTATTTCACTCCTCTCGTGGTGTTTTTTTTTCTGGAGTGTGGAGAGAGGGCTGGGGCTCATTTCCCATCTGAGAAGTGAATGGCGGTGCCTGGGAACCTCAGTGGGGAAGAGGGTGCACCTGTGAAGCTGAAGAGGGCGATGGAGTGGGGTGGGAGATGGGCCCTCATGGGTCGAACAAGGGAGCATCCCCCACAGCAAGGAGCTCCTACTCCCATGCTCCTCCCTGCCCACCCAGGACAGAGCCAACATGGCTGGACTTGGGCACCCAAGAACAGTTCTGATCCCCAACCCTCTTGCAAAGGATCAGCTCCACAGCATGTGCCTTCCCATGGCACATCCCCATCCCATGTCCCCGCCCATGGCAGGGTGATGCAGATATGGGAAGGAGGTGTTCTCCATACTTCAGCCTCCTGGACCACAAGGATATGTCATACAACACCCAGAAATGTGGGCTCACAGGAGATCAGCACACCAGGTCCCTTTGGATTTTTCTTTTACCCCTCTTTTTCCCTCATTTCTCTCCTGCTTTCTGTCTCTCCCAGCTGATGTTTGTGGCACAGCTGGCCACAGCAGCACCTCAGTGCAGAGGAAAAGCTCCCGACACAACCCAGTGCACAGGACCCAACATGTTAATGCCCCGTACTCCTGGGTGGCCAAGCCATGACTGGAGAGGGTCCTGGAGCAGCCAGGCTTGGCCAGATCCTGCTGCCTCCCTCTGGCACAGGACAAGCACCCCCAGCCCCAGAGCCAAGCTTTGGGGACACCAGGGAGCCAGCAGGCATCCTTGTCCTGTTGCTTGTCACAGCTTCAGGTCTGGCACAGGAAACCAGGACCTGGCACGAGGGGGAAGAGACTGTAGGGAAGCCCCTCGCATGCCCCAGCTCCCTGTCTAGGCACTCATGGCATGCCTAAAAGCTCCAGCTTCTCCAAACAGCTTTCAGAGCGACTGTTCTGCTGTCAGGCAGGGTTTGCACTGGGGAAAAAAATGGCATTAGCTTGCCCTGTCACCTCATCGCTCACAAAAACTGAAGCAGTGTTTGGACAGGCCGTGGCAGCTCCGCCACAGCAGCCTCAGCGCAGGCTTTGTCCCCTCTGTCTCCTCCATGCCCCCCCGCTCACCTGCCACAGGGAAGCACTGCCTGCAGCCTCATTTCAGGCAGCAGCCATTGCCACAGTGGCTTTCCAAAAAAGTGTACCTCAGGTTTGATTTAGTTTTTCCTAGGGGAGGAGTATTTTTAATGCCCTTTCCCATCATTCTCATTTCCTCAGACTTTCTACACTCTGGCCACAAATCATAACCCGCTGCAGGGCAGCGAGCAGGGCTGTCCCGTGCTGGAGATGCTCCTGCTGCAGGAGATGGGGTACCCACTTTGGAAGGGCTGGACAGCAGGGAGCAAAGGGAAAAGCATGGCTAGATATTAAAAAATCTCCAGGAGTGTCCAAGGCCAAGACGACCTGGGAGACCCAGCTTGCTGCCCGGGCTGGGATCATCCCTGTCTGCTTAATGCACAAATCCCTTCCCTGGCTGTTAAAAATGCTGGAGCGAGCACGGGGCCATGGCACCTCGTATGTCCCACTTGCTTTTTGAACAGGAAAATTATCAGAAGCTTGCAGCAAAAGGGAAAACATACAGGCAAAGGGGCTCAGGAGTGGAGGGGCGGCTGGGCCGTGTGACAGGGAGCATCCCCGGGGGCACAGGGCGGTGTGGCAGCCTGCCCAGCCCCGGCACAGCCAGCCCAACAATACTGTGAGGCGTTGGGAACACGCTCGGCAGTGGGAATCCCAGTCCTTGCCTTAAAAGGAGATTTCAGGGAATGATTTTATTGGAAAATTGTTTTCTGATTATTCAGCTTGTTGAAAGTTTCATTTCATTATTTGCAACATGGCGGGAGGGGGGCTTCGGCTGCACAGGAACAGCGATGGCCAAGGATGTTTCCGTGGGTTTCTAGTCCAAAAAAGCCCATTAAATCATCATGTTTTACCTCCTGTGTTTGCAGACCAGAGAATTTCCCCCAATTCCCCTTGCACTGAGCCCAACAACTTGTGGTTTTGATTCAAGCGGGCGGCCCAGGACGACGTCCTGTCTCGGCTCGGTGACTTCAAGAGAGGAAGAATCTCCCACTGACTTCCCTTGGCTGTTTGTCCTGGTGGCCAAAAAAAAAGCACCCCTGAGAGCAAAACCCCACTGCCAACTTATTTCTGATGCAGCTGCATCCTGCTTCCCTGGAGCCTCTTCTGGATGCAGGGGGATGCCCATACCAGCCCTCAGCTGGTGCAGGTGTGCCCTCTGAGGCACATGGATTGATACAGAAAAATATCTGGATACCCCCAGCCTGCCGTTAGCGAGCAGCTCAAGAGTTAACAAACTTCAAACAGATGTGGCCAACGTGTCAAGACATGAGAAGTACTGGTATGGATGTTTATAAGTACATCGACAGAAGGCATTCATAAAAGGTTATAAACTGTGGTAATAAGCAACCCATCAACTTGTTTGGACTCTAACACTTGATTAACCATTTATTAAAAGGTGCAGTAATCATTTATAAGCCATAAGTGGGACCAAACGTAAAGTATGACTCCTTTTATGTTAATAGATGCCTCAAGAATTTCCTCTCCCTTTCTGACATGTTTTGGGTGGTTAAAGGCTAACCCTGGCTGCCAGGTGCCACAGCCCCTCCTTAGTGGTGTGCATTAGCTGGATTCACTCCAGGAACCTCCCATTCTCCTGACACCCATGGAGGGGATGCGGGTGTCCCCACCACAGGTTTGTCAGGGCCCTGGGGTTTTGTTCATGGAGAGTCCTGAGTTTGTTCTGGCCAGGCTCTGGGTGACTGACCTCCACCAGCAGCCAACCATCACTTCAGAGACTGGCAGCAGGGAGGGATGGACAGAGAGGTGTTTGCTGCCAGCAGTGCAGGGGGCAGCACAAGGTGGTGGGCAGCAAGGGAAGCCTGGCAGCTCCACAGGGAGAGGAGGGCCATCAGATGCAGGAAGAGCTCAGACACTTCTCCCAGGCTTTCCTGGCAGAGCCCAGCACAGGCCCTGCTGCCCACAGGTCCCCGTTGGACCCCAAAGGAGGATCTGTGGGGAGACAGTGGGCACCAAGCGCTGAGCTGAGCAGAGTGGATCATGGACAGGGAGATTTCAGAGGGCTTAAAACCACCTGCCTAGAGACTCTGGAGCCCTGGGGTGCCCAGTGGAAGGAGAGAGCACAGAGAGAACTGGGAACCCACTCCCTGCATTCCCCATACAGGAGTCTGTTCAAGCCCCAGGCTGCCAACACACCAGAATGAGACAGAAATGCCCCCAACACGAAAGCTTCATCCTTCTGTCAACAGGACCCTCCTTTTTTGTTTGCCATCACCCTCCTACCCCCAGACATGTTGTGTTTTCCTTCCTGGTGTCTTAACAAAACCTAAACCAATAATTGCTCCCATTACACAACCAGGAGTGACAGTTTATTAGCAATGCTTCCTGACCTAATTTACACCAGTGCCCTCCTGCTCTTCCCTTCACTGTGGGCAAACAGACCTTTAGGCTTCCTGAGAGGAAGTTAAAACCCAATAGCAATGAGTGCATGGGCCACAGCTCTGGAGCAATCCCATGCTTTCACCTGCCTCAGTTTCCCCCAGCTGCACCAAACTGGAGCTTCATGGCACCACTCAGCTTTGGGGCTTTAGGCTTGGGGTTGCACAGGGCATGGCAGCCTTGGATGCTCTGCTCTTCACAGGAAAGCCCAAGAGCTCCCTGGCAGGGGGCTTTTTAGCACATATGTGGCACTGGGGCATCTGACTGGAGCTGACTTGAATTGCAGGGAACATGCAGAAAATGAACAGGAAGGCTGAGAAACTGATGTGAAGATTGCAAAGATTATACCTTGTTCTGGGCAGGGACCACGTGGGCCTTCTGGTGGGAGAGTGGCTGAATCAAACTGCAGATGGGAATTGAGGTGGTGGGATTGCATCCTGCTCCCATCCTGTCTCCCATGATCAGATTTGGGGCTGGCATCTTCATACCCCAAGCTTGTTGCTGGGCTGGCAGCACTGAGGAGATCCATCTTTCCCTCAGGGAAATGCCTCACCATGGTGTGGGATGCTGTGCTAGAGATGGATGGACCAGGGAAAGGGCTGGTGCAGAGGGAGGACCGAGCCACTGGTAGCCATGGGCTCAAGGCAAAGGGCTGCTGCTTTCTGCCCTGGCCTTTCGGGCAGCGAGGGCGTGTGTGTGTGTCCCTGCACCCAGGGGATGGTGACACAGCAAAGCAAGAGCCCCGGGGCAGAAGGGTTTACAGGGCCACTTGGGAGGCTGTAAATCCTGACCTCAGCACTGCAACACAGATCAGGTGGGAAATGCCTCAAAAAGTGACTTTTCTACCCGTGGCACAGCCTGAGCTCTGGGAAGTGCCAGCCTGGATGGACTGTGGCAGCAGCAAGAGGGATTCACTGCCAGAATCACCTTCCCTTTTCCCGATCTAACAGGTCTGTTGGTGTTTGCTACCATCCTTTCCTGACCCCTTTTAAGATGAATGAGTTACTTTTAACCCCATCCAGTACGTTTTTCAGAGTGGAGTGGTGAGGCTGCCCCAGAGCCCTGCCGAGGAAAAAGAAATGTCAGGCAAATTCCAGGGATGGTGGCTGCCCCAGATGCTCTCACCAGCCATGCCCTGTTAAAGGCTGCCCACTGGCAGCCCGGCTCTGGCAGCACCTCTACAACTGGCAGCAGAAGGTAAAATGAGACAAAGCTGCATTTCCCCTTGTCCACCCAGCAAATTATTACAGCTTTTCTGCCAGGTCCTGTCCCCTGGGTCTCAAGGGAAGGAGCCACCCCAGGAGGGGGAAGAGCGGAGGAGCCTGTCTGGCCGCCAGTCTCCATCATGCTCAGAAAAAAGAATAAGAGAAAATTGTGCTGGATTTTTTGTTTGGTTGTTTTGGGGTTTTTTTTAATATATATGGAGGTTTTGTGGCTTTGACGCAGTTTCCTGAAAATCCTGCCTCATCCTGCCAGGGACTGAGCAAATGCACATCCCAGCCCTCGGCGCTGGGGAGAGAAGGAGGAGAAGCCAGGGAGGGAGAGAAGAAAGCCTTTGCCAAACTGGCCTGACCAGAATGTGACACAAGAGCAGGAAATGAGTCACGCCGGCAGGGCAGCTGCTCCCAGGCATTTGCATAGAAAGAAACCCCACCAAGCAGGGAACTACTCCGGCCCTCGTCCGGCTCCCCACGCTCCAGCCCCGCCGCTGCTGGACCCGCTGCCGCACTCACCAGCAGCACCAGCACCCCAAGCTCAGCCAAGGAGGTGAGCCCTGGAGCATCATCCCTGCTCCACAGCTGGCTGGCTGTGCACCCCTGGATTTGGCCAGTCAACCTCAGATTGGGCTGTTCCACCCCGGATTTGCTTGAACCGAAGCAGAGCTCCCCTCCAATATCCTGGCATGCAGTCCCCCTTGGCCAGCCCTCAATACCCACTTTGGCCCGTGCTTTAGGCTCAGGGAGGAAGCCCTGCATTGAAGGAAGCCCTGCACAGCACAGCATTTTTGCCCCAAGAGAGCCCCAGTTGCACAACCATTGCACAAGGGTAAGGCTCTCCCATGGGGCCAACAAGGGCATCACCACCCCTGCACCCAGCACACCATTCCAGACCTGTTCCCAGGTTCCAGTGTCAGATGTGGATGTCACAGGATCCCAGTGCCTGGGGGACTGGGAACCTGCTTTGTGTCCTGTGGGGGCCAGGCTGCACACCCTGCTTCAGGTCCTTTTTTATTAATGTCAGAGACAGGAGGTTTCCCCTGCAGATGCACTACAGACACACATGTGCATCTTCTCCCAAAAGGTATTGGGCTTGGAGGATGCCACAGCAGGCAGGTGACAGTGTGTGAGGGACATCTGTGACTCCATGGGATGGCTGGGCACAAGTGATGCATGTTGGTGGTGTGCCCTGGGCTGGGTCAGCAGGTGACCATGGGGACCTCTGTATTGTGCCTCTTCCATGGGGCGGTTTCCCTCCTCCTCCAGCCCAAACAGGAACAGGGGATGGCCATAAGCAGACAGATTTAGTGTTGGAAACCGACTGTTGCTGCCCTGCAAGTTCTTTACATCCTTAAACCCAGCTTTAAAACTTAAACTTCAGTGAAAGCCTTCAAGGTGTTAATCACATGGAGGAGGGTGGAGGGAGCTTTCTCCATCACACTGAGCCACCTCATCAGCCTGACATGGAAGGGGACAGAAGGGGAGTGATGGTTTTTCTCTGATGGGTTGATTGAGTTATAAATGACCCAAGAAACACAGCACTTTGTATCACTTCCAGAGGGCTCAAGGCTTCTGGGGAAGGTGCAGGGCTGAGTGCCAGAGCCTTCAGGAGTGTTCCCAAAAGAGGGTGGTGGCAGACAGGGATGGCGTCACATTAACAGCCAACTGCACTGTAAATCTCTGCAAACAGCCTCTTTCTACCATCAGCTCAGCAGGATCCCAAGCCCTAAACACCAAAATGAGTTTGGTACCTTGGCTCCGGAGAGCAGCCAAGTTCATCCCTGCTCCCAGGGACATAATTTGTACCAGGCAATGCCACCTCAATGCCTGCTCAATGCCAGATGCTAGTGACAAGTGCCTGAGCATCCTGTCTCTGCAGGGTGTACCTGCAGTCCAGTCAGTGCTCACTGAGGGCTCAGCAGAGGTGCTGATACTTTACTGGGGAGACAGGGGGCAGGCAGTGGTCTTTCCAGGGCAGGACCAAGGGCTGCTGAAGGCAGACATCTGGCAAAGGAGAATGATGGCCTGGCAGTGGCTGTAAAAACAGGCTTGGGGGAGGTTGAGGGATGTACACCAGGACTCAGCTACAAACCACCTCTGTGGCCCCTTGGCATGGTCTGGGACCCACACCAAGATCCTGGTGGAGGGGAGACTGAAGCATGGGCAGGCTTTCTGCAGCTTGCTCCTGCTGGTGTTCGTCAGCACCCAGCACTGTCAGGAAGGGATTTGGGAACTGTGTAGGCAGAGGGAGCCTTGTCTACAGCCTTCCTCCAGGCAGCTTCTGCTGGTTGTGGAAGAGCTGCAATGCCCAGCCTGGCTTTGGGGCTTCCCTTGCCAAGGGAGTTTCTCTGGCATGGGCAGGGGGATGGCACCATCCAGATGTGGGTATGATGACAGAGTGCCAATCCCAGGACAGAGGGATTCCCAGCCAGGAGTAGGGTGCATCTTTCAGCTTGGCTAAGCCCCATCCCATCCACCTTCCACTTTTAAGTACTGGTAAATCCCAACCAGCTTCCCCAGCGCAGCCACACTGGGAGTACAGGGGGCCTGAGAAGCTCCTGCAGAAGAGCCCTGTGCTGGCTGGGGTGGGGACAGTGGCTGTCACTGGAGGCTGTCTGGTACTGTGTGTGTTTATAAAGAAGTGAGAGTCATGAATAGTTTTGCGCTGACTTTTCGAGGAGAGGTTTGCCTCCACACGGCCTCCGCCAGTCGACTGCGGTTCTGACACATCTCATGCTGCCCTGCCCAGCTCCCACCAGTCCTGGCTGCCGGGTGGCTTGTAAAACCCTCGAGGAGAGGTACAGCCCATGGGCTCCGAGGCCCGGCAGAGGAATTACATGGCAAACCACTCCCTTTTCAGGAATCAGCACTTGAGCCCCAGGAGCTCCCGAGTGGATGTGCAGGAATGGAGGGGGGTGGCTGAGGGGTGACACGGGGTGAGCCCCAGTCCTGCAGCAGAAGCCACCACTGTCTCCTTGTATCAGCATGTCTCTTGGCAGGACCTGCCTATGCACAGGGGGTTCCTGTTAAACACAGTGTGGAAAGACCTGGATAATCCCCACACTGGGAGTGGTGTGGAATGCTCGTCCCTCTAGCAGGCTGCCCTGAGTGATCCAAGGCTCTGGATATAGGGTGCTATAGGAGACACTACTGAGTGGTGTCTTCAGATGTTTTGGTCAGTAACTTTGAGGCTGCAGATGGGGAATTCCTGCTAAATCCCTCCCAGGGGTAAATTGCCATCAGAGAGTGTCACCCAAGGGTCAGGTTCGGGCCAGATCCCGAAGCTGCTGACTGAGCCTTTGCCCTCTTGTCACTCCACCACAAACCTGACTGTGGACCCTGAGCATTTTTTGATGTAAATACTTTGTTTTGAGAAATTGATGCTCTCACCAGTGGGAAATGGATTTACACTAGCAATGTGCTTTATTCTCAGCAGCTTGGCACATATGGCAGGGGTTAGATATACAGTGTCCCACAAAACAGCTGCAGAAACATTTGGTGGGAGAGCTGTTAACAGAGACACCTCTGTGCCCCGAGCTCTGGCAGAAGGTGCTGGGGCTGCTGGTTTGGGAAAGACCCGAGGGGACAAACGGCTGTTGCTCTGCACAGGGAGGAAACACACCTAAATGGTCCTGTACAAAGTAACAGCCCATCTAGAAGCCAGCCAAGAGGACACAGGAGGCTCTTGAGGGCCCTTATCCCAGAATATTCTGAGTTGTAAGGGACCCACAAGGATCATTGAATCCAACTCTCGGCCTGCACAAGACATCTTCAAGAATTAAACATCCTCAGTGTGCCTGAGCGTGTTTTCCAAATGCTCCTTGAACTCAGGCAGGCTTGGTGGTACGACCACTTCTTTGGGGAGCCTGTTCCAATGCCCAACCAGAACCTTTTTCTATCACCCAATCTCAACCTCTGACACAACTTCAGGCCATTTCCTCGGGTCCTGTCCCTGGTTGCCAGAGAGATCAGTGTTTGCCCCTCCTGTTCCCCTCGCGAGGAAGCTGTATACAGCAACGAGGACGGTGCCCAGCACCAGCTGTCACCCAGATGTGCACTGGTTCCAGGGCAATCAGCCTTTTCACGGACTGGCAGCCTGAGCAGCGCTGGCCGCGTAGGGATGCTGGTAACCAGGCAGGTGGCCGATGCCGTGGCCAGACGGGACATCCCAAGCCCGGCCTCCTCGAAGGCAGCGGCGGAGGTCGGCGCCGGGCCCCACCGCCGGTCGTGTCCCCTTTACGGCGGCGCGGCCGCGGGGCGGGGCGGG